>JARQOD010000001.1:558587912-558623839 GCA_033576555.1 Oophaga sylvatica | reverse complement strand
ACTGTATGTACATGCTCAGTAGTGACCAGTGCTGTGGGGTCGGGAGTCAGGGAAATGTCCTATAATTGTCTGTTCCTGATCTAAGGATCTGGGCTTTTAGGTGAGATGAATCTGTGCTGCACTGTATGTACATGCTCAGTAGTGACCAGTGCTGTGGAGTCAGGAGTCAGGGAAATGTCCTATAAATGTCTGTTCTGTCCCTGATCTAAGGATCTGGGCTTTTAGGTGAGATGAATTGTGCTGCACTGTATGTACATGCTCAGTAGTGACCAGTGCTGTGGGGTCGGAGTCAGGGAAATGTCCTATAAATGTCTGTTCCTGATCTAAGGATCTGGGCTTTTAGGTGAGATGAATCTGTGCTGCACTGTATGTACATGTTCAGTAGTGACCTGTGCTGTGGGGTCGGGAGTCAGGGAAATGTCCTATAAATGTCTGTTCTGTACCTGATCTAAGGATCTGGGCTTTTAGGTGAGATGAATCTGTGCTGCACTGTATGTACATGCTCAGTAGTGTCCAGTGCTGTGGGGTCTGGAGTCAGGGAAATGTCCTATAAATGTCTGTCCTGTTCCTGATCTAAGGATCTGGCTTTTAGGTGAGATGAATCTGTGCTGCACTGTATGTACATGCTCAGTAGTGACCAGTGCTGTGGGGTCAGGAGTCAGGGAAATGTCCTATAAATGTCTGTTCTGTTCCTGATCTAAGGATCTGGGCTTTTAGGTGTGATGAATCTGTGCTGCACTGTATGTACATGCTCAGTAGTGTCCAGTGCTGTGGGGTCTGGAGTCAGGGAAATGTCCTATAAATGTCTGTCCTGTACCTGATCAAAGGGGTCTGGGCTTTTAGGTGAGATGAATCTGTGCTGCACTGTATGTACATGCTCAGTAGTGACCAGTGCTGTGGGGTCTGGAGTCAGGGAAATGTCCTATAAATGTCTGTTCTGTACCTGATCTAAGAATCTGGGCTTTTAGGTGAGATGAATCTGTGCTGCACTGTATGTACATGCTCAGTAGTGTCCAGTGCTGTGGGTCTGGAGTCAGGGAAATGTCCTATAAATGTCTGTCCTGTTCCTGATCTAAGGATCTGGGCTTTTAGGTGAGATGAATCTGTGCTGCACTGTATGTACATGCTCAGTAGTGACCAGTGCTGTGGGGTCAGGAGTCAGGGAAATGTCCTATAAATGTCTGTTCTGTTCCTGATCTAAGGATCTGGGCTTTTAGGTGTGATGAATCTGTGCTGCACTGTATGTACATGCTCAGTAGTGTCCAGTGCTGTGGGGTCTGGAGTCAGGGAAATGTCCTATAAATGTCTGTCCTGTACCTGATCTAAGGGTCTGGGCTTTTAGGTGAGATGAATCTGTGCTGCACTGTATGTACATGCTCAGTAGTGACCAGTGCTGTGGGGTCTGGAGTCAGGGAAATGTCCTATAAATGTCTGTTTCTGTACCTGATCTAAGAATCTGGGCTTTTAGGTGAGATGAATCTGTGCTGCACTGTATGTACATGCTCAGTAGTGTCCAGTGCTGTGGGGTCTGGAGTCAGGGAAATGTCCTATAAATGTCTGTTCTGTTCCTGATCTAAGAATCTGGCTTTTAGGTGAGATGAATCTGTGCTGCACTGTATGTACATGCTCAGTAGTGACCAGTGCTGTGGGGTCTGGAGTCAGGGAAATGTCCTATAAATGTCATGTTCTGTTCGTGATCTAAGAATCTGGGCTTTTAGGTGAGATGAATCTGTGCTGCACTGTATGTACATGCTCAGTAGTGTCCAGTGTTGTGGGGTCAGGAGTCAGGGAAATGTCCTATAAATGTCTGTTCTGTTCCTGATCTAAGGATCTGGGCTTTTAGGTGTGATGAATCTGTGCTGCACTGTATGTACATGCTCAGTAGTGACCAGTGCTGTGGAGCCGGAGTCGTGGTCAGAGAAATTGAGCAGTCGGAGGTTTGCCCTGGTTACAATGCTTCCTGACTACCTTACTGAAAGATGCAGCTTCCTGGGGAAAATGATATTCCTTTCCCAGGATCGCCTGCTTTCAGTCATTCAGGCGTGTGCGGAGCAGGTTCAGTCACCTCTCACTATACCGTGAGCAGCAACTGCAAGCACCCACCGGCAGTTTGCACTGCATCTATTCATAAAGGAAGTCAAAGTCAGCTGTAAATCAAAGTTTCTGGACATGTCTACAGCCTCCGTTCACAGTATGAAGAGTGGTGACTGAGCTGCTTTGTGCATGCCCCCTTAACTGAAAGCTGCTGGTCTCAGTAGGAAATAAGTTCATTTTCTCGCACTAGACGCACTTTCACTACAGTGACCGGGCTGCATTTTAACACTATATCTGCAGGTGAATATCATTTTCCGAGGTGGCAGGGTTCTCTTTAAATGTTAAGTACTTATACCATATACCAATGAGTTTATACTATAGCATCATTGCATAATGTGTCCATACTGCCACATGAGTGCTCATGAAGTGCCCATGGCTATGGGGCTGGAAGTTCTTAATATTCATTTTAGTTGCTACTAACTGGTCAAATACCAATCTTGTCATGGAATAGTCCTCTATCGCTCCACTCATTAGATATATTCTGATATTGGCTTTACTTGTACTGCAATCTATAATTTTCAAATGTACCATCAGGAGAGCAACAATATGGTGGTTCCAGCCATGCAGCTGGCAAGCAAGATCCCAGATATGTCTGTACAGCTCTGGTCGTCAGCGCTACTTAGAGGTAAGGTTAACTTTTCATTGTTCTTGTATTCATATCTTCAGGTTGGTTGTTATTAAATTTGCTGCTGTGACCTGGTAGCGGTTTCTTTGGAGATGCAGAAGATAGGGAATCAGTTATGTACAAAGCTTATTGATTTTCTGCCAGTTTCCAAGCAGAAATATAGTCTGTCACTGATTTGAAACTGGGACGAGATTCACCTTCCAAAAAGATAATGGCCCAAAGCAACAATCGAGTGGTTTAAGGGGAAATGTGTAAATGTTTTGGAGTGGCAAAAATCCCAGTGGCAAGATGTGGAAAGCTCAGAGACTTATCCAAAGCGACTTGCAGCTGTAATTGCCACAAAAGGAGGCTCTACAAAGTACTGACTTTAGGGGGGTGAATAGTTATGCACACTGAAGTTTTCAGCTATTTTTCCTATTTGTTGTTTGCTTCACAATAAGAAGAAAACCAAATGTTCACAGTTGTAGGCATGTTCTTTACATGGACTGATGCAAACACACTCAAAAAAAAAAAAAGTGAAATTCCAGGTTGTGAGGTAGCAAAAGATGAAAAATGCCAGGGGTGAATACTTTCACAAGCCACTATTCCACATGAACAAACTGCTGTGGTTAAAAATATGTGCCAAAGAAAGTGTGTGCTAGCTGTAATTGTGGTGCACATTCAATGCAATGTCATATTCATCTATGTAAATGAGCTCTGCAGTGATTTATGGTTAGACTTTATCATTCACTGTCTGCAGGAGGTTCCTCTAAGGTTTCTTAACCGTATTCTGTGTATTGAATTAACCCCTTTATTTTGCTAGAGTTTGTTTATGGCAGAAGGTTCAGGAGTGTAACCATTAATTTCAGTGGAAAAACAAAGCCTTTCTTTATTAGAATTTCAGGAGTGAATAGTTTTGCAAGAATTTGTGTCTTCATGTTAAATTATTTTTTTTACATACAGACCTAAATAAAGCATGTGGAAATACAATTGATGCCCATGAGGCTGCACAGATGCACCAAAACTTCTCCCAACAGCTGCTACAGGACCACATAGAAGCCTGCAGTCTTCCAGAACACAATCTCACAACGGTTAGTGTTTTCTGTGATAAAGATATATTATTATATATTATATATTTCTTATTTTCATGTGTAATAAGATTTTCTGCGCTGCTAATTAGAGACCTGTCTCTAATCTTCCCTTCATCTTTAAGTTTCTGGAACGTTTGGTCCACTCCAGTCTGATCCGCTATTTCTCAGATCCCTCGTTTCCTCTCCTTACACTCTACTGAAACTGCCCTCACCAAGGCTAGTTTCACACTAGTGTTGGGCAGGGCTGCGTACTTCCTGTCGAGCCTCGCCCACTGCCGCACCTCTTCCTTTCAGCGTCGCCCACGTCTGCATGCGTCCTGCGTACCCTATCTTTAACATTGGGTACGCAGGCCATGCGGATGCTTCTGCATGCGTCGTTTTGATGCTTCGTCAAACGCAACATGTTGCATTTTGTTGCTGTCGGCGCAGCGTCAAAACGACGCATGCAGAGACATCCTCATGGCCTGCGTACCCAATGTTAAAGATAGGGTACGCAGGACGCATGCAGAGGTAGGCGGCGCTGAAAGGAAGAGGTGCGTCAGTGGGCGAGGCTTGACGGAGGAAGTACGCAGCCCTGCCCAACACTAGTGTGAAACTAGCCTAAATACTCTAATGAACAGCTAAATCTAATGGTCACTACTCCCTGCTGATTCTCTTGGATCTCTCCGCAGCATTTGACACTGGATTACCAGGTCTTCCTCACTATGCTACGCTCTATTGGTCTCAAAGATACCATTCTCTACTGGTTCTCCTCCTATCTCTGACCACTCCTTCTCTGTGTCTTTTGCTGGCTACTCTTCCTATCCTCTTCCTGTCGGGATTCCTCGAGGTTCCGTCCTAGGCCCCCTCCCCTTCTCCTTATATACTGCTCCATCAGTTCGGTTTTCAATACCATCTCTATGCGGATGACACCCAATTATACATAGTCTCCTGACATCACCCCAGCATTACTACAGAATACCAGTGATTGTCTTTCCAATGTCTCAAACATCATGTCCTCCCTCTATCTAAAAGTGAACTTCTTATAAGAAAGGGGTTCTACTATTACTCTCCAACAACATGCCCACTGTTTTGGGGTCCCTCTTTATTCAGATATTTCTTTCACCCCCTACATCCATTTACTCGCTTGCCCATGTCACCTACACCTCAAATATATTTCTAGAAATCGACTTTTTCTTACCTGCGACTCTCCAAAAACTCTTAGGGTCCTGTCTCACATAGCGAGATCGCTGCTGAACAGCGATCTCGCTATGTCTGACACGTACCAGCGATCAGGACCCTGCTGTGAATCGCTGGTCGTGTCTGAAATGCCAGGACTTTTCAGCAGCAGATGGAAGGAAGAGAGCCACACTAGTCATTACTAGTGGGTAGGCGGAGCCCAGATAGGATTGACACCTCAGATTAAAAAGAGTGTTGACCGGCCCTCCAGCTCGGGCTCCTCCTACTCCAGCTTCTCCAGTCTAAAATTTGAGGTCCCAGAGGATGGTCGCTGCTGGAAGCAGCTCCTCAGAAGATTTTATTATTTTCATCGGACAAGAGACTTGGATCACCAGAAGTGGTCTAGAGTCCAGGGTCTCAGCGCTGCTGGACCCCAACCTCTCCCTTGGCGGATCTGTAATTACCCTGATGGTGGTCCCTGCAGAATCTTGCCGGCCCGGGGGATGAGGATTGCTTCCCGGCGGGGACGCAAACCGCACATCGGGGGTCACTGCGTTCCCCGCCCTGGGGGGAAGCGATGGGCATAGCGTCACAAACCCCTGGGGGTCCCTGTGGCGCTCGGCTGGTGAGTACTCCGCATTTTTATAATGTGTGTGAGTGATTCAGCGACTGCTGCGGCAGTCGCTGTTACAGTATACATGCCGGTGACTAGTATTTTTTGTCCGCAGGTTGATACCTGCAGGACATAGGAACGGGAGAGAGGATTGCGCGCTTTTTTATTTGAATTTTCGCGCCGCTCTGAGCGCGCGCTTTACGGCAGTCTCCATTTTCGGCTCCTCTCATGGAGCACACGGAGACACAGCGCGGCGGCCATTAAACAAGCAGGCTGAAAGCTTCTTCTGGCTCTTCTCCCTCCTCCCCTCCCGGCAAGATGTTACACTGTGGCCGGCTGGTGGGGTCGCTTCTAGCCCGCGGGCAGAAGCTTAACCCCTTCACCCCCACAGCGCGGGCGCCTTCTGAGGCACTAATGAGTGACAGATTGCGCTGTCCTGCGGCTGTTATCCCTTAAGGGGGCTCGCACACTCTTTTCAATAATAATAAAGAGGTTGTGGGGAGCCTGCGACAGTGAAGTTACTGCCACTATACGCTTTTAATGTCGCTAGTAGCTGCCAATCTGGAGCGCTTACTGATCTCCTTAACAACTTTGGCGGTCATTGCGATATACAAAACAGCGCAATTTTTTAGCGATGAACGTCTGTAAGTGTGGCATAGCTGTCCTGCAGCTGCGGCCTTACAAGAGGCACTTGGGGCTCGCACACCCTTTTCATTATCACTGCTACTTTAACCCCTTCTTAGGCGGTTAACTCCTAATGGGGGACAGCTGGGGTAGCTCTCTCTTTAAGAGCTCTAACCCTTCAGCGTTTGTTTTTTCTTTAAGAAACACACTGTTCTAGTTACTGACAGTTTAACCTGCCATATACTGTGCAAGGACATGTCAGAGACCGTCTCCCAGATCCGCTACAGAATCAGTCTCGCGTATCTGACACGCAGATCTCGACGGCGTCATGCACAGCGGTCGAAGGTTCCAGCAGGTGTCAAAATGGAGGCCCTCGCTAGTTTCAATTGATGGCCTGTCTGATCTTCTAGGTTATTAGATGTCAGCTAGATCCTCTCAAGGAAGCGACACGAACCGGTGCCTTCCTTCCCGCGTAACGAAGATGTCCGATTCGGACAAGGAGGATCGGCAGGGACACTCTGCCTCTCTTTTGGGCCGTACAGAGACTTTTATTGGACCATGAGGGCGTTACAGTTACCGGATGAGGTAACTAGACGTCCTGGTAAGTCGGCCCGGATGTACCAGGAGTACCGTAAGTTGCGTTCGGCATTGCCAGCTCTGGATGAGCTTAATGGGACAAGGAACGCCTGTGTCCAGATAAACGTTTTCAAGGGACACGGTCTTTTGAGACACTGTATCCGTGTTCGACGGAGTTGA
Organism: Oophaga sylvatica; assembly: GCA_033576555.1. Taxonomy (NCBI): domain Eukaryota; kingdom Metazoa; phylum Chordata; class Amphibia; order Anura; family Dendrobatidae; genus Oophaga; species Oophaga sylvatica. The sequence goes on along the minus strand of JARQOD010000001.1, from coordinate 558,616,899 downwards.
TTGATAATTGGATCCCTTCTCTTGGAGTGGATGTCCCTTTATCCCAGCTTAGCAAATCTTCCTGTTAAAGGGAAGCGAGTCTGCAGGATCTGCTGGACAGAAAAACGGAGATGGCAGCAATATCCATCTGCGAGGCCGCGGATCATGGATTCAGTATTAAGGATCCATGTGTGCTTGTAAAGTTTCCCTGAGCCGGTTGGACCGTCTACGGACGGCGTGGCAAGGTGGATCCCCTCTATCGAGGTAGATGGGCTTTTCAAGTTGTTGGAGGATACTGCGTCACTGCTATCCAGGGCGCAATCCTCGGCAGTCACAGTCAGAAGAGCACTGTGGCTTAGGCAGTGGACTGGGGACGAGGTTTCCAGGCAGGGTTTGCTATCTTTAGCTTACAAGGTGGTCAGCTATTTGGATCTGACCTCACGGAGCTGATTGCCAAAGCAAAAGAAACAGCTTTACCGCAGCGCAGAGCTGTGACTTCTGCGTCTGACAGGACTAGTGCCGGTAGTTGTCGGCGGTTCTTTCGGTCCAGGGGATGATTCGGTCGGCCCTCTGGGGGTTCGGGTCGTCTCTCTCTTTTTTAATAAAAAAAAAAAAAGAAGGGAATTCTCAGAAATTCTGTATACCCTGGAAACAGAACTTCCGTTAAGACAAACGGGAAACTGGCAAAAAGCCCGCTAAGGCGGACTGACGACTGGGTCTTGCTCGAGCGCTCTCGAGTGGGGGGTCGTTTACTCCAATTCAAACCGACTTGGGCTTCCCGCGTGTCGGACGCCTGGGTGACACAGGTTGTGTTGGCAGGCTACTTCATAGAGTTTCTTTCTCGACCCCCAGACAGTTCTTTTGTCAACCTCGCGTTTCTGTCAGAGCCCGAGCTTTTTGCCGCTCTACTGCGGAAGGTAGATTCCCTTCTGCAGAAAGGTGTGGTGTGCCGGTTCCGCCGGAGGGCCGGGGAAGAGGGTTTTATTCTAACCTCTTTGTGGTCCCCAAAAAAGAGGACAAATTTCGGCCCATTCTGGATCTCAAAAGATTGAATCGGCATGTCCACGCCAGGAAATTCCGCATGGAGTCGCTTCGCTCCGTTCTGGCGGCCCTGTCGCAGAACTCTTTTTTGGTGTCAATCGACATTCGCGACGCTTCTTTGCACTTCCCAATCGGAAGGCCCCACCAACGCTTCCTTCGTTTTGCCATAGGTCAGGACCATTACCAGTTTGTGGCTCTGCCATTCGGGTTGGCCTCAGCGCCCAGAATTTTTACAAAAATTCTGGCGCCTCTCATGGCAATTCTTCGAAGACAGGGGGTTTCGATTCTTCCCTACCTGGACGACCTTTTGATTGTGGCGTCCTCAAAGGAGGAGGCAGTGACTGCTTGCGTTCTATCCCTTCAGCTCCTGGAGGACTTCGGGTGGCTGGTCAGTTGGGAGAAGCCGTCTCTGGAACCGTCGCAGTCAATCCTGTTTTTTGGGGATGCATTTCGACACGGTACGAGCAGTGGTGTCTCTGCTTCCAGACAAGCAAGCATGTCTCCTTCGACATGTACAGGTTATGAAGTCTTCGACAGCGATGTCCCTTCGAAGGTGTATGCGCCTTCTGGGTTTGATAGTGGTCCATGGAGGCACTTCCGTTTGCTCAATGGCCCTCCAAAGGCTTATTCTGAGCCGTTGGCGATCGCAGACTTCGCTGGAGTGTCATCATCTCCCACAGGGTGCGAGAGTCTCTAGGATGGTGGTTGCGTCCGGAAGCGTTATCCCTGGGGAAGTCTTTCCTCCCTCCGAGGTGGTCGGTCATAACCACTGATGCCAGCCTGACGGGCTGGAGAGGTGTCTGGAACGATCTCTGGATTCAGGGGGTATTGTCGTCGGAGGAGTCTGTCCTGCCGATCAACATTCTGGAATTGAGGGCAATTTTCCTTTGCCTCCAACACTGGACGGTCCCTTTAAGCGGTCTGCCAGTCCAGGTGCAGACAGATAATGCGACGGCGGTCGCGTATATCGACCATCTAGGCGGAACAAGGAGTTCCAGGCTCATGGTGGAGGTATCTCGGATCCTGGTATGGGCCAAGACCAGAGTGCCAGCCATCTCTGCGATCCACATTCCAGGAGTTCAGAATCACGGCAGACTTTCTCAGTCGCGAGAAGATGGATCCCAGGGAATGGAGTTTTCATCCGGAGATTTTTTTGCACTGCTGTGCTCCCGTTGGGGAACTCCCCAAGTGGATTTGATGGCATCCAGATTCAATGCCAAGTTACCGACCTTCATGTCCAGGTACAAGGACCCGAAGGCTGTGGCGGTGGATGCTCTGGTGGCTCCGTGGGAGCAATTCGAGCTAATCTATGTGTTCCCGCCGATATCCTTACTTCCTCTGGTGCTGCGTTGGATCAGACTGGAGAGAATCTCGGCTATTTTCGATAGCCCCAGATTGGCCAAGGAGGACGTGGTTTTCGACACTGGTGTCGCTTTTGGCGGCACCTCCATTCCCACTTCCTCTTCGCCCGGACCTGTTAACCCAGGGACCCGTTCGTCATCCGGATTTGAAGTCTCTGCGTTTGACGGCGTGGCTCTTGAGACCGAAATATTGACCCGTAGAGGTTTTTCAGCCGAAGTCATTGCCACTCTGCGAGCTGCCAGAGGTCCGGCTACTACTAAGATTTATCACAAGACTTGGGAAGCCTTCTTCTTGTGGTGTTCGGGTTCTTCAAGGAACCCGAGGATTTTTTTCCATTCCCAATTTGCTGGCTTTTCTGCAGTACGGGCTGGACAAGGGTTTGGCAGTTAGCACTCTGAAGGTTCAGGTTTCTGCTCTGTCCTTGCTGTTCCGGAAGGCTATCGCCTCGCGTAGGGACGTGCGTTCCTTTTTTTCGCTGAGTAACCCGTCAGTTTCCGCCGCGGAGGGCGCCTGTGTCTCCTTGGAGGCTCAACCTTGTCTTGGAGGCTCTTCAGCATGGGCCTTTTTGAGCCTATGGACTTTGCTAGCCTTTCTTTACTTTCTTGGAAGGTTACCTTCCTAGTGGCGGTCACCTCTTTGAGAAGGGTTTCTGAGTTAGCGGCTCTTTCCTGCTCGCCTCCCTTCCTGGGGTTTTACCGGATCGAGTAGTGCTTCGCACACGGGGCGACTTTCTACCTAAGGTGGTGTCGCAATTTCATGTTAACCAGAATATTGTCTTGCCCTCGCTTTGTCCGGGCCCGAGGTATGCGAAGGAACGGGCCCTGCACACATTAGATTTAGTGCGGGCCCTGAAGTTCTATTTGTCTGTTACCCAAGGTTTTCGGAAGTCAGACTCTCTGTTTGTGGTTCCAGCAGGTCGTCGACGTGGTCAACGAGCTTCCAAGGACTCTATAGCTCGTTGGATTCGGTCGGCCATTTTGGAGGCTTACCGACTTAAAGGCGAACTTTGCCCGATTAAGATTCGAGCTCACTCCACGAGGGCTGTGGCTTCATCGTGGGCCTTTCATCAAGGGGCCTCGGCAGCTCAGCTCTGCCGAGCGGCGACTTGGGCTCCGTCCACACGTTTACAAATTTTTATAAGGTGGACGTCAGTGCTACCGCTGATGCAGCCTTAGGACGTAGGGTCCTGCAGGCGGCTGTAGTTTAAAGTTCTAGTTAACTTGCATTTGGCGCCTGTTGCGCATTTATCAAGGTTGTTGGGATTCTGCCTCTTTTGGTTTTTTTCCCACCCTTAATTTTTGGACTGCTTTGGGACGTCCCACTAGTAATGACTAGTGTGGCTCTCTTCCTTCCATCTGCTGCTGAAAGACGGATTTTTGGTAAGAACTTACCTGTAAAATCCTTTTCAGCGAAGGAAGGAAGAGAGACACAGCTCCCTCCCATGGCAGAAGTGTGTTGTTGTTTTCAGATGCAGCGTGACCCTTCTCTGATAGCGATTATCTAGGCTGAGGTCGGCGCGCTAAGGCTCTGTTCCAGCATCGCCAGCTCATCGCAGTGGTCAGGTCCAGTGAGTAGTACCTGGAACTGTGTGGTTTCTTTCTGTTGCATGCATAACCTGTATTCCTGTCTTTTTTCTGAAGTCCTTCAGAAGGGGTTATGTTGCTCCGCTGGTGATATTTGCTCTTCCTTAGCTTGGTACGACTGGAGAAGCTGGAGTAGGAGGAGCCCGAGCTGGAGGGGCCGGTCAACACTCTTTTTAATCTGAGGTGTCAATCCTATCTGGGCTCCGCCTACCCACTAGTAATGACTAGTGTGTCTCTCTTCCTTCCTTCGCTGAAAAGGATTTTACAGGTAAGTTCTTACCAAAATCCGTCTTTTTTCGATCGCTGGTCTCCCGCTGGCCAGCACGCATCGCTGCGTGTGACAGTCAGGAGACCAGCGATCTCCTGGTAACCAAGGTACACATCGGGTTTCCAAGCGCGGGGCTGTGCCTGTACATTGGATACCTGATCATTGTCGGGATCGCTGGTGTGTCGCTATGTGAGTCCGGGCCCTTACTGTAGCTCTTATCTAGTCTCGTCTGGACTATTGCAACTCTCTACTGATCATTCTCACTAAACACTGCCTTCTCCAGTCGTCATGACTGCAGCAGCCAGGATCGTAATCCTTTCCAACCGCTACACCAATGCCTCCACCCTTTGCCAGTCGCTGCACTGGGTGCCCATTCGCTGCAGAGTCCAGTATAAACTTATCACTCTCACCCACAAAGCACTCCATGGCTCAGCACCACCTTACATCTCCTCCCTCATCTCAGCCTACCACCCTACATCTCCTCCCTCATCTCAGCCTACCACCCTTCCTCTGCCCTCCATTCTGCTAATGACCGAAGACTAACATCCTCAATAATCCGAACCTCCTACTCCCATCTCCAAGACTTCTCGTTTGCTGCGCCAGTTTTTTGGAATGCACTACACAGGACAATTTGATAAATCCTCAATACCCACAGTTTTAAGTGTGCCCTAAAAATGCATTTCTTAGGCTCTTTCACACATCAGGCTTTTTGAATCAGGCGCGATCCGGCGTGTTTCTAAAAAAACTCTTCTCTCTATCCTCTCCTCTCTTCTCTTCTTCTCTCTTCTTCTCTTTCTCACTCTCTCTTCTTCTTCTCTTCTCCTCTTCTCTCTTCTCATCTTCTCTCTTCTCTCTCTCTTCTCTTTCTCCTCTCTACTTCTCTCTCTCTCTCCCCCTTCATTACATTTAATAGCCCTCGTGTCTGTACTTGTAATTACACTGGCTGGTCACCAGTTCATGCAGCCTTTTTGTGAATCTCCGTATGTAAAAGCGAAAAAAATTTTATTTATTTTTTTTTTACAAATTTCAGAATTATTTTTCACCACTTAAGTAAAAAATAAAAAACTATACATGTTTGGTAACTGCACAGAAGTACTTGAACTGATAGTTTTTGTTTCCTTTGCAGTGGACAGATGGGTCTCCACCTGTACAGTTTCAGGCTCAGAATGGACCTACTACCAGCCTGGCTAGCCTCTTGTGAAGACAGTCCTTAAGTATGACATGGACAGATACAGTACTCACTGTAGAGGATTCTTCTCTGCATCCAAAACTGTGGAGGGTTTACAACTGCAAGAAAATGCACAGTGCATTTGCCACCTATGGTAGAGTCGAGGGGATGTTGTGTCCTGGACATGCCAACAGGATGGAAAGGAGCTTTGTCCTCCATGCAGTGACTCCGGAACTTGGAGACCAATCAAGCCACATGCTGCAAAATTTTGACACTCCCTTGCCTGCAAGTAATATTTGCCCCCTCCCCATGTGTACGGTGCGTGGAAAAGGTCAAGCTTTCTCTACAGCACGAATAAGGGGTTAAATTACCTTGGAACAATATTTTTGTGCTATATTTAATATCTGCCTTCAGCTTTGTTTCCCTCTACTGAATAGATTTAACAGAGAAGGGCATTTTTTAAATTTTATATCCATAAATATAAATATATATATATAATACTTTAGTTTATCAATGTTTTAAAACTTTTCTGCGCACAAAAAATGTGTTTTTTTTGGGTAGGGAAGGTTTATTCTTTCCCTCTTTCATACCCCCTTTTGGATAAATTATATTTTCACGGGAATGGTTTTGATATTTGATATAGTTTTATAGGCAAGCATTACACAGCCCCTCGAAGCATCAAAGAGGCGGCGAAAGGATTAGCCATTATGTCTTGTGACCTAAGTAATTTAAACTCAAGGCCTGTCCTCTTTTAATTATCATGTAATATTTTACAGATTTTATTTATCATGCTTATTTACTCATGAAATGTTTAAACTTATTTTCAAGCCCTTATATTCTCACTATCCCCCTCCACCTCTGCCCCACACACTATTAAAGTGATTTTAGTTATTGTGTTTCCAAAGCTCACATTCCCCGGCACTCCTGCTCATTCAATTCAGTGCATCATTACAACTGTGTTGTATTACTCTGCTAAAGAGGTAGTCCAGGATTAGAACAATGTGGCTGCATTCTTCACTAGCTACTCCAAACCTGCCCATCTGTCCATTGGATGAGCGCTGCAATACTGGACACAATCCATACACAGGTGTTGTCCAGTTTCTGTAAGAATCTACTGTGTTTTTTCTAATCCATTACAGCTTAAATGAACCTGTCACCATGAAAATGCTGTCCCATCTGCAGGCATTATGTTATAGAGCAGAGGGAGCGGAGTAGATTGATATATAGTTTTTTGGGAAAATGGTATAACCTGTGCTTTCATCACTTAATTGTCTGCTTTTTGTGGGATTTTTAGGAACGCCCACTGGACCATCAGTGACTGACAGCTTTTTTTTTTTTTTATAAGCGTGCATAGACCGTTATCAATCACTGATGAGACCGCCCACTGGACCATCAGTGACTACAGCTTTTTTTTTTTCATAAGTGTGCATAGACAGTTATCAATCAGCGATGAGACCGCCCAATGGACCATCAGTGACTGACAGCTTTTTTTTATATAAGCGTGCATAGCAGTTTCAATCACTGATGAGACCGCCCACTGGACCATCAGTGCCTCACAGCAAGTGTGCATACAGAGACAGTTGTCAATCACTGATGAGACCACCCACTGGACCATCAGTGCCTCACAGCAAGTGTGCATACAGAGACAGTTGTCAATCACTGATGAGACCGCCCACTGGACCATCAGTGCCTCACAGCAAGTGTGCATACAGAGACAGTTGTCAATCACTGATGAGACCGCCCACTGGACCATCAGTGCCTCACAGCAAGTGTGCATACAGAGACAGTTGTCAATCACTGATGAGACCGCCCACTGGACCATCAGTGCCTCACAGCAAGTGTGCATACAGAGACAGTTGTCAATCACTGATGAGACCGCCCACTGGACCATCAGTGCCTCACAGCAAGTGTGCATACAGAGACAGTTGTCAATCACTGATGAGACGCCACGACATCATGCTCACAGCAAGTGTGCATACAGAACAGTTGTCATCACTGATGAGACCGCCCACTGGACCAAAAATCCCACAGAGCTTAGGAATTAATGATGAAAACACACAGGTTATACTGAGACTTTACTCACAAAACAATATATCAATCTACTCCTCTCCATAACATGGTGCTTGCAGATTGGACTGCATTTTCATGGTGACTGGTTCCCGTTAAACCAACTTTACGTTTCTGGTACAATGAAACATAGATAAAATGGTCACTTTTCACAGTAATACATAATGCTATGATGATGGCAGTCACTCATGTTTTTTTTTTTTTTCTTTTAATGAATCATAATAGCAATTCCGGTGTATTCTTTTACAACTGTACCTCCGTTTTTTGGCACATTTTATGAAGGTCATGTCTCTTTAAACTATGCTGAACTCGGCTTGTTCTGATGCCATTTATTTGACAGAAGGTGTTTTTTTCCAACAATAGTCCAGTGTCGACCTACATTATTATTGAGTAACCATGCAAATATTTAGTTTTATCTTTTTTTGTATTGTACCAATTTGTCTTTTTCTGCATTCATATCCAGAGCTGTGACATAATTTTGACTATATACCTACACTACAAAGACATTCATGTTGTAACAGGACATAGAATTCATTGGAGTTTTGGATGAAATATATATAATTTTATTTTTATTTTTTTTTTGTAGCTTTTCATAATACCAAATGTGTTGAGTAGATTTTAATGGTACAGGCATGTACAGACTTGAATTAAAGGGCAATTCCCATCTTTAGGAGTTATGCCCAATCCACTGGGGCCCCCACCCATTGTAAATGAGCTCTCAATTGGGCTCTGTATTCACCCTATGGGACTGCTGGAATGAGTACAGCACTCTGCTTTTTCTGCTAGTCCCATAGAGAGTGATTGGGAGCGGTGATGCACATGCCTGGCCAATGCTCCATTCACATAGGGCTCTGTGCAGCCCCGTTCTCCCGATCGGTAGGGGTGTTTCAGCAGTCAGACCCCTCTAAACAGCAAGTTGCCACTTGTCCTATGGATAGGTGATAACATCTAAAGGTGGCAAGAAGCCTTTAAAGTGCCTTTAATGACAGCTGTAGGTACTTTTTAGCTTGTAATTAGTTCCATACACTGCTTTGCAGCATTATTTATTACAATTGCGTCTATTATAAACCAATAGGCAATCCCACCTCTTAATTCTTGCAAATTCTGACTTCTGTCTGATGTGTTTTGGGCTCTTGAATTTGAGGCTGATACTCACAATTAAGAGACTTTTACTGGCTAATTTGACGTTCCAAAATAATTTTCACCACATTCCCAGGAACTGCCACTGTAGACTTTTTTTTTTTTTTTTTTTTTTTTTTTTTTTTTACTTTTTTTCTAGAATGAAATGTGACTGCAGTATTTTAACAAGTTTGATTGTATTACATTCTCTTTAGTTTAACTTGCGGGTGGTAGTGTCAATTTCAAGAATAGTGTTACTGTACAGTGTCTGTAAATGCAATATCTGATTAAATAGCAGAATCAGCAGACACAAGTATAGAATGTGATGAAGTGTACTTGCGGTGTCCAGACTCCTTTTCACGTTGCTTGATTTCAATGGGATCAGACAACTCTCACCTGTTGCTAGATGCCGGGTGGGAAAGAAGGATTGGACATGTTGGATTTCAGCATGCCTGATTGTTTTGGTCTGGCAGCTGCATTTTCCCATCTTCCCATAGAAAACACATACACGTTTGGGTGAGCTTGCTTGGGTAATGGAGAAGGGGGCAGGAGGAATTTTGTTCTGTCTTTTTATTTACTAACATACATAAAGGTTGGGATATGTTCCGATAGGGTAGGTCACAAGATACTGTCTAGGTGTTAACCTTAGCTGTCACATTTTATGCCTATGTACATAAAGTAGACTATTGTATATAAAACATTTTTTTCATAGGAAATGTATTTTTATAAATCATTACTCTTCGTTACTAATTTGCTTCATATTCAATCTTTATAGAAGATCTTACCTTCCTGGACTTCACTTTTGGGTTTGTGATGAATATTGCTGAAGCAGAGTGTAGAATATTACAATAAGCATTGAAGTTCTCCCTTATCTATCCTCAAAACGGTAGAGTTTCTCTGCGGATATAATAGGTATAGTTGACCTGTAGAACAGACAGCTTGTGTAAGTAAAGTTACTGGATAAGGATGCACTTCTTGTCATTGGCAGAAAACCTGTAACCGATCTTGGTTGCCAATATGCGCAGTCTGAAGATGTCAAACACACGGCTCCATTACAGGGAATAGTGATGTTTTATTTTACCAACAGTAAAGCAGAAGATAATTGCTAAATACACCATGTTCCAAATTATTATGCAAATCGGTTTTAAGTGTCATAGCTAGCGTTTTTTTTTTTTTTGTAAATGAAACCCATTGATGGTATTGTGTCTCAGGGTCCTTTGGATCACTGAAATCAATCTCAGATACCTGTAATAATTAGTTTGCCATGTGAGTCCAATAAAAGGAAAACTGGGTGTTCCACACTATTAAGTTGGCCAGAGTTTTCAAGTAATATGGAAAAGAAAAAGGATCTCTCTGCTGCTGAAAAGCATCAAATAGTGCAATGCCTTGGTCAAGGGATGAAAACATTACATATTTCCCGAAAACTTAAGCGTGATCATCGTACTGTTAAGAGATTTGTGGCTGATTCTGAGCACAGACGTGTTCGTGCTGATAAAGGCAGAATGAGGAAGGCTTCTGCCAGGCAAGTTCATCGGATTAAGAGAGCTGCTGCTAAAAAGCCATTACAAACCAGCTAACAGATATTTGAAGCTGCTGGTGCCTCTGGAGTCCATCGAACCTCAAGGTGTAGGATCCTTCAAAGGCTTGCTGTGGTGCATTAACCTACGATTCGGCCACCCCTAAACAGTGCTCACAAGAAGAAATGGTTGCAGTGAGTCCAGACATACATGAAGACTAATTTTCAAACAGTCTTGTTTACTGATGAGTGTCCAGCAACCCTGGATGGTCCAGATGGATGGAGTAGTGGATGGTTGGTGGATGGCCACCATGTACCAACAAGGCTGCGACGTCAGCAAGGAGGTGGTGGAGTCATGTTTTGGGCCGGAATCATAGGGAAACACCTGGTAGAGCCCTTTAAGGTTCCTGAAGGTGTGAAAATGACCTCTGCAAAGTATATAAAGTTTTTGACTGACAACTTTCTTCCATGGTATAAAAAGCAGAAACGTGCCTTTAGGAGCAAAATCATCTTCATTCATGACAATGCACCATCTCATGCTGCAAAGAATACCTCTGAGTCATGGGCTGCTATGGGCATAAAAGGAGATAAACTCATGGTGTGGCCACCATCTTCCCCTGACCTCAACCCTATAGAGAAGCTTTGGAGTATCATCAAGCAAAATATCTATGAGGGTGGGAGGCAGTTCACATCAAAACAGCAGCTCTGGGAGGCTATTCTGACTTTATGCAAAGAAATAAAAGCAGAAACTCTCCAAAAACTCACAAGTTCAATGGATGCAAGAATTGTGAAGGTAATATCATAGAAGGGTTCCTATGTTAGCATGTAACTTGGCCTGTTAGGATGTTTTGGAGTTAAATAGCTTTTTTGTTCAGTGCATGTGACCTCCTAATGCTGCAAATTCCACAAATGAGCATTTTCAGTTCTCTAAAACATATCAAATGTTCAGAAATTCTACTGTGCTTAATAATTTGGAACAGTGCATTTTGAGTTTTTTCCCATTTTGGAGATTATACTGTTATCATTGGGAGGTTTCTTCAATAAAATTCGATGTATACTCTAACGGGTGATGACTTTTAGTAGACTGACTGTAATTTGCACCGACCACTTAGGAAAATCAGAGAAAAATATCATTTGCATAATAATTTGGAACATGGTGTATAATGTGTGCAAATGGCCAACTCGGACCTATCTAAAGCCACATGATGCCCACAGATTAACATTGGATTATGATGTAGATTTTGGAAATACTGACTAACCCGCTAATGTGTAAGGGAGCGTCACAATTCTCCTCTGACACCATATATTTGTAGTAAAAAAAAAAATCAAGCATGTTGAAATCAACATTCCTAATAATTTATTGTCAAGGGAGATAATCTGCCTGCAGAGGTATCTGTTAACAGTGTAACTTCCTCTCCTCATTTAGAACGCATGCATACTCAGCCGAACTGACCATGCATGTGTACGGGCGGAGGTTGGGGCTAAGGCCGGAGTTCATAAAATCATAGAATGGTAGAGTTGGAAGGGACCTCCTGGGCCATCTGGTCCAACCCCCTGCTCAAAGCAGGATTTACTAAATTATCCCAGACGGATGTCTGTCCAGCCTCTGTTTGAAGACTTCCATTGAAGTAGAACTCACCATCTCTCATGGGCAGCCTGTTTTTTCTAATATCTAATCTGTATCTCCTTCCATTCAGTTTCATCCTATTGTTATACTACTGTATAACACAGCTGAGTGCTATGTGATAAAACATTGCATAGCACTTGGCCCTTGTTTTATACTATGGGGCAGCTCAGATCTGCAATTTTTTTTCTCATGCCAATTCAGCATGAGAGAGACTCATTCCCATGCGAGTCTATGGGTGCTTGAAATATCGCACTGCACTCGGATGTCGCTCGAGAGCAGTTAGATATATGCCGGCATCGGAGGAGATGAAGAAATTACTTTCTCTGTCTCCTCAGCAGCTGTGTGCCGATCCTCTTGAGTGGCTCGGAGCACAGTAGCATGACACTGGACTCCCGCTCGCAGCAGAGCAGGAGCCAAGGGTCATTAGCATCTCGCATCCCATGCCATACGCTAGTGTGATTCCAGCCTAAGGAGCATAATTGGCTCATTAGGCCAACAGCTTATAGGGTATGCCACACTAAGCGAGATCGCTAACGAGATCGCAATTGTGTCACCATTTATGACGCAGTAGCGATCTCGTTAGCGACTTAGCTGTGTGTGACATGTAGCAGCGATGTGGCCCCTGCTGAGATGTCGTTGATCGCTTATGAACGTTCTGAGCCGTTTTTTGGTCGTTGGTGTCCTTCTCGTGAGTCTGAATCGCTGAGTGTGACACCCTTTATGAACGACTTCATCAGCATCGCAGGTGGGACTAGGTTTTCCCAACGACCGCAGAGGTCGTTATACAGATCGCTGATGAGATGTGTTTGGAATCACAGATCGCTGGAGTTGTGTTTGGAATCACACAGCTAAGTCGCTAACGAGATCGCTACTGCGTCATAAATGCTTGCGATCTCGTTTAGTGTGGCATACCCTTAAGGTAGTTACTAGTGATGAGCGATCATGCTCAGATAAGGTGTTATCAGTGCATGCTCAGGTGCTAACCCAGTGTCTTCGGCGTGCTCGAATAATATGTTCGAGTCCCCCCGGCTGCCTGTCTCGAGGCTGTTAGACAGCCACAACATATGCAGGAATTGCTTAACAAACAGGCAATCCCTGCATGTGTTGCTGCAGCCAAACAGCCTCGAGACAGGCAGCCGGGGGGACTCGAACATATTATTCGAGCACGCCGAAGACACTGGGTTAGCACCTGAGCATGCACTGATAACACATTATCCGAGGATGTTTGCTCATCACTAGTTACCTGTAAATATGAGAGATATTATCAGATCCAACTTATTTTAGGATCATCTTCTGTTGGCATAGACATCTGATTGTTGGTAAATTCTTACTTTTATCTGGATCTGCCAATGGACTGCATGTAAACATCTCATGTTTTTAGAGAAGCCAACAGATATTTCAGTTGGTCTGATTGGTTCGAAATCTGCAGTAACACATTAGGCCACATACGCTTAGTGTTGTTAACGATTCGATGGATTTAAATCCTGTTACGAGCAATGGATATGCCAGCTTTTAAGACATATATTCATTTATAGGACAAACAGGATGGGTAGTAGATCCTTAATCATTGGCTATGAATAAGAATCCACAATGGATTTGAACTACGTAGGCTTTTTTTTTTTTAAACCATTTTTTTCTTTACAAATATGCTTTTATGAAGATTAACTAAATTTGGACTTTTCAGATATGTTATATTGGCGCTCAATCTATCTATCTATCCACTTTGTCTACTTATGTGAGTACCTGTCCACTAATCCATACACTAGTATCAGCTGCAGTATGACTACCATTATTTATTGTTTTAAACAGTGAGATGATTTTTAAATTTTAATTTACTTTCATTTAATCCAAAATATTAGCCTGTTTGAAGCTTAAAGAGGGTATTACCATCTCAAAGATACTATTCTAATATGTAGTAGGTGTAATAATCGCAAATATCTCCAATTAGAAATGTAGCATAGTTTTTCTGATACGCTATGTCTTTGTTTCCTCATGTGCAGGCATTGCAGGAACTTGGGTATCCATGGCTGCGACCACTAGGAACCATCTGTCACTATATCAGTGGTCGTAACCATGGATACCTAAGGTCCTGCAATGCCTGCACATGAGGAAAGAGACCTGGCGACTCTGAAGAACTATACTACAGTTCTAATTGGAGGTATTTGCTAATATTACTATTACACCTACTACATATTGGGATAGGATCTTGGAGATGGGAATACCCCATTTTAAAGCCTTTTCTGAGTATGAGGATTTGGCCAAGTTCTTTGTCCAGAGTTCCAGAATTACAGTAATGGCCATACTACATTAAAAGATCATTTTAAAATATTTTCCAAACTGCTAAAGAATAATTTTTGTGAGTTAAGTGACTTTTCTAGCTGAAAATGTATACTTTCATAATGTTTCTTATTCTCTTAATCACACTTAATGGTGCTCTTCATCTTTTAAAAATGAAAAAGTTTTTAGATTCAAATTATGTAATTTTTTTTATACTGTAAGAGATAATCTAAACCTCACCTCAGAAATATGACTTACTTCAGAAGTCGAGTCCAGTGTTAAAGCTTAAATACACATTTGATTGTCATGATTATATTAAAGAATTATGTGTGCAGAATTGTTTTTATGAAGTGTATCTTCAGGCATATTCTCCTGAAGACCTGTCATGGTGCATGGAGAATTGCAGCTGCACACTTGGCGATACAGCTGGCGAGGCAAACATAAGCTGTCCAGCCAGTATCAGGCACAAGTCCTATTTTCATTTTAGGGCTCGTGCGCAGTAATGGTACCGCTCAGCGTCCAGTTGCGTCTGTCTACTCCCAGTGCCCTTTTAAACTGATCCAATCAGGGAGAAATTTGACTCTTCAAAGGTATCACACTGCTAGAAAGACAAAAACATGCCTCCGAGTAATTGCATTGTATGAAACTTGCAGATGAGTGCCCTCATTTTGAGGCTGCCTGGGAGATTTTGTTTGGTTCAGGTGGTCATTTTGTGTCTGAAGTGCAGTTTCTTGTAAACCACAGGACACCAACAAACATAAATGACAGGGAGTAATCTAATAGTCATAATGTGGAATGATACTGAACTGTTTTTCTTATTTAATAAAACCTCATCTTTCCCTCAACTTTCTGTACAGTTTGCAATTGTTTTTATAATTTAGCTCTGTTATGGAATGAAAACTATATTTTCTTCTGTAGATAGTGTAAAGATGTTTGTATAGAAAATAAAGATTAAGTTGTATCTTTCATTTGCCTACATGTCTACTTATTTATCAGTATAAAGCTTTCAGAAATGTGATTACAAACGCCCTACAGTTATTAACATTTTATTGAGCAAACTGAAGCCCCACCGGTATTTAACCACTTCATTCACATCACAATCGTAGCACAACGGCTGCGGAGCTGCGTAAGCGCAGTAGTGTTGCACTGTGATTGACAGCTTCTACCCTGCGGCAACTACCTTGTCATCCCATCAGAAACACCCTTCCAGTGTCTAATAGATGGCATCAACATGTAAAACTGAGGCAAAAAGCACAGCTTTACATAATGCACATCAATAATTATAGAATCATAGAATCGTAGAGTTGGAAGGGACCTCCTGGGCCATCTGGTCCAACCCCCTGCTTAAAGCAGGATTCTCTAAATCATCCCAGTCAGATATATGTCCAGCCTCTGTTTGAAGACTTTCATTGAAAGAGAACTTACCACCTCTCGTTGCAGCCTGTTCCACTCCTTGATCACCCTGTCAAAAAGTTTTTGCTAATATCTAATCTGTGTCTCCTCCCATTCAGTTTCATCCCATTGCTTCTAGTCTTTCCTTGTGCAAATGAGAATAAAGATGATCCTTCTACAATGTGACAGCCCTTGAGATATTTGTAGACAGCTATTAAGTCTCCTCTCAGTCTTCTTTTTTGCATGCTAAACATTCCCAAATCCTGCAACCGTTCCTCATAGGACATGGTTTGCAGACCAGTCACCATTCTGGTGGCTCTCCTTTGAACTTGCTCCAGTTTGTTGATGTCTTTTTTACAATGTGGTGCCCAAAACTGGACACAGTATTCCAGATGAGGTCTGACCAAAGAGGAGTAGAGGGCAATAATGACCTCACGTGATCTAGACTGTATGCTTCTGTTGATACATCCTAGAATTGTATTTGCCTTTTTTGCTGCTGCATCACACTGTTGACTCATGTTCAGTCGTGATCAATTAGTATACCCAAGTCTTTTTCACATGTGCTGTTACTTAGCCCTATTCCTCCCATTTTGTATATGCTTTTTTCATTTTTATTGCCCAGATGTAGTACTTTGCATTTTTCCCTGTTAAAAACCATTCTGTTAGTTGCTGCCCACTGCTCCAGTTTATTTATATCTTTTTGAATCCTCTCTCTCTCTCTTCTCTAGTATTAGCTACCCCTCCTAGCTTTGTGCCATCAGCAAATTTGATCAGTTTACCCTCAATTCCTTCATCTAAATCATTAATAAAGATGTTGAACAATACAGGGCCCAAAACAGAGCCTTGTGGTACCCCACTTGAGACATTCTTCCAACTGGATGTGCAGCCATTTACGATCACTCTTGAGGTCCGATCACTAAGCCAGTTATGAATCCACCTAACAGTTGCCTTGTCCATTCCATACTTAGTCATTTTTTCAATAAGGATTGTGTGAGATACTTTGTCAAATGCTTTGCTGAAGTCAAGATATACTATATCTACAGCATTTCCCTGATCCACCCAGTCAGTGATTCTGTCATAGAAGGAAATTAAGTTAGTCTGACATGACTTATTAGTTACAAACCCATGCTGACTCTGTTTAATCACTTCATTCTTATGCAGGTACTTACATACATGTTCTTTAATAATTTGTTCAAAGATTTTTCCTGGTATAGAAGTCAGACTCACTGGTATAGAAGTCAGACTCACTTCTATTATCTGTGACATTGCATAGTCTACTCGCCTAATGGAGAGCTAAATTATTGTGTAGAATAAAAAATTGATCCTGATCTGCTTCAAAATTCACATCAGAGAATTTGAAGTAGTTTTTAATTTATGTGCTCTATAGCAGAAGCGGGGAACTTCCGCTTTCCCCCCCCCCGACCGTAAATGGCCCACAACCTCACTTGCTTCAGCCCTCTTACAAATTCCCAGAGGCCGAAGTGCTTGGGCTGCCAGCCCTTTAATCGTTCTGTAGAGTGTGTTCATTCAGTCACTACTGAATGCTGAGTCACATGCAACACTGGATTATGTCCTGACACTGGCTAGTTCCAGCATCAGGACGTCCTTTGTGGGCCGAGTTGGCGTGCTCTGTGCTCCCGTGCCCTGCTTCTTATTTCATCTTGTGTCTCAGTCTCCTGTAGGATGCATGCAGCAGATGCAGTGTATCCTACGTGAAGTATGTACACCATCCTTGGTTTCTCCTATGTGATGTACAGTCCCTTTTGAAAAGTAAGATTGTATTCAATGAAATTGATCGAATTTCCAACATTTTGACGAGACTGAGTGATAAAGTTACCTCCCTAACCAGCCCTGTACGATTCAGTTAACCGCTTAATCCCATTGGACGTACTTTTCCGTCCATGTCACCTGGTACTTAATTCCCAGGGACGGAATAGTACGTCCAAGGCGATCAGCTGCGCTCCCGGGGGAGCGCAGCTGATCGCCGCCAGTTGTCAGCTGATTATCACAGCTGACACCCGGCACTATGTGTCAGGAGCGGTCACGGACCGCTCCCGACACATTAACCCTTGGCACAACGCGATCAAACATGATCGCGGTGTACCGGGGGCACCGTTACACAATGTGTAATGTGTCGCGCAATGTGCAATGTGTCACACTGTTCGGAGGGACGCTCCTCACTGCAGGACCCCGGATCCAAGATGGCCGCCGGGTCCTGCAGGGAGGCGGCTTCCTCAGTGCCTGCTGAGAGCAGGCACTGAGAAGCCTGCAGCAGTGCCAGAGCAAATATTCCCCAATAAATTCACTTCTTCAATGAAAAAAAAAAAAAAAAAAAAAAACAACAATAAAAGTACACATTTAGTATCGCCGCGTCCGTAACGACCCGTACTATAAAACTGTCCCATTAGTTAACCCCTTTAGTGAACCCCTTAAAAAAAACAAAAAAAAAGTCTAAAAAAACAATGATTTATCATCATACCGCCAAACAAAAGTGGAATAACACACGATCAAAAAGACGGATATAAATAAACATGGTACCGCTGAAAACGGCATCTTGTCCCGCAAAAAACGAGCCGCCATACAGCATCATAAGCGAAACAATAAAAAAGTTATAGCTCGCAGAATAAAGCGATGCAAAAATAATTATTTTTTATATATAATCGTTTTAATTGTATAAAAGCGCCAAAACATAAAAAAATGATACAAATGACATATCACCGTAATTGTACTGACCCGAAGAATAAAACTGCATTATCAATGTTACCACACGCGGAACGCTATAAAAGCCCCTCCCTCCAAAAGAAACTCATGAATTGCTGGTTTTTGTTCATTCTGCCTCCCAAAAATCGTAATAAAAAGCGATCAAAAAATGTCATGTGCCCAAAAATGGTACCAATAAAAACGTCACCTCGTCCGGCAAAAAATAAGACCTCACATGACTCTGTGGGCCAAAATATAGAAAAATTATAGCTCTCAAAATGTGATGATGCAAAAACTACTTTTTGCAATAAAAAGCGTCTTTTAGCATGTGACAGCTGCCAATCATAAAAACCCGCTATAAATAGTATATCAAACCCCCTTTATCACCCCCTTAGTTAGGGAAAAACAATAAAATTAAAAAAATGTATTTATTTCCATTTTCCCGTTAGGGTTAGGGGTGTGTTAGGGTTAGGTTTGTGGTTAGGGTTATGGTTAGGGTTGGGACTAGGGTTAGGGGTGTTTGGGGTTCGGGTTGGAGTTAGAATTGGGGGTTTCCGCTGTTTAGGCACATCAGGGGCTCTCCAAATGTGACATGGCGTTTGAGCTCAATTCCAGCCAATTCTGCGTTGAAAAAGTCAAACTGTGCTCCTTCACTTTTGAGCTCTGCCATGCGCCCAAACAGTGGTTTACCCCCACATATGGGGTATCAGCGTACTCAGGACAAATTGCACAATAACTCTTGGGTCCAATTTCTCCTGTTACCCTTGTGAAAATAAAGTATTGGGGCGAAAAAAATCAATTTTGTAAAAAAAAAGAAAAAAGATTTTTTATTTTTACGGCTGTACGTTATAAACTTCTGTGAAGAACTTCGGGGTTCAAAGTGCTCACCACACATCTAGATAAGTTCCTTTTGGGTCTATTTTCCAAAATGGGGTCATTTGTGGGGGGTTTCCACTGTTTAGGGACATCAGAGGCTCTCCAAATGCGACATGACGCCTGCAGACTATTCCATCAAAGTCTGCAATCCAAAACGTCACTACTTCCTTCCGAGCCCCGACGTGTGCCCATACAGTAGTTTTCCTCCCACATATTGGGTATCATCGTACTCAGGACAAATTGGACAACAACTTTTGGGGTCCAGTTTCTCCTGTTACCCTTGGGAAAATAAAAAGTTGGGGACTAAAATATCATGTTTGTGGAAAAAATTATTTTTTTATTTTCATGCTCGGGCGTTATAAACTTTAGTGAAACACCTAGGGGTTCAAAGTTCTCACCACACATCTAGATAAGTTCCTTGAGGGGTCTAGTTTCCAAAATGTTGTCATTTGTCTTGGGTTTCCACTGTTTAGGCAGATCAGAGCTCTCCAAACACGACATGGCGTCCAGCCAATTCTGCGTTGAAAAAGTCAAACGGCGCTCCTTTCCTTCCAAGCTCTGCCATGCACCCAAACAGTGGTTTACCCCCACATATAGGGTATCCGCGTACTCAGGACAAATTGCACAATAACTTTTGGAGTCTTGTTACCCTTGGGAAAATAAAAATTGGGGTGAAAAGATCATTTTTGTGGAAAAAATATGATTTTTTAATCTTATGGCTCTACGTTATAAACTTGTGTGAATCACTTGGGGGTTCAAATTGCTCACCACACATCTAGATAAGTTCCTTAAGGGGTCTAGTTTCCAAAATGGAGTCACTTGTCGGGGTTTCCACTGTTTAGGCAGATCAGGAGCTCTCCAAACACGACATGGCGTCCAGCCAATTCTGCGTTGAAAAAGTCAAACGGCGCTCCTTTCCGTCCAAGCTCTGCTATGCACCCAAATAGTGGTTCCCCCCCACATATGGGGTATCAGCGTACTCAGGACAAATTGGACAACAACTTTTGTTGTCCAATTTCTCCTGTTGCCCTTGGGAAAATAAAAAATTGGTGACTAATAGATAATTTTTGAGGAAAAAAATAGGATTTTTTATTTTCATGCCCGGGCATTATAAACTTGTGTGAAGCACTTTGGGGTTCAAAGAGCTAACCACAAATCTAGATAAGTTCCTTAGGGGTCTAGATTCCAAAATGGGGTCACTTGTGGGGGTTTCCACTGTTTAGGCTCATCTGGGGCACTGCAAACGGAACATGACCCCCATCAACGTCTGCATTCCAAAACGTTACTTCCTTTCCAAGCCCTGCGATGCACCCAGTTCCCCCCCCCCCCCACATATGGGGTATCAGCGTACTCAGGACAAATTGGACAACAACTTTTGGGGTCCAATTTCCTTGGGAAAAATCTAAAATTTGGGACTAAAAAGTCATTTTTGTGGAAAATTGTTTTTTGTTTTTTTTTTTCACACCCAGGCATTATAAACTTTTGTGAAACACTTGGGGTTCAAAGTGCTCAAAACAGATCTAGCTAAGTTCCATAGGGGTCTAGTTTCCAAAATGGTGTCACTTTGTGGGGGTTTCCACTGTTTGGGCGCATCAGAGGCTCTCCAAATGCGACATGGCGTCCAATCTCAATTCCAGCCAATTTTGGTTTGAAAAAGTCAAACGGCGCTCCTTCCCTTACGAGCTCTGCCGTGTGCCCAAACAGTGGTTTTCCTTAACATATGGGGTATTGGCGTACTCAGGAGAAATTGCACAACAACTTTATCTGTCCATTTTCTCCTTTTACCCTTGTGAAAATAAAAAGTTTGTAAAAGATCATTTTTATGACTAAAAAGTTAAATATTAATTTTTTCCTTCCACGTTGCTTCAGCTCCTGTGAAGCACCTGCAGGGTTAATAAACTTCTTGAATGTGGTTTTGAGAACCTTGTTGGTGCAGTTTTTAGAATGGTGTCACTTTTGGGTATTTTCTGCCATATAGACCCCTCAAAGTGACTTCAAATGTGAGGTGGTCCCTAAAAAAAATGGCTTTGTAAATTTTGTTGTAAAAATGAGAAATCGCTGGTCAAATTTTAACCCTTATAATTTCCTAACAAAAAAAAATTTTGGTTCCAAAATTGTGCTGATGTAAAGTAGACATGTGGGAAATGTTATTTCTTAACTATTTTGTGTGACATATTTCTCTGTTTTAAGGAAATAAAAATTCAAAGTTTGAAAATTGCAAAATTTAAAAATTTTCGCCATATTTGCATTTTTTTCAAAAATAAACGCAAGTTATATCGAAGAAATTTTACCACTTACGTGAAGTACAATATGTCACAAGAAAACAATCTCAGAATCGCGAATATCCGTTGAAGCGTTCCAGAGTTATAACCTCATAAAGAGACAGTGGTCAGAATTGTTAAAATTGGCCCGGTCATTAACGTGCAAACCACCCTTGGGGTGAAGGGGTTAATGTACACTCTGCACCCATCTTTACTGAAAAAAACAGAAATGTAGAAATTTTTGAAAACTTATTAAAAAAGAAAAACTGAAGTATCATGTCATAAGTATTCAGACCCTTTGCTCAGTCATATTTAAGTCACATGCTGTCCATTTCCTTGTGATCCTTCTTGAGAAGGTTCTACTCCTTCATTGGAGTCCAGCTGTGTTTAATTAAACTGATAGGACTTGATTTGTAAAGGCACACACCTGTCTACATAAGACCTCACAGCTCACAGTGCATGGCAGACCAAATGAGAATCATGAGGTCAAAGGAACTGGCCAAGGAGCTCAGAGACAGAATTTTGGCAAGGCACAGAACTGCCAAGGTTGCAAAAGAATTTCTGCAGTACTCAAGGTTCCTAAGAGCACAGTGGCCTCCATAATCCTTAAATAGAAGAAGTTTGGGACCACCAGAAGAGCCTTGGTGCGAGAGGTAAAAAAGAACCCCAAATCACTGGCTGAGCTCCACAGATGCAGTAGGGAGATGGGAGAAAGTTCCACAAAGTCAACTATCACTGAAGCCTTCCACCAGTCGGGCCTTTATGGCAGAGTGGCCCGACGGAAGCCTCTCCTCAGTGCCAGACATATGAAAGCCCGCATAAAGTTTGCAAAAAACACATGAAGGACTCCCAGACTATGAGAAATAAGATTCTTTGGTCTGATGAGACGAAGATAGAACTTTTTGGTGATAATTCTAAGCGGTATGTATGGAGAAAACCAGGTACTGCTCATCACCTGCCCAATACAATCCCAACAGTGAAACGTGGTGGCAGAATCATACTATAGGGGTGTTTTTCAGCTGCAGGTACAGGATGACTGGTTGCAATTGAAGGAAACATGAATGCGGCCAAGTACAGAGATATCCTGGATGAAAACCTCTTCCAGAGTACTCTGGAGCTCAGACTTGACCAAAGGTTCACCTTCCAACTAGACAATGACCATAAGCACACAGCTAAAAAGCAAAGGAGTGGCTTCAGAACAACTCTGTGACCATTCTTGACTGGCCCAGCCAGAGCCCTGACCTAAACCCAATTGAAGGGTAAGTTCAGGACTGGACCAAGGGAATGCAGTGGACGTGGTGTTCATGGACTTCTCAAAAGCTTTTGATACAGTGCCACACAAAAGGTTCATACATAAAATGAGAACAATGGGATAGGGAAAATATGTGTAAGTAGGTTAAGAACTGGCTCATGGATAGAAAACAAAGGGTGGTTAATCATGGAGCACACTCGGACTGGGTCACGGTTAGCAGTGGGGTACCACAGGGGTCAGTATTGGGGCCGCTTCCCTTTAACATATTTATTAATGACCTTGTAGGGGGCATACAGAGTAGTATTTCAATATTTGCAGATGACACTAAACTCTGCAGGGTAATAAATACAGAGGAGAACAATTTTATATTACAGGAGGATTTATGTAAACTAGAAGCTTGGGCTGATAAATGGCAAATGAGCTTTAATGGGGATCAATATAAGGTCATGCACTTGGGTAGAACAAACAAGATGTATAATTATGTGCTTAATTGTAAAACACTGGGCAAAACTGTCACTGAAAAAGACCTGGGTGTATGGGTGGACGACAAACTCACATTTAGTGGCCAATGTCAGGCAGCTGCTGCCAAGGCAAATAAAATAATGGGATGCATTAATAGAGGCATAGATGCTCATGAGGAGAACATAATTTTACCTCTATACAAGTCACTGGTGCGACCACATTTAGAATACTGTGTGCAGTTCTGGTCTCCGGTGTATAAGAAAGACATAGCTGAACTGGAGCGGGTGCAGAGAAGAGCGACCAAGGTTATTAGAGAACTGGGGGGTCTGCAATACCAGGACAGGTTATTACACTTGGGGTTATTTAGTTTGGAGAAACGAAGGCTTAGGGGTGTTCTTATTACAATGTATAAATATTGTGGGGACAGTACAAAGACCTTTCTAATGATCTTTTTACTCTTAGACCTGTGACGGGGACAAGGGGCATCCTCTACGTCTGGAGGAAAGAAGGTTTAGCCATAATCACAGACGCAGATTCTTTACTGTAAGAGCAGTGAGACTATGGAACTCCCTGCCGTCTAATGTTGTAATGAGTGTTTCCTGACTAAAATTTAAGAAGGGACTGGATGCCTTTCTTGAAAAGTATAATATTACAGGCTATATTCACTAGTTTCCTAGATACTGCGTTGATCCAGGGAGCTAGTCTGATTGCCGTATGTGGAGTCGGGAAGGAATTTTTTTTCCCCCAATGTGAAGCTTACTGTTTGCCACTTGGGGTTTTTTTTGCCTTCCTCTGGATCAACATGTTAGGGCAGGTTAGGATAGGATATGGTTGAACTAGATGGACTTAAAGTCTTCCTTCAACCTTAATAACTATGTTATCTCTGGAGAGACCTGAAAATGGCTGTCCACCAATGTTCACCATCCAACCTGAAGAAACTGGAGAGGATCTGTAAGGAAAAATGGCAGAGGATCTCAAAATCCAGGTGTGAAAAATTTGTTGCATCATTCCCAAGAAGACTCATGGCTGTACTAACTCAAAAGGTGCTTCTACTCAATACTGAGCAAAAGTTCTGAATACTTCTAACCATGTGATATTTCAGTTTTTCTTTTTTAATAAAAAAATGAACTTTTTTGAATTTACCAAATGGTTGCAATGAAACAAAGAGTGAAAAATGTAAAGGGGTCTGAATACTTTCCGTATCCTCTGTAGTAGGAGCAGCACCCCAGCTCTCTATCCCCAAAACATGGTGCTAAAACATGTTTGTGAATAAATTCAAAAATTGCTATATGACAAGCTAATATTATCAAATTGTGTGTTCAAAATCCTTACTAAATAAATAATAAGCTGAATAAAATCTTTGAGAGGTGTGGTTTCCAAAATGGGGTCACTTATGGGGGGCCTTTCCAAACACGACATGGTGTCCGCTACCAATTCCAGACAATTTTCCAAAAGTTGAATGGTGCGCCTTCCCTTCCGAGCTATACCATGCCCTCAAACAGTAGTTTTCCACCACATACAGTGGGTACGGAAAGTATTCAGACACCTTTAATTTTTCACTCTGTTTCATTGCAGCCATTTTGTAAATACAAAAAAGTTCATTCTTTTTCTCATTAATGTGCACTCTGCACCCCATCTTGACTGAAAAAAACAGAAATGTAGAAAATGTAGGGGGCTTCTACTCAATATTGAGCAAAGTGTCTGAATACTTTTTACCATGTGATATCAGTTTTTCTTTTTTAAAAAATTTGCATGAATTTCTACACTTCTGTTTTTTTTTCCAATCAAGATGGGGTGCAGAGTGTACATTAATGAGAAAAAAATGAATGTTTTTTAATTTACCAAATGGCTGCAATGAAACAGTGAAAAATTTAAAGAGGTCTGAATACTTTCCATACCCACTGTATACCAATGGGTAATAGCTGCTGTATTTGATATATATCTTTATGATATTGCCATGATTTATGTAAACTTTTGATCTATATAACTACATGTCAGGGGTGGTATTATGCATATTATTATCTTTTATTTCTAGTGCGGGGTAAAGATGGATGTGCAATTGCAGTTAGGTCCATATATATTTGGACAGAGACAACATTTATTTAATTTTGGTTCTAGACATTACCACAATGAATTTTAAACAAAACAATTCAGATGCAGTTGAAGTTCAGACTTTCAGCTTTCATTTGAGGGTATCCACAATAAAATTGGATGAAGGGTTTAGGAGTTTCAGCTCCTTAACATGTGCCACCCTGTTTTTAAAGGGACCAAAAGTAAGTGGACAGATTACATAATAGTAAAATGATCATTTCTAGTACTTGGTTGAAAACCCTTTGTTGGTAATGACTGCCTGAAGTCTTGAACTCATGGACATCACCAGACGCTGTGTTTACTCCTTTTTGATGCTCTGCCAGGCCTTCACTGCGGTGGTTTTCAGTTGTTGTTTGTTTGTGGGCCTTTATGTCTGAAGTTTAGTCTTTAACAAGTGAAATGCATGCTTAACTTGGTTGAGATCAGGTGACTGACTTGGCCATTCAAGAATATTCCACTTCTATGCTTTAATAAACTCCTGGGTTGCTTTGGCTTTATGTTTTGGGTCATTGTCCATCTGTAGTATGAAACGACGACCAATCAGTTTGGCTGCATTTGGCTGGATCTGAGCACACAGTATGGCTCTGAATAACTCAGAATTCATTCGGCTGCTTCTGTCCTGTGACACATCATCAATAAACACTAGTGACCCAGTGCCACTGCCAGCCATGCATGCCCAAGCCATCACACTGCCTCCGCCGTGTTTTACAGATGATGTGGTATGCTTTGGATCATGACCTATACCACGCCTTCGCCATACTTTTCTCTTTCCATCATTCTGGTAGAGGTTGATCTTGGTTTCATCTGTCCAAAGAATGTTCTTCCAGAACTGTGCTGGCTTTTTTAGATATTTTTTAGCAAAGTCCAGCCTAGCCTTTTTATTCTTGATGCTTATGAGTGGCTTGCACTGTGCAGTGAACCCTCTGTATTTACTTTCATGCAGTCTTCTCTTTATGGTAGATTTGGATATTGATACGCCTACCTCCTGGAGAGTGTTGTTCACTTGGTTGGCTGTTGTGAAGGGGTTTCTCTTCACCATGGAGAGTATTCTGCGATCATCCACTACTGCTGTCTTCCGTGGGCGCCCAGGTCTTTTTGCATTAATGAGTTCACCAGTGCTTTCTTTCTCAGGATGTACCAAACTGTAGATTTTGCCACTCCTAATGTTGTAGCAATTTCTCGGATGGGTTTTTTCTGTTTTTGCAGCTTAAGGATGGCTTGTTTCACCTGCATGGAGAGCTCCTTTGACCCCATGTTTCCTTCACAGCAAAACCTTCCAAATGCAAACACCACACCTCAAATCAACTCCAGCCCTTTCATCTGCTTAATTGAGAATGACATAACAAAGGGATTGCCCACACCTGTCCATGAAATAGCCTTGGAGTCAATTGTCCAATTACTTTTGGTCCCTTTAAAAACAGGGTGGCACATGTTAAGGAGCTGAAACTCCTAAACCCTTCATCCAATTTTAATGTGGATACCCTCAAATGAAAGCTGAAAGTCTGAACTTCAACTGCATCTGAATTGTTTTGTTTAACCCCTTAACGACCAAGCCATTTTGTAGGTTAATGAACAGGCCAATTTTTACATTTCTGACCACTGTCACTTTGTGTGCTTATAACTCTGGAACGCTTCAACTGATCTTGGCAATTCTGAGATTGTTTTCTCGCGACATATTGTACTTCATGATAGTGGTAAAATTTCTTCGATATAACTTGCGTTTATTTATGAAAAAAAACTGAAATATGGGGAAAATTTTGAAAATTTTTCAATTTTCAAACTTTGAATTTTTATGCCCTTAAATCAGAGAGATATGTCACAAAAATAGTTAATAAATAACATTTCCTACATGTCTACTTTACATCAGCACAATTTTGGAATAAGTGTTAAAAGTTGACCAGCAATTTCTCATTTTTCCAACAAAATTTACAAAACCATTTTTTTTAGGGACCACCTCACATTTTAAGTGAATTTGAGGGGTCAATATGACAGAAAATACCCAAAAGTGACACCATTCTAAAAACTGCACCCCTCAAGGTACTCAAAGCCACATTCAAGAAGTTTATTAACCCTTCAGATACTTCACAAGAATTGAAGCAATGTGGAAGGAAAAAATGAACATTTAACTTTTTTTCCCAAAATTTTTCTTTCGACACAATTTTTACATTTTGTCAAGGGTATCAGGAGAAAATGAACCACAATATTTGTTGTACAATTTCTCCTGAGTACACCGATACCCCATGTGTGGGGGAAAACCAATCTTTAGGTGCACTGCAGTGCTCAGAAGGGAAGGAGCATCATTTGAGATTTTGAATGTCAAATTGGCTGGAATCGAGAGCGGACACCATGTCGCGTTTGGAGAGCCCTTGATGTACCTAAACAGTGTGGAAATCCCCCATAAGTACCCCATTTTGGAAACTAGACCCCCCAAGGAACTGATCTAAATGTGTGGTGAGCACTTTGAACCCCCAAGGGCTTCACAGAAGGTTATACCGTAGAGTCCATAAAATTAAAAAATCATATTTTTTCCACAGAAATGATCTTTTCACCCCAATTTTTATTTTTCAAAGGATAAAAGGATCTCAAAAGTTATTGTGCAACTTGTCCAGAGTACGCTGATACCCCATATGTGGGGGTAAACCACTATTTGGGCGCATGGCAGAGCTCAGAAGGGAAGCAGCGCAATTTGACTTTTTGGCTGGAATTGAGATTGGACGCCATGTCGCATTTGGAGAGTCCCTGATGTGCCTAAACAATGGAAACCCCCCACAAGTGACCCCATTTTGGAAACTAGACCCCCCAAGAAACTTATCTAGATGTTTGGTGAGAGCTTTGAACCCCCAAAGGCTTCACAGAAGGTTATAGCGTAGAGCCGTAAAATTAAAAAATCATATCTTTTCCACAAAAATGATCTTTCCACCCTCAATTTTTATTTTCCAAAGGGTAACAGGACCCCAAAAGTTATTGTTCAATTTGCCCAGAGTACGCTGATACCCTATATGTGGGGGTAAACCACTATTTTGACGCATGGCAGAGCTCGGAAGGGAAGGAGCGCCGTTTTCGCATGCAGACTTTGATAAAATGGTCTGCGGGTGTCATGTCGAGCTTGGAGAGCCCCTGATGTGCCTAAACAGTACAAATCTCCCATAAGTGACCCTATTTTGCAAACTAGACCCCCAAGGAACTTATCTAGATGTGTGGTCAGCACTTTAAACACCCAAGGGCTTCACAGAAGTTTATAACGTAGAGCCGTGAAAATAAAAAAATCATATTTTTTTTCCACAAAAATGATCTTTTTGCCCCCAAATTTTTATTTTTATAAGGGTAACAGGAGAAATAGGACCCCAAAAGTTGATGTGCAATTTGTTCTGAGTACGCTGATACCCCATATGTGGGGGGGAACCACTGTGATCGCCTTACTGCGATCTTTGGGAGGCAGAATGAACAAATCCACAAAAGGTGAAGAATTGGTTTTATTTTTTTACGCCGTTCCTCTTGCGGTATTAGTGATTAGGCGACTTTATTCCTCGGGTCGGTGCGATTACAGCGATACCAGATTTACATCCTTTTTTCATGTTTAGCTTCTGTCACCCACTAAAAGATGCTTTTTTTTCGAAGAATTTTTTGTAATAAATTTTTGCATCGCCGTATTTTGAGAGCTATAATTTTTCCATATTTCGGCCGACAGAGTCATGTGCGGGCTTATTTTTTGCGGGACAAGCGCACGTTTTTATTGATACCATATTCGGGCACATAACGTTTTTTTGATCGCTTCCTATTCCAATTTTTGTGAAAGCAGAATGAACAAAAACCAGCAATTCAGGAATTTATTTTTTTTTCCTCCGTTCCGTGTGTGGTAAAATTGATAAAGCAGCTTTATTCTTCGGGTCACTGCGATTACAGCGATACCTCATTTATATATTTTTTTATGCTTTGGCGCTTTTTA
>JARQOD010000001.1:558582488-558587812 GCA_033576555.1 Oophaga sylvatica | reverse complement strand
AACTAACCTCTATGGACTTTCTACATCTGTTGTGAGCACTTAGAACCCCCAAGTGTTTCACAAAAGTTTATAATGCTGGGTGTGAAAAAAAAAAAAAAAACAATTTTCCACAAAAAAGATTTTTTAGTCCCAAATTTTTTATTTTTCACAAGGAAATTGGACCCTAAAAGTTGTTGTCCAATTTGTCCTGAGTACGCTGATACCAAATATTGTGGGGGGGGGGGGGAGAGAAACTGTTTGGGCGCACGGCAGGGCTTGGAAAGGAAGTAATAAAGTTTTGGAATGCAGACGTTGATGGGGGTCATGTTCCGTTTGCAGTGCCTCAGATGTGCCTAAAACAGTGGAAAACCCCCACAAGAGACCCAATTTTAGAAAATAGACCCTCTAAGTAACTTATCTAGATCTGTGGTGAAACTTTGAACCCAAAGTGCTTCACAGAAATTTATAAACGCAGAGCCGTGAAAATAATTTTTTTTTCTCAAAAATGATTTTTTTAGCCAGCTATTTTTCATTTTCCAGGGTAACAAGAGAAATTAGAACCCCAAAATTGGTGTGCAACTTCTCCTGAGTACGCTGATACCCCATATGTTGGGGTAAACCACTGTTTGGGCGCACGGCAGGGCTCGGAAGGGGGAGCGCCATTTGACTTTTTAAACGTCACGTCGTGTTTGGAGACCCCCTGATGTGCCTAAATAGTGTTAACCCCTCAATTCTAGCTCCAACCCTAACCCCAACACACCCCAAACCCCTAATCCCAACCCTAACCCTAATCCCAACCCTAATTGTAACCCCAATTGTAACCCTAACCCTAATTCCAAACCTAACCTAATTATAACCCTGACCCTAAGGCTGGGTTCATACGGCGTTTTACCAGCCCGTTCAACACATAGCGTTGAAGGGCTGGTAACGGTAAAACCATAACGCGATCGCGTTATGCTATACCCGCTAGCGCAGAGGAATCAGCAGATGATTCATCTGCGCTAGCGGTGACGGAGCCCAGACGCTGCAGCCGCATCCGAGGCTCCGTCACTGAATGACGGCACGTTGCGAACGCATGCCGCTTTACGGCATGCGTCGCGATGCGCCCTCAAATGGGAGTGGAATGGCAGCGCTAACGGACTGCCATAACGCAGTATGAACCCAGCCTAACCCAATGCTAACCTAACCTAATTGTAACCCTAACCCTAATGAAAAAATAAAAATAAATAAAATTTCTTTATTTTATTTATATGTCCCTAACTAAGGGGTAATAAAGGGGGGGTTTATGTACTGTTTTTTTATTTTGCTCACTGTGATAGTTTATCACAGTGATCAAAATGTACTTTTACAGAATGAATGAATCATTCTTTTTTGAACTTGCCGCCAGGCAGAGTCGGCGGGCGCAGTGCGCCCGCCATTTTTTTTTTTACAGGGTGAAGACGCTGGAGGATCGGACCACAGGGGGCGCTGCAGGAGCCAGGAGGGGACACGGGGAACAGATGGAGGTACCGGGGGCGGGGATCGGGGGACCTGGGGACCCTATTTCTCTCCTCTGATGTGCGTTTTTTTTTTCTTTTGCAATCGCCGGTATAGGGTTAATACCGGCAATCGCAAAGCGGGGGGGCTGGGGTGACCGTACAAAGACCTTTCTAAAAGATCCTTTTACTCTTAGACCTGTGACGGGGACAAGGGGGCATCCTCTACATCTGGAGGAAAGAAGGTTTAGCCATAATCACAGACGCAGATTCTTTACTGTAAGAGCAGTGAGACTATGGAACTCTGCCGTCTAATGTTGTAATGAGTGATTCCTTACTAAAATTTAAGAAGGGACTGGATGCCTTTCTTGAAAAGTATAATATTACAGGCTATAGTCATAGTTTCCTAGATATTGCGTTGACCCAGGGAGCTAGTCTGATTGCCGTATGTGGAGTCGGGAAGGAATTTTTTTTTCCCCAATGTGAAGCTTACTGTTTGCCACTTGGGGTTTTTTTTTGCCTTCCTCTGGATCAACATGTTAGGGCAGGTTAGGACATGGGTTGAACTAGATGGACTTAAAGTCTTCCTTCAACCTTAATAATAACTATAATAACTATGATAACTATGTTCTCTGGGGTCTCGGCTACCCCTGGTAGCCGAGACCCTGGAGAAAATCCGGCTTAGCGGGCGCACTGCGCAGGCGCCCGCCATTTGCTTTACTGGCAACAGACGCCGGAAGGTCTGGGAGGCACAGGAGGCCTGGAGGGACACCGGGAGGCTGATCGGGGGTCCCGGGAACCTTATTTCTCTCTCCTCTGGTGTGCGATCACATCAGAGGAGAGAGAAATTACAGGGAAAATAGCTTTTTTTTGCGATCACCGTTATAGGGTTAATAACGGCGATCGCAAAAGCGGTGTCGGTAAAAACCGACCCGAATCATGTTCTCTGGGGTCTCGGCTACCCCCGGTAGCCGAGACCCCAGAGAAAATCAGACTCTGGGGGGCGCTATAGGCTTTTTCCACAGCGCCGTTAACTAACGGCGCTGTGGTTTAAGTACCCTTAATGACCGCCGTTAAAAGGCGTATCGTGGTCGTTAAGGGGTTAAAGACAAATGGTCATAACAGTTAGATTCTGCATAAATCTAAATTTAGTAGCCAATTTAGTGAAGAAATTTGGAAGACTTAATTTAATAATGTAAGGCTAGATTAGGTCAGCTATACGTTCAGATGTTGTGCGGTGTGTGATCAATGGACAGCACAGTGGTCCAATAATAATGATGTGCTAGTGCGTACAAAAATTATGGTAAGTTGCAGCATGCACTACTCTGGTCCATGTTATAGTCCAGACTAGCACATATAATTTCAGGCAGCTCCAGCACCCTTCCTGTAATTTGAGGACATGACTGTCCTGGGTTTTTTTTTGTCATATGGCCAATAGAACTCCACTTGATAGAGTAGTTTTTGAGGCAATAGAAATGAAAATCTTAAATGGGGTCAGAATGCAAATACAGCAGTCAATTAGAAACAATTGATCGGCTGCAGGACTCACACGTGCACCCATGGACGTTGATGCCAGAGGACTGGTGGGGAAGGAGTGCTGAGTACGAAGGATTGGCTTTATTTTTTTCACCTCATTTCACCACTGTGGGGAAAGTTGCAGACAACCTAAGCCATCTTTATACAAGGAAGGCTTGAGACGGAATAGGACATGAAAATTTCACCAAAATCTCACAACCCCATCCCTACAATTCATAAAGAAATTCTTCAAATTAGATGAACTTTGAATAAGACACATGAACATGGGATATCTTTATAGGAAAATCCCTTTAAAATGACTACACAGATCAATGGTTTGTCAGAGTAAATAAACATTGGATCCCATGACATACTACAAGAAAATCTGGTGAGTTGTAATTGCTTATTTCTAGTCAAAATTGGAAAATCTGAAGAAATGCAGCAATATGTTGAACAGTATAAAGAACAGTTTTTATGTGTTTTAAACAGTTGAAAAAGCATAAAAAAAGTTAAGAGCTTTTTTTAACAAGCTTTTTCTAGTGCAATGTTTTGAGGGTTTTGGAGCTGCCAATCTTCTAAAGGGTATGCCACACTAAACAATATCGCTAACGAGATCGCTAAAAAACGTCACTATTTAGCGATCCGTTAGCGATATTGTTCAGTGCGGCAGCTTCCAGCGACGAGCTTCTGCTGTGATCTCGCTCGTCGCTGGAATCGTTCCGGACCCTATTTCATCGCTGGCGCTCCGCTGGGTAAGTATCTTATCGCTGTGTGGCACCTTTTCTTAGCGATTTAGCGGTACTTTTGTACCGCTAAAGTCGTTAAGAAGATCGCTAACGGCGATAGCGTCGTTAACTATATCGCTAAATGTGGCCGCATTTAGCGATATAGAAACGATCCCGCTAGCGATCTCATTAGTATGCAACGCTAAACGAGATCGCTAGCGGGATTGCTTAGTGTGGCAGTACCTTTAAAAGAGTTACCATTCCTAAGGGACTCCTAATGCTATTCCCACCTCAAAAAAGCTTGCTGATGGCAGATAAAGCATTCCTTAGATTATTATTGAGCTATAAAGCATAGTTAGCCTCTAGGTGATTTTTCATTTTGTGCTTTTGCGTTTTCCCTCCCCTTCTTCAATGAGGCTTATTTTCTGTCAATATAGCGATACGACGGCCTTTTTTGTTTTTTTTTCAGGACGAGTTATAGTTATGAATACCATCCATTTAATTTACCAGTGTACTAGTAAAAAAAAACGGAAAAAAAAAATATGTGGGATGAAAAGGAGAAAAACAAAAATCTCCCACTGTTTTGGGTTTGGCTTTTATGGTGTTCACTGAGCGGTAAGCATAACCTGGAAACATGATTCTCAAGGTCAGTACGATAATATAATATATATGGTAGTTTGGTATTTTTTAAGTGGTTAAGTTTCGGCTGTCATTCTTTTAAGACCAGTAACGTTTTTCATTTTTCCATTGATTAAGCTGTATGAGGACTTACAACTTGTGTGGTGTGAGCTGACTTCTATTGTTACCATTTTGGGGTAAACACAGTTTATTGACCATGTCTTGCCTTTAAAATCGGCTAAAATCAGTTTTTTTTTCATATTGTAAAAGTAACAGTCCTTGTTAGTGTAGTAAACACTGTTCTATAGAAAAGCCTACGGAAAAGAGAAAAAATGCAACAAAAACTGGCTTTTGTGATACCATCAAAAACATCATGGTTATCTCTAAGAAATAATGGTTAGATACAAGCATGAATTCTAGACTATACATTGCTTTTATAACCCACTGTCTTTAGCATACACAATATTTATATAATTCACCATTTGTATACCTCAATGTATATGAACACAGGTTGGGTGAAGTAAACCATGATGGTTTATTTAAAGATAGCCTTATTAGGATTGAACAAAGCATGCCATTTATGCTGCAGATTTTCCACTGCATGTAACATTAATAATTTTATTTCTATAGCACCAACATATTCCATAGCACTTTACAAATCAGAGGCTGAATGTACAAACTATACTTCAGTCAACAATACAAACATCGTACAATCTATGATGAAATATGGGGGATATAAAAAAGTGCTTGTTGTGTATGGCCAAGCCATCATTATACTAAATAGTGATATTTCAATAAAACTGCATGAGCCAGTCATCAGCCAATATCTGGATAAGTGCAGATACAAAGTACTACTCAGTGAATGGAGGGTGTGGGAACAGATGAAAGAAGGAGCCAGATTCTGAGAAAGTTAGGAAGAACGAACAGGGAATAAAATTAGATAAGTGAGGTGATGTGGTAGGCCAGGCTAAAGAAACGCGTTTTCAGACTGACAATTAACCATATTGGCTGG
>JARQOD010000001.1:558554988-558577488 GCA_033576555.1 Oophaga sylvatica | reverse complement strand
TAAAGTGACAGTGGTCAGAATTGTAAAAATTGACCTGGTCATTATCCCCTTACTGACATCGAACTTATTAGTTAAGTCCTCCTTTGATGTGGGCTCCAGCTGTCAGCTGTCCACCAGCGGCTATTAACTAGTTAAATGCCGCTGTGACAGTGGCATTTAAATAGAGCTCCTGGCCATCGGACCAGAAATACGCACACCGGCGACCCGCGCCACGTGATCGCGGGTTGCCGATGCGTCGGTATGACAACCCGAAGTCTCCTGGAGTCCTCTATGGTTGTCAGTGCCGAATTGCTATGAGAGCCACTCAGTGGTCGGTGATCATAGCAAGTCACTAATTCTGCTACATAGAGGCGATCTGCTCATCGCCTCTATGTAGCAGAGGCGATTGAGTTGTCCCATGGAGACTATTGAAGCATGCTAAAAGTAAAGTTTAAAAATATAAAAAAAATATAAAGTTTAAATCACGCCCCTTTCACCCATACAAAATAAAAAAAATAAATAAAAAAATCACACGCACATTAGGTATCGCCATGTTCAGAATCGCCTGATAAATGAAAAAAAAAAAAAAAAAGGATTAACCCGATAACTAAACGGTGTAGCGAGAAAAAAGTCAAGACGTCAGAATTACGTTTTATTTTGTCACCGCAACATTGCATTAAAATGCAATAATGGGCAATCAAAAGAACGTATCTGCACCAAAATGGTATCACTAAAAACGTCAACTCGGCACGCAAAAAATAAGGCCTCACCTGACCCGAGATCACGAAAAATGGTGACGCTGCGAGTCTCGGAAAATGGAGCAATTTTTTTTTTTGTAGCAAACTATGGAATTTTTCACCACTTCGTTAGAAAAAAAAAATCTAGACATGTTTGGCGTCTATAAACTCGTAATGACCCGGAGAATCATAATGGCAGGTCAGTATTTGGAGTTTTTGCTAGGTTCACTAAATGCTAACAAAAAAGTGTGGGATTGCACTTTTTTTTTGCAATTTCATCGCACTTGGATTTTTTTTTCCCCGCTTTCTAGTACACAACATGGTAAAAACCAATGGTGTCGTTCAAAGGTACATCTCGTCCCGCCCAAAAACAAGCCCTCACATGGCCATACATATTGACAGAAAAGTAAAAAAAAAAAAAGTTATGGCTCAGGGAAGAAGGGGAGCGAAAAACGAAAACGCAGAACCGAAAAAAAGCTCCGGTCATGAAGAGGTTAAGGACAAAGTTGGCTTGGTCACTAAGGGGTTAAAGGGAACCTGTGATGTTCTGTGTATATTGCCATTTGTGGGCTGTGTTTTTTTCAGTGCAGATGTCACAAAAACTGAGGGGTTCCTGATGCCAGCAAAGCAAAATGAGAACCCTGGAGTCTTATGCACACGTTGCTCATTTGTGACTTGCACATTTCACTCATACTAATGAATGGGGAGAAATCCACAAAAAAAAAAAAAAACAGGAAAAATGGGTGAATTTTACGCTCCGTTTTCCCTGCGATGCAGAAATTTCTGCACCAAATACTCAACATGAGGAGTAGGAGCTGTTTATGTGGGAAAAGATGAAATGAATCTTGTATTTTATTCAATTGCTCTAGGTTTAGAAGTTCAATGGGCGGGACATGTAATGAAGCCTGTCAATCACTAATAAAATAGCCCACAGTACCTCAGGGAGAGATTTATAGCCTTCTCAGTACCTGTACTGCCATGATCACTGGGTTCTGAACCATTACAAGGAATAAACAGTCTGCTTCCCCAAGTGGTTACCTCTAGTCCTTGTGACATGGAGCAAACAAATCACCTGACAACACTGGGAAACATTTGACCTGTGATCTCACTTTGCAGTAATAACAAAATTGAAACCTCTCCAAAGAGTGTAGGGCTACATCATTCACACAACTGTACTTTTGTTCAGAATACTTTCCAAAGGGGAAAAAAAAAAAAGTGGACAGTGCTCAATATTCAATACTGTTTTTTCCTTTTTTTAAATGCAATGACCCAAAAATTATCCAGGTGAATAAATCATGAATTAATCAATTCTGTATAATTGGCTAATACTTGCCCAGCTAACAAATTTATGGCTGCACAAAATGATCCCATGCACTGGTAGTGCATGGTTTTTCAGTTAACACATACTTTAAGGGATAATCCTGTTGAAAAGTGTTATTGCAAAGTTTCACCTAACCAGTGGAGAAGTCACATGGTCCCCTGGGGTCCCACTCCAATTTTGGCACACACATACGAGATATCACACTATTTGGAAACGATGCCCGTTTCTCAAACCAACCTGTCTCATCTATGCTAGATAAATGCGAGAAATCGAGTAAAGTATGTTAAAAGATGCTACATAACACACTTGGAGCGCATCCCATGACTACATCACCTTTTCTATAAAGTATCACTTTCTCACATTACCCACATTTTACACAGTAAAGAATGATGACTGCATTATATTTAAAAAAGCACTCCTATGAATAATTTCTTCATTTATTGAGTATATATGTACATAATGTAGTTTGAGTATTAATACTCTCATCTACCGCCTCTCTTGGATCCAGCGCTGTTCTACTTCTCTTCACAGTGACATTGTCACAATTAAAATATCTGACTTACACCATGGGTTCATGCATATGACAGAGTGCTGTCCTTCACGGATACCTCTGTACATTCTATGGGGCAGTGCACGTGTCCATTTTTTTTCCTCAAAGTGTTGTCCACATGAAGAAAAAATAAATAAATAATTAAAATAATAATTATAATAATAAATATATCTATCATGTCCGATTTTGATCCGAGGGCTCAAATCCAAGTCAGCAATGCAAGTCTACAAGTTCTAATTAGTGATTAGTGCAAGTGCTCGTTACCCGAGTTTGCCTAGGGTGCTTGGGTATGCAGAGTATTGTGGGTACTCAAGTGATTTGTTCAAGTCCCCATGGCTGCATGTTTAGACACTGATAAACAGGGGCAATCAACGGATGTTTTGTGGCTAACAGTCGCAAATCATGCAGCCATAGGGACTCGAACATATCACTTGAGTACCCGTGATACTCTGTGCATACCAGAGCACCATAGGCAAACTTGAGTAACGAGCACTTGCACTCATCACTAGTGCTAATAAAAAAATTTAAAAAAAAAACAACTGACAGTGTAGTCCGATTTTCACAGATTGGCAGAAATGACAAGGTGGAAAACCTTTCACGTTCGAGAAAACCTTATGCCTGTAATCAAAATAAATGTGTCCATTTTTCAAGTGGAGAAATTGGTCATGTGAACCTACCCTTGCGTGAGCCACAGGTCTCTTTTACAATGTAAACTTAGGGAGCCTCATTCTGACACTCCATAGACATACTGTAAAAGTCACTTCAGTCATGCAGAGCTCAGCATGACCTGGAGAGTGTGCAGAGAGGCGACATCACGAGAGGCGGGCAGAACGGCGCTGGATCCCAGAGAAGAGGCAGTAGGTGAGTATATTAACAGATACACGCGTGTAAATATATATATATATATATATATATATATTTACCTCCAGGATGGGGGACATTAGTATGTAATTTTTATGTTACATACATACAAAATAGAGATGCAGCACTTGCAGAGTAAAAAACTACAGTAGGAGCAATGTCCTCCAGGCAATACCAAGGCTCAATTATTTTCAAAAAGATGGAAGCAGCACTCCAAAGTCCAATTTTCAGTGGCATATTGACCCCATGGTGACAAGGCAACGTTTAGTTTTTCAAGTTTGAAACTTTCTCAGGCACACTTGAAACGAAACGTTGCCTTGTCACCATGGGTCAAACCACTGAAAATTGGACTCGAGTGCTGCCTCCATCTTTTTGAAAACATTTTTATATACCTTAGATTCTGGCTTTGGCTGTCGGGGGTGGGCTTTAGCAGCAACCGGGGGCTGTGGTTAACATGTGTGCCCACTATTAAAGAAAAATATTCACTGCTCTCCACGCCCATAGTCCCTCCCACCTCTTCACACTGATGTGGACACCAAGAAGTGGGCGGAACTATGGGCCCATAGTCCTGGACGTGAGGAGCAATGAATGTTCCGGCAGCTGACCTTGGCACGTGGGGGCGCACAACAATGACATCATACACTGCTTACACGGTGAAGTCGGCTGCCTGCATCAGAACAGGACACTGCGCTGCAAGGGAGCAGAGGGAAGGGGAGTATAATGTTTTTTTTCTTTGTGTGAGTGGACTGATAGGAGCCATGTATACCAGGATAAGGGGGGAGGGCACAAGTACAGAATTGACATTACCCCTATAACAATGTCAGCAGCACACACCCCCCCCCACAACAGTGCGTCATGACCGTATTTCTTGCTTCACTTTTTTTTTCTATTTTCCTCCTAAAACGGAGATGCGTCTTATGGCACGGTGCATCTTCTAGTTCGAAAAAAATATGGTATATATTATAGAAAACAACACACATTAAAAAACAATAAAAGAAATCTGAGGACTTCTTTAACACTTCACCTTTATGTTCATTAGCAGAAGAAGAAAAAAAATTACAAAAACCAAGATGATTAAAGCAGGACAGTTTGAGATTTGGGCAGAGTGATGCCCTTACATACATGGGGGAAGAGAGAAGGGATTTTATTGTTTTGCCGCAATCACGTCAAAACGACAATGTGTCAAAACAACCCAAAGTCAATGGTACTGGTACACAGTGGGTAAAATAAGTATGTGATCTGCTGCCGATTTTGCAAGTTTTCCCACCTACAAAAAATGGAGAGGTCTGTAATTTTTATTGCAGGTACACTACAACTGTGAGACAATCTTAAAAAAATAAATCCAGAAAACCACATTGTACAATTTTTAAATTGCATGAAATAAGTATCTGATAACTTACCAACCAGCAAGAATTCTGGCTCTCACAGACCTGTTATTTTTCTTTAAGAAGCCCTCCTACTCTGCACTCATTACCTGTATTAATTACACCTGTTTGAATTTGTTACCTGTATAAAAGACACCTGTCCACACAATCACTCTCCACCATGGCCTAGACCAGGGGTGGGGAATATTTTTTCTGCCAAGGGCCATTTGGATATTTATACCATCCTTCGGGGGCCGTACAAACTCCGCCCACAAAGTACATCCTGACTCTGGTACAGGTGTCTAGGCCCTAGACCAAAGAACCGTCTAAGGACACAAGGGACAAAATTGTACACCTGCATAAGGCTGGTGTGGGCTACAGGACAATAGGCATGCAGCTTGGTGAGAAGGAAACTGATGGCGCAATTAGAAAATGGAAGCAACACAAGAGGACTGTCAAACTTCCTCTGTCTGGGGTTCCATGAAAGATATTGTCTCGTGGGGTAAGGACAATTCTGAGAAAGGTCAGGAATCAGCCCAGAACTAACAGTGAGGACCTGGTCAATGACCTGAAAAGAGCTGTAACCAAAGCCATAAACATTACAATTAGTAACACACTACGCAGCCATGGATTAAAATCCTACAGGGCACGCAAGGTCCCCATGCTCATGTCAGCACATGTCCAGGCCCATTTTAAGCATGACAATTATCATCTGTATGATCCAGAGGAGGCATGGCAGAAGGTCATGTTGTCAGATGACACCAAAATAGAACTTTTTGGTATCCACTCCACTTGCCATGTTTGGAGGAAAAAGGATGAGTACTGCCCTAAGAACATCATCCCAACCGTGAAGCATGGTGGGGGAAACAAACTTTGGGGGTGCTTTTCTGAAAAAGGGGACAGAACGACTGCACCACATTGAAGGGAGGATAAATGGGATCAAGTATTGCGAGATTTTGACCAACAACCTCCTTCTCTCAGTAAGAGCATTGAAGATGGGTCGTGGCTGGGTCTTACAGAATGACAATGACCCGGAAGCGCATCAGTAATCCCGCCCATGTCACATGATGCGGGTCGCCGATGTGTTGACATGACAACCCGGGGTCTGCAGGAGACCCCCGTAGTTGTCATTGCCGGATAGCTATGAGCACAGCCCAGCAGTCAGCGCCCATAGCAAGCGAGCATTTCTGCTACATAGAACAGGACTGTCAGCTGATTATCACAGCTGACACCCGGGACTGTGTGTCAGGAGCGGTCACGGACCGCTCCCGGCACATTAACCCCTGGCACACCGCGATCAAACATGATCGCGGTGTACCAGGGGCACAGGGGAGGATCGCACAGGGAGGGGGCTCCTGAGACCGCGATGTGATCGCGCTGTTCTGAGGGCTTCCTCCCTCCCAGGACCCGGATCCAAGATGGCCGCCAGGTCCTGCAGGGAGGCGACTTCCTCAGTGCCTGCTGAGAGCAGGCACGGAGGAAGCCTGTAGCACTGCCTGTCACATCGCTGGTGTGACAGAGTGCTGTGCACACTGTCACACCAGCGATCTGATAAAATACTGTGATGTCCCACCCTGGGACAAAGTAAAAAAGTTTAAAAAAAAATAAAAATAAACATGTTTTAAAAAAAATTCTAAAATAAATAAAAATAAAAAAAAATTCCCGAATAAATTCATTTCTTCCTGTATATAAAAAAAAAACCAAAACAATAAAAGTACACATATTTGGTATCGCCGCGTCCTGAACGACCCCCCTATAAAACTGTCCCACTAGTTAACCCCTTTAGTGAACCCCTTAAAAAAAAAAATAAAAAATAAAAAATCAATGCTTTATCATCATACCGCCGAACAAAAAGTGGAATAACACGCGATCAAAAAGACCGATATAAATAAACATGATACCGCTGAAAACATCATCTTGTCCTGCAAAAAACGAGCCGCCATCAGCATCATCAGCGAAAAAAATAAAAAAGTTATAGCTTGCAGAATAAAGCGATGCAAAAGTAATAATTTTTATATAAAATTGTTTTTATTCTATAAAAGCGCCAAAACAAAAAAATGATATAAATGAGGTATCGCCGTAATCGTACTGACCCGAAAAATAAAACTGCTTTATCAATTTTACCACACGTGGAACGGTATAAACGCCTCCCCCAAAATAAATTCATGAATTGCTGATTTTTGTTCATTCTAACCTCCTAAAAATTGAAATAAAAAGCGATCAAAAAATGTCACGTGCTCAAAAATGGTACCAATAAAAACGTCAAATCGTACCGCAAAAAATAAGACCACACATGACTCTGTGGGCCAAAATATGCAAAAATTATAGCTCTCAAAATGTGGTGATGCAAAAACTATTTTTTGCAATAAAAAGCGTCTTTTAGCGTGACAGCTGCCAATCATAAAAACCCACTATAAATAGTAAATCAAACCCCCCTTTATCACCC
The DNA here is from genome assembly GCA_033576555.1 of Oophaga sylvatica. Taxonomy (NCBI): domain Eukaryota; kingdom Metazoa; phylum Chordata; class Amphibia; order Anura; family Dendrobatidae; genus Oophaga; species Oophaga sylvatica. The sequence goes on along the minus strand of JARQOD010000001.1, from coordinate 558,570,230 downwards.
CCTTAGTTAGGGAAAAATAATAAAATTAAAAAAATGTATTTATTTCCATTTTCCCATTAGGGTTAGGGTTGCAGCTAAAGTTAGGGTTAGGGTTGGTGCTAAAGTTAGGATTAGGGTTAGGGTTGGGATTAGGGTTAGGGGTGTGTTAGGGTTAGGTTTGTGGTTAGGGTTGGGACTAGGGTTAGGGGTGTGTTGGTGTTAGGGTTGGAGTTAGAATTGGGGGGTTTCCGCTGTTTAGGCACATCAGGGGCTCTCCAAATGTGACATGGCATCTGATCTCAATTCCAGCCAATTCTGCGTTGAAAAAGTCAAACGGTGCTCCTTCACTTTTGAGCTCTGCCATGCGCCCAAACAGTAGTTTACCCCCACATATGGGGCATCAGGTATCAGCGTACTCTGGACCCCAAGAGTTATTGTGTAATTTGTCCTATTTCTTCTGCTACCCTTGGGGAAATAAAAAACTGGGGGCGAAAATATCATTTTTGTAAAAATAAAAATGATTTTTTTGTTTTTACGGCTGTACGTTATAAACTTCTGTGAAGCACTTGGGTCTTCATAGCGCTCACCACACATCTAGATAAGTTCCTTGTGGGGTCTATTTTCCAAAATGGGGTCAGTTGTGGGGGGGGGTTCCACTATTTAGGCGCATCAGGGGCTCTCCAAATGTGACATGACGCCCCCAGACCATTCCATCAAAGTCTGCAATCCAAAACGTCACTACTTCCCTTCTGAGCCCCAACGTGTGCCCATACAGTAGTTCTCTCCCACAAATTGGGTATCAGAGTACTCAGGACAAATTGGACAACAACTTTTGGGATCCATTTTCTCCTGTTACCCTTGTGAAAATAAAATATTGGGGACGAAAAAAATCATTTTTGTAAAAAAAAAAAAAAAAAAAAAAGATTTTTTATTTTACGGCTGTACGTTATAAACTTCTGTGAAGCACTTCGGGGTTCAAAGTGCTCACCACACATCTAGATAAGTTCCTTGAGGGGTCTAGTTTCCAAAATGTCATTTGTCGGGTGTTTCCACTGTTTAGGCACATCAGGAGCTCTCCAAACACGACATGGCATCCAGCCAATTCTGCGTTGAAAAAGTCAAACGGCGCTCCTTCCCTTCCAAACTCTGCCATGCACCTAAACAGTGGTTTACCCCCACGTATGGGTGTATCAGAGTACTCAGGACAAATTGCACAATAACTTTTGGAGTCTTGTTACCCTTGGGAAAATAAAAATTGGGGTGAAAAGATCATTTTTGTGGAAAAAAATATTTTTTAATTTTACGGCTCTACGTTATAAACTTGTATGAAGCACTTGGGGGTTCAATTGCTCACCAAAGATCTAGATAAGTTCCTTAGGGGGTCTAGTTTCCAAAATGGGGTCACTTGTGGGGGGTTTCCACTGTTTAGGCACATCAGGGGCTCTCCAAATGCAACATGGCGTCCAATCTCAATTCCAGCCAATTTTGGTTGGAAAAAGTCAAATGGTGCTCCTTCCATTCCGAGCTCTGCCGAGCGCCCAAATAGTGGTTCCCCCCCACATATGGGGTATCAGCGTACTCAGGACAAATTGGACAACAACTTTTGTGGTCCAATTTCTCCTGTTACCCTTGGGAAAATAAAAAATTAGTGACTAAAAGATAATTTTCGTGGGAAAAAAATAGGATTTTTTATTTTCATGCCCGGGCATATAAACTTGTGTGAAGCACTTGGGGCTTCAAAGTGCTCACCACAGATCTAGATAAGTTCCTTAGGGGGTCTAGTTTCCAAAATGGGTCACTTGTGGGGGGTTTCCACTGTTTAGGCTTATCTGGGGCACTGCAAACGGAACATGACCTCCATCAACGTCTGCATTCCAAAACGTTATTACTTCCTTTCCAAGCCCTGCCGTGCGCCCAAACAGTTTCCCCCCCCACATATGGGGTATCAGCGTACTCAGGACAAATTGGACAACAACTTTTGGGGTCCAATTTCCCTGGGAAAAATCAAAAATTTGGGACAAAATAATCATTTTTGTGGAAAATTGTTTTTTTTTTTTTTCACACCCAGGCATTATAAACTTTTGTGAAACACTTGGGGGTTCAAAGTGCTCACAACAGATCTAGATAAGTTCCTTAGGGGGTCTAGTTTCCAAAATGGTGTAACTTGTGGGGGGTTTCCACTGTTTAGGCGCATCAGGGGCTCTCCAAACACGACATGGCGTCCAATCTCAATTCCAGCCAATTTTAGTTTGAATAAGTCAAACGGCGCTCCTTCCCTTACGAGCTCTGCCGTGTGCCCAAACAGTGGTTTTCCCCCCACATATGGGGTATTGGCGTACTCAGGAGAAATTGCACAACAACTTTATCTGTCCATTTTCTTATTTTACCCTTGTGAAAATAAAAAAAAAGTTTGTAAAAATCATTTTTGTGGCTAAAAAGTTAAATATTCATTTTTTCCTTCCACGTTGCTTCAGCTCCTGTGAAGCACCTGAAGGGTTAATATACTTCTTGAATGTGGTTTTGAGTACCTTGAGGGGTGCAGTTTTTAGAATAGTGTCACTTTTGGGTATTTTCTGCTATATAGACCCCTCAAAGTGACTTCAAATATGAGGTCGTCCCTAAAAAAAATGGCTTTGTAAATTTTGTTGTAAAAATGAGAAATCGCTGGTCAACTTTTATCCCTTATAATTTCCTAAGAAAAAAAAATTTTGGTTCCAAAATTGTGCTGATGTAACGTAGACATGTGGGAAATGTTATTTCTTAACTATTTTGTGTGACATATTTCTCTGTTTTAAGGGAATAAAAATTCAAAGTTTGAAAATTGCAAAATTTTCAAAATTTTCGCCATATTTGCATTTTTTTCAAAAATAAGCGCAAGTTATATGGAATAAATTTTACCACTAACGTGAAGTACAATATGTCACGAGAAAATCTCAGAATCGCGAAGATCCGTTGAAACATTCCAGAGTTATAGCCTCATAAAGAGACAGTGGTCAGAATTGTAAAAATTGGCCCGGTCATTAACGTGCAAACCACCCTTGGGGGTTAAGGGGTGAAGCAAAGCCAAAAGGGGGAAAACAAAGAACCAGCCAATACAGAAGAAATGGAGTGTGTGGAGACAAGTATGAAACAAGTTTAGAGAGCTCTAGCTGTCTGCATTATGTTAAAAAATACATGGGCTAGCTTTAGTGCAGAATTTTCGGCAACTGTTCTATTCATCGAACTGGAGCTAAATAAGTCCATGCATATTGCAGAAACAAGTCTGTTCACATGAATGAATCAGATTTTAAATTTGCAAAAAAACTTTCTGCAACAAAGCTGAATATACCCTATAATGTCAATTTAAAAAGGAGGTCTTCTTGGGATAACTACTTGCAAAGCATGCACATTCTTCAAAGTCTCATACATTAAGAGTGAGTGCATCGTCAGAAAATGCATAAACCTTGAGGAGGGACAATTGTAAAGAATGAGGAAAAGCCCAAGAAAGGCTTTATGTACAGGCTTTTACTACAGAATGTATGTACAGCGGACCTCTGGCAGAGATACCTGCAACAGTATGGACTGCTGCAGATATCACTGCAAAAAAGGTGCGGTAAGGCTGCAAATTTCACCATTTGTATGGGAAAGAGACATCTGAAATATTAACAAAACTGACATGCTGTGGATCTCCAACCCACAACTTGTCAGTTTATAATGCAGATACATTTCTTAAAATCCCATGTCTTTGTTAGCACTGTAAAACTGGATTTTCTGCAAAAGAATATGCAGGGAAAATTGTGCTGTTTTTGCACTGTGGGAACACAACCTAATACATTCAGTTTCACTATTCCTAGGGTTAATTTTGTAAAATGATGTAACCTTATTTAATTCACAGATGTCCACAAAGTTTCAACTACATACTGGCAAAGAAATCACACTGGCATTCTGGGCGCTGTTCTTTAGTTCCGAATGCAAAATTGAATAATGAACCAAATGATAAGGAACTTGTTGGACTCCACTGATTGTAAAATAGGGAGTCAGGTGCGTCCGTAGGGTAACTGTCATTTCACAGAAAAAAATAAGCATTGCTTAAACATGTGTGAACCTAGCCTTTTGTGTGCAAGCTTATCTTATGTTTTCTTGTGACACCTGACTATATTCTAATATATGCAGTTTATTTTTCTTTAAATAATCTTGTACGCACAACACCAAGGAATTTTATGGGTTGACTATGAAGAAAGTGAAGTGGCAGGAGAAATCACAGTAGTAGTAACTTGATCCTAGCATTCATGACAAATGAATATCAATAATTATACAAATTTAAAAAGAAGCAAAAAAAAAAAAAGAAGTGAGTGACACATAAAAGATGCAGGTTGCTGCAACCCTTGGGCCTGATGCACCTTTCTTTCACAGCAGGAAGGACAGACTGTAGAAAGAGGAGGGACTCTTATTATGACAGCAGGGTTAGCAGGCACAGATGTGCATCTTGTTAGATATTAAGATGGCCTGTCCTCTCCTGGGCTGAGCTCCACGTACAACACCCATACACCTATTCTAAGCCTTCAGAGCCCCCTCCTTCCTCATCCACCACTTCCCAACAGCAGCAGCTGATGACAGGGAGGGACTTCTCCACCCGACCAGGGTTCAGACCCCACATAACCTTTGCCCATCACTCGTCATCAGGCTTATGTGCGATACAATGAGCCTCCAGAAAAGGGGCGCAGAGGGGCTCCTCCCCAGCCGGACAGCCTCCTGTCCCTCCTCAGATGGCAGGGGGAAACTTGTGTGCACTCCGTTACCGATCACAAGTCCCCAGACACATCGGCTGCCCTCAGCAGCACCACCACCCCCCGGGGGCCACACAAGAAGCGGGAGCCCCGTTCTCCTAAAGGGAGCTGTAAATAGGTTGTGGGGAGCCAGCTGACCGGCGCCCCCTCCCCCACCCACGAGACATGTCATAATAGGATAACCGGAAGAGAGGCACCATTCACAAGTAGATGCGATCACGTAACCAGCAGCAACTTCTCGCCCCATCCAGAGCCCATACCTAGGGAGGTAGAGCACCGGAGCAGGCGGACATTACTTACACACCGGGGGCTGCCAATAACTGGGCGATAATCAAGCGTCTCCACCCCTCCCCCACCTGTAAGGAGGAGCATCGCACTCGTTAAATAAAATAATACTACAACTTTTCGATCGGAGCACAAAACTGTCACACTTTGTAAACTTTTCGCCCAATTGTCCCAGGGTCCCGACTTACAGCGTCACCAGAGTGGCTAAAGGGGCCAGGCCGGCTGAGGCCTCTTTCGCCGGGTCCCAGCACACACGGATCCCCGGTAGTCCTGGCCTCTGCTCACGTTGCCAAATAATGCGCCTCTTACACATGGAGGCTCCAGCCGCCTCCTGTCGCGCATGCGCAGCCGGCTCTTTAATCTACACTACCCCAAACAGGGCGAGGGGAGCGGGGGTCTTAAAGGAAACAACCGCGGTAATATTAGTGGAGTAGGAGTAAGTGTGCCCGGGAAAACGTGGGCAGAGCACAGATTGCAGGAACAAGCTCACTGCTCCCACCCACCGGAACAAGCCTATACAGGAACACAGGGGACTTGTTCTAATATGTAGCGATACCGAGGAAGGATGTGTAAGTTATATGCCTACTGCAGTGGTGAGCAAGTGCTCCATTCACAGGGCCAGAGAACTGGCAGGTACAACATGTAAGGAAACTAGTGCTAACCACATGCATGGTGACTCAGGGCAGTAACGGACACAGCCTCTGTCCTTTACAGTTCTGCAGCTCTTGGCAGGAAAATGGTTAATAATCCGACAAGGCGTTTCCACGAGGAAGTGACATCTGCTGTAATTTATAAGACTGGCCTGGCCTGTTCCAGATACTCTGGACCCAAAGTTGTCTGTACAGACATGGCAGTACAGGACCAGATCTTTCACCTTCTGCTGCTAGCTCGCTGTATGGGGATGGCCAGGACACAACAAAAAGCGCAGCTAAAATTCTTGGCAAACCTTCAGCTCACAGAGTCCCATTCCCAACATTACCAATAATACAGGGACCATATTGGGCTGTCCAGAAACAGGTGAAATACTTCCCCAGCTCCGCGCCACCAAGGACCCACACCTAAATGCATCCCAGATGCCTCAATGTTCTCAAAGATCCTGCTGCATGACCCAGATTACCAGTAAAGTGCAAATGTAGCATCAAAAATCACAGAGAAGAGATAAGCTAGTATGTACATATGTAAGCGACTCCAAACATTTTAGGGTTTATTGTTGGGGAACATTCAGTAGCTGCAGATACAGTTGTGTGAAAGTGTTTTGCCCCTTCCTGATTTCCAATTCTTTTGGAAGTTTGTCACAAATATTTCAGATCACCAAACAAAATTTAAATATTAGATAAAAAAAAACACAAGTAAACAAAATGCATTTTTGAAATGAAGGTCTTTATTATTTAGGAAAAATGAAATCCAAACCTACAGTGCCCTGTGTGAAAAAGTGATTGCCCCCTAAACCTAATAACTGGTTGGACCACCCTTAACAGCAACAACTGCAATCAAGCATTTGCGATAACTAGCAATGAGTCCTGGAGGAATTTTGACCCACTCATCTTTGAAGAACTGTTGTAATTCAGCCACATTGGAGGGTTTCCGAGCATGAACCACCTTTTTAAGGTTATGCCACAGCATCTCAATCAGTTTACGGTTAGGACTTGGACTAGGCCACTCCAAAAATCTTAATTTTGTTTTTCTTAAGGCCTCTTTCACACATCAGTTTTTTGGAATCAGTCGCAATCCAGCAGTTTTGGAAAAAAACGGATCAGTCGCAGATTGTGAAAAACTGATGTGACGGATCCTTTTTTTTGCTGGATCCGACTGCCCTAGCAGGTAATAACTGGAGCATGCATAGTGTAAAAAACGGAATTCGTCGCTGGATTCCGTCATTTGACTGACCACGACGGATCCAGTGCCCATAGGCTTCCAATCAAGCCAACGACAGACGCCGCTGGATCCATCGCTGTCCGTCTTTTCGACGCAGACAAAAAACGTTACATTGTCCGTTGTCTCCAGACGACAGAAACAAATTACGACGGATCCAACACACCACGGACGAAATGTGAGGCCATCCGTCGCAAATACAAGTCTATGAAAAAACAGATCCAGCGTGCTAATTCGCTGGATCCGTTTTTTTCCAAAAACGATGGATTTTGACTGAAGCTAAAAAAACTGATGTGTGAAACAGGCCTATGCCATTCAGAGGTGAATTGCTGGTGTGTTTTGGATCATTGTCCTGCTGCATAACCCAAGTGTGCTTCAGTTTGAGGTCACGAGCAGATGGCCAGACATTCTCCTTCAGGATATTTTAACAGACAGCAGAATTCAGGTTTCCATTTGCCACAGCAAATCTTCCAGGTCCTGAAGCAGCAAAACAGCCCCAGACAATCACACTACGACCACCATATTTTACTGTTGGTATGTTCCTTTTCTGAAGTGCCATGTTATTTCTACGCCAGATGTAATGCGGCATACACCTTCCAAAAGGTTCAATTTTGTCTCATCAGTTCACAAAATATTCTCTCAAAAGTCTTGGGGGATCATCAAGATGTTTTCTGACAAAACTGAGACGAGCCTTTACGTTCCTATTGCTCAGCAGTGGTTTTCGTCTTGGAACTCTACTATGCAGTCCATTTTTGCCCCGTCGCTTATGCTGGAGTCAAGAACACTGACCTTAACTGAGGCAAGTGACGCCTGCACTTCTTTGGATGTGGGGGTCTTTTGTGACCTCTGATGAGCAATCACTGCACTCTTGGGATAATTCTCGTCAGCCAGCCACTCCTGGGAAGGTTCACCACTGCTCCATGCTTTTTCCATTTGTGGATAACGGCTCTTCCTTTTGTTCACTGGAATCCCAAAGTTTTAGAAATGTTTTTTTAACCTTTTCCAGACTCCTAGATCTCAAGCACTTTGTTTCTCATTTGTTTCAGAATGTCTTTGGCTCACGGCATTTAGTCTAGCTTTTGAGGAATTTTGGTCTACTTCACTTTGTCAGGCAGGAGCTATTTAAGTGATTTCTTGTTTGAGAATCAGTGGGGCAGCAATCAGGCTATCTTGTGGCTAGGGAAACTGAACTCAGCTTCCCAAAGATATGATAAACAAGTTAATTTATATTTTAAGAGGGGGGATCACTTTCACACAGGGCCCTGTAGATTTGGATTTCTTCTTCCCTTAGGCTATGTGCACACGTTCTGGAATTATCGCTTTTTTTTTTTTAGCATTTTTGCGGCAGTTTTCCGCTGCAAAAATGCTTAAATAACGTATGTATTGAGCATCCTATGATTAGAAAGCATTCCGCAATTTTTGTGCACATGTTGCCTTTTTTTTCCACGAAAAAAACGCATTGCGGAAAAAAACGCAGCATGTTGATTAATTTTGCAGAATTGCAGCGATTCCGCTGCCATAGGAATGCATTGAACCGCTTACTTTCCGCATGTGGCTATGCCCACCATGCGCAAAGTGAGCGGTTCTTGTGCGGATGGTACCCAGGGTCTGAGGAGTGGAGACTCTCCTCCAGGCCCTGGGTACCATATCCCTGGTAAAACAATAATTAAAATAAAAAATCGTGATATTCTCACCTTCCGGCAGCCCCCGCAGCCTTCCCGCTCCTCAGCGACGCTCCCGGCAAGTCCCGTTGCCAGTGATGCCTTGCGACAAATGACCCCAGATGACGTAGCGGTCTCGCGTGATGCTACGTCATCTGGGGTCATTGTCGCCAGGTGTCGCTGGGAACGGGAGTTGCCGGGAGCATCGCGAGGACCAGGAAGGCTGCGGGGGCTGCCGGAAGGTGAGAATATCACGATTTTTTATTATTTTTAACATTCTGTCTTTTTACTATTGATGTGGCATAGGCAGCATCAATAGTAAAAAGTTGGTCACACTTGTCAAACACTATGTTTGACTAGTGTGACCAACCTGTCAGTCAGTTTTCCAAGCGATGCTACAGATCGCTTAGAAAACGCTAGCATTCTGCAAGCTAATTACGCAAAAACGCATTAACGCAAAACGCATACCAATAAAAATGCGTATTTCCCGCAGCAGGGAGTTGCGGGATTGCTGCGGAAATTTCCACGGCAATTCTGAACGTGTGCACATAGCCTTAATAAAGGCCTTCATTTGAAAACTGCATTTTGTGTTTACATACATTATCTTTGTCTAATATTTAAATATGGTTGGCGATCTGAAACATTTAAATGTGACAAACATGCAAAAAAATAAGAAATCAAGAAGGGGTCAAACACTTTCACACCACTGTATATAGGTATATATCTCCAACTCCCTATAAATCTGCACCATCTAAGTAATTTCAAGTCAATGGGTTCAAGAAAACAATGTAGGTGTTCATTACTATGACAGATCCAGTGCTTCCATTATTTCCATTCTGATTCTATGGCAAAGCAGCATGGAAATAACAAAGATGTTACCAGAATCTGAGATGAGAAATTAGTCAGTCAACTCATGTCGCTTTAACCACGAGCAGCATGAATCAGAGACCAGCTCCTTCACTGCAGACATCTGCATATACCCAACTTAAAAGGACCTGGAAACAGCGACTACTCATCGTGCCCGCCAGGTTCATTTGATAGGCATCTCCTCCTATTGGCGAGAGCAATCTTCTTGATCATTGCCCTTTTTTAAACTTTGGGGTATGGCGAGGGATTACTAAGCTTAATGCACTAGAATTAGGTCTTACAATTCTGTCCCACATGCCAGAAATCACATTTATTAAGTGTTTAAGATACTGTTAGAGAACAAAAAATGTTTGGCTACCTCAAGAGTTTAAAGCGCACCTTTAGGGTATGTTTCCACATTCAGGAAACGCTGCGTGTTTGACGCTGTGTACAGCCGCAGCGTCAAACACGCAGCGTCCAGATATTACAGCATAGTGGAGGGGATTTCATGAAATCCCGTCTCCACTATGCGTTAAAAGAGCAGGCGTCAGACCTGCATAAACGGACATGCAGCACGTCTTTTCAGATTGCATTATGTCCTTTTACCTTGCGGCGACGCTCCGTCGCCACAAGGTAAATAGCAGAGTCCTATGTATTGCTGCGGCGATTCACCGCGTGTTCAGAAGGGGGCGGGGCTTTGGGTGGAGCGGGATTTCCGCTTCGTCCAAAACGCCAGTCTTCCTGAACGTGGATACCCTAATAGAAAATTTGGTCGATTTTGCTTTTTTTTTTTTTAAATATTTTTAAAGTGGTGTAAAAGTAAGTCACCTAGTAAGTAGTGCCCCATTACTAGATGTTTTGGCAACCCTCTATCCTGAATCACTCGTACACAGAAGCGCTAGCTCTGTGTTCTGTAGGAAAGAGGAGCTGTCAGACTGGTCTGGCAGATGCTTAAAAGGGTTTTTCCCATGAACAAAAGTTCATTTTAATCCATTAATTTTAATACATCTTGGAATAATAATAACTTTCACAATTGGATGTGTTTAAATAAAATGTTCCTGTGGTGAGAATCTTATAAATGTGTCCCTGCTAGGTGCTGTGTAATGGCTGTGCAGGAACATGGACAGCTCCTGGAGAGGGGAGGACATTTTATTATACAGTTATATGAAAAAGTTTGGGCACCCCTATTAATCTTAATGTTTGATAAAAATTGGTGTTTTTGCAACAGCTATTTCAGTTTGATATATCTAATAACTATTGGACACAGTAATGTTTCTGCCTTGAAATGAGGTTTATTGTACTAACAGAAAATGTGCAATCTGCATCCAAACAAAATTTGACAGGTGCATAAATATGGGCACCTCACCAGAAAAGTGACATTAATATTTAGTAGATCCTCCTTTTGCAAAAATAACAGCCTCTAGTCGCTTTCTGTAGCTTTTAATGAGTTCCTGGATCCTGGATGAAGGTATTTTTGACCATTCCTCTTTACAAAACAATTCCAGTTCAGTTAAGTTTGATGGTCGCCGAGCAAGGACAGCCCTCTTCAAATGATCCCACAGATGTTCAATGATATTCAGGTCTGGGAACTGGGACGGCCATTCCAGAACATTGTAATTGTTCCTCTGCATAAATGCCTGAGTAGATTTGGAGCGGTGTTTTGGATCATTGTCTTGCTGAAAGATCCATCCCCTGCGTAACTTCAACTTTGTCACTGATTCTTGAACATTATTGTCAAGAATCTGCTGATACTGAGTGGAATCCATGCGTCCCTCAACTTTAACAAGATTCCCGGTGCCGGCATTGGCCACACAGCCCCAAAGCATGATGGAACCTCCACCAAATTTTACTGTGGGTAGCAAGTGTTTTTCTTGGAATGCTGTGTTTTTTTGACTCCATGCATAACGCCTTTTTGTATGACCAAGCAACTCAATCTTGGTTTCATCAGTCCACAGGACCTTCTTCCAAAAAGAAATTGGCTTCTCCAAATGTGCTTTTGCATACCTCAGCCGACTCGGTTTGTTGCGTGCTTGCAGAAACGTTTCTTTCACATCACTCTCCCATACAGCTTCTCCTTGTGCAAAGTGCGTTGTATAGTTGACCGATGCACAGTGACACCATCTGCAGCAAGTTGATGCTGCAGCTCTCTGGAGGTGGTCTGAGGATTGTTCTTGACTGATCTCACCTTTCTTCTTCTCTGCCTTTCTGATGTTTTTCTTGGCCTGCCACTTCTGTCCTTAACAAGAACTGTCCCTGTGTTCTTCCATTTCCTTACTATGTTCCTCACAGTGGAAACTGACAGGTTAAATCTCTGAGACAGCTTTTTGTATCCTTCCCCTGAACAACTATGTTGAATAATCTTTGTTTTCAGATCATTTGACAGTTGTTTTGAGGAGCCCATGATGCCACTCTTCAGAGGAGATTCAAACAGGAGAACAACTTGCAAGTGGCCACTTTAAGTAGCTTTTCTCATGATTGCATACACCTGGCTATGAAGTTCAAAGCTCAATGAGGTTACAAAACCAAAAAAAGTGCTTTAGTAAGTCAGTAAAAAGTAGGTAGGAGTATTTAAAACAAGAAAATGATAAGGGTGCCCATACTTATGCACCCGTCAAATTTTGTTTGGATGCAGATTGCACATTTTCTGTTAGTACAATAAACCTCATTTCAAGGCAGAAACATTACTGTGTCCAATAGTTATTAGATATACCAAACTGAAATAGCTGTTTCAAAAACACCAATTTTTATAAAACATTAAGCTTAAGATTAATAGGGGTGCCCAAACTTTTTCATATAACTGTATATAATAAAATTTCGTGAAAAAACCCTTTTAAAATTGCTGAAGAAAAAAAAAAAAGTCAGTCTGAAATCAGAGATAAATTTATAAGGGGAGATTCAGAAAGCTCCATATACATTAGACTTTTGGCTGAACCCACCAATATCGGTGGGTTCAGCCGACAGCCTAATGTGTATGGGTGCCATGAACTCTAGACAGTCTAAAGACAACCAATTTATCATCCAGTACAAGTCATTGTGCTAAATTTGGTGCATATTTTGACTGTCTAGTCTAAGGGGCCACATACAGAATAGATAGCTGTCAGCCAAACCATGGCAAGCTCACCGCTGTAGTCAAGACACCGGGACTGGAGCCGGAACTGGACCAAGGGAGTTTACATTGAACATTTTACACAGCTTTGGAACCCACCTTCCTGAAAGTGGACAAGTTCTTTAACTTCACGTGACATGGCAGGGGAATTTGAAATATACTGCGCACACAGAATATGGAAATATAGGTACAAATTCATCATTTGCATGCAGGGTTTATTTTTAATTCACTTTAAAAAGACAAGTACAATAATGAATCAGGCCCAAAGTGTCTTTACACTGGTGCTTCCACATCACACGCAATCTTTCATAGACAAATGTCTGTAATACTGTAGCTACGTTTAAAATAAAAAAAACAAACACGTGTGACATCAATCATTACCCATGTGCCCCACTACGAATATCCATCTAGGAGCAGCTATGCAAGTTATGTAACATTTTAATCATCCAAATGGCAGGTATGTTATGCTCAATAAAATTGGAAGTGTTTAGTATCGGAAAGCTCCCATCGGCTAAAAAAGCAGTCTACAAGAGTTGAGCCAGGAGCCTTAAGCCCGGGTCTCACATAGCGATACACCAGCGATCCCGACAACGATCAGGATCGCTGGTGTATCGCTACATGATCGCTGCTGAGCTGCCAAACAGGCAGCGATCAGCACAGCGACACTGCGGGTAACATCGCTTAGTTACCCGCAGTGTACGTTGGATACCAGCGCCCTGATGCACGGAGATGGTAACCAAGGCACACGTCGGGTTTCCAGGCGCTGCGCAGTTTCCTGGAAACTCGCTGTGTACCTTGGTTACCAGCGGATCGCTGGTCTACCGCCTGTCACACGCAGCGATGCGCGCTGGCCAGCGGGAGACCAGCAATCAAAATAAAGTCCAGGACATTCAGCGACGATCAGCGATACCCAGCAGGGGGGCTGATCGTCGCTGAATGTCACACACAGCGATATCGCTAGGGAGATCGCTGCTGTGTCACAAAACTAGTGACTCAGCAGCGATCTCACTAGCGAGATCGCTGTGTGAGACAGGGGCTTTAGTATGGCAATCCGTTAATTGCTGCAACGGCTTAACCCCTTATTGACAGGGCCAAATTTTTAAAATCTGACCAGTGTCACTTTATGTGGTATTAACTCCAGAACGCTTGAACAGATCTCATTGATTTTGAGAATATTTTTTCGTGACACATTGTACTTTATGGTAATGGTAAATTTATGTTGATATTTTCTGCATTTATAAAAATAAATTCTAAAAATTAGCAATTTTTAAACTTCGAATGATTATCCCTTTAATCTTGATGGTCACACCAAACAAAATAGTCATTAAATATAATTTCCCTCATGTCTGCTCTATATCAGCACCATTTTTAAAATATCCTTGTATTTTGTTAGGATGTTAGAAAGTTTAACATTGTAGCAGCAATTTTTCATTTTTTCAAGGAAATTTACAAAACTTACTTTAAGGATCTTTTCAGTTTTCAAATGACTTTGGGGGTCCTATATGTCGTAAAATCCCCAAAGGTGAGGCCACTTTAAAAACAGCGCCCCTCAACGTATTCAAAATTGCTGTCCGGTACTTTAACAACTTTTCGGGTGCTTTTCAACAATTAACACAAAGTGGCATGACGGGAAGGAAAAATGTTATTTTTACCACCTAAACGTTGCTAACTTCTGAGTTGGCAGCTGTTGCCAGAAGACTAAAGGGTATGCCACACTACGCGAGATCGCAAGCGAGAATGCTACTGCGTCACCATTTATGACGCAGTAGCGATCTCGTTAGCGACTTAGCTGTGTGTGACATGTAGCAGCGATGTGGCCCCTGCTGAGATGTTGCTGATCGCTTATGAACGTTCTGAGCCGTTTTTTGGTCGTTGGTGTCCCGCTGGTGAGCCTGAATCGCTGAGTGTGACACCCTTTATGAACGACTTCACCAGCATCGCAGGTGGGACTAGGTTTTCCCAACGACCGCAGAGGTCGTTATACAGATCGCTGATGAGATGTGTTTGGAATCACAGATCGCTGATGAGTTGTGTTTGGAATCTAACTAGTGATCACATAGCGATCGCACTAGCGATCTTGCCAGGTTAAGTCGTTGTCGTGATCGCTAGTGCGATCGCTAAGTGTGGCAGTGCCTTAAGGCGGTTATTTGGCTATGAATTGCCATGGCAAACATCAGGACCACACAATCAAGAACTCAGAATGCCTATGGGGTTAAAAGAAGGAGCCCCACACTCTTAACCATTTAGATGCCAAAGTCATTGACAGCAGCATCTAAGGGGTTAAAAGGCAATGGTTGGTGCCAAAACCAATCAAGGCTGATACATCAAGGTGTCAGCTATAGCATACAGTTGACAGCTGTTCCATTTTCACCGGTCAGAGGATGCTAATGTCTGAGATGTGAGGTCAGTAAAAAGACATATTGGTGGTTACTAAGGGGTTCAAAGATTGTCTTCTGATGATAGAACCCCTCTCAAGCAGATGTTCTAGAACAGACACATGCTCTTCACAGATGACTAAAGGAACCTTCGCTTCCCTTCATAAAGTGAAAATATTTGGTCATTTAATGCAAGTAACGGTACTCCCATTTGAAAATCTTTTAGTCATTACATTTATACAAGGATAAGAATAAAGCATTGTACTGATTGGTATGAAGTTATATTTTTATGGGTTACCTCACATTCAAAACCACACAGAAAGGATCAAATTTACATTATAGAGAAATGCTT
>JARQOD010000001.1:558460999-558554888 GCA_033576555.1 Oophaga sylvatica | reverse complement strand
CAGGGCAGGATGAGCTCAAAGATCACAATAGAACTAGGTGAATAAAGACTATTGCTGGACAGAGGGATTTGCAGTCTATTGATCTCCACTATTTAACATACGGTACTTGAAGAAAGCTGTGCCACAAGGGGCAGACCACCCAAAAAGGTTCTGAAGGAGGTGTAGAGCAAGCCTGCTCACAGGTGCAAGCTGTCCCACTATTGTTTTAAAGAGCAAGCTCTTCCTCCAAGTACCCAGAGTTCTCCTACCATTAGAGTGCAAGCTCTTCGCCAAGCGCCCTACTCTTCCCCACGATTAGAGTGCAAGCTCTTCACAGAGCGCCCCCTGATCTCTACCATTAGGCTTGAGAGCAAGCTCTCCTGTCCCCCCGCCATTAGAGTGCAAGCTCTAGAGCACCCCTTGCTCTCTGTCCCCCGCCATTAGAGTGTAAGCTCTAGAGCACCCCTTGCTCACCTGTCCCCCGCCATTAAAGTGTAAGCTCATCGCAGAGCGCACGCTGCTCTCCTGTCTCCCCATTAAAGGCAGGCTCTTTGCAGAGCGCCTCCTTGCTCTCCTGTCCCCCGCCATTAGAGTGCAAGCTCTAGAGCACCCCCTGCTCTCCTGTCCCCCCGCCATTAGAGTGCAAGCTCATAGAGCACCCCCTGCTCTCTGTCCCCCCGCCATTAGAGTGCAAGCTCTAGAGCACCCCCTGCTGTCCTGCCCCCCCCGCCATTAAGAGTGCAAGCTCTAGAGCACTCGCTGCAACTCCTGTCACCTCGCTATTAGAGTGCGGCTCTTTGCTGAGGCCCCCCTCTTCCCAGCCATTAGAGAGCAAGCTCTTCGCCGAGCGTCATCTGCTCTCCTCTCCCCCACCATTAGAGTGCAAGCTCCTCACCGAGCACCCTTGCTCTCCTCTCCTCCACCATTAGAGTGCAAGCTCCTCACCGAACACCCCCTGCTCTCCTCTCCCCCACCATTAGAGTGCAAGTTCCTCACCGAGCGCCCTTGCTCTCCTCTACCATTAGAGTGCAAGCTCCTCACCGAACACCCTGCTCTCCTCTCCCCCACCATTAGAGTGCAAGTTCCTCACCGAGCGCCCCTTGCTCTCCTCTACCATTAGAGTGCAAGTTCCTCACTGAACACCCCCTGCTCGCCTGTCCCCCCGCCATTAGAGTGCAGGCTCTTTGCTGAGCGCCCCTGCTCTCCGCCGCCATTAGAGTGCAAGCTCCTCACGAACACCCCCTGCTCTCCTGTCCCCCCGCCATTAGAGTGCAGGCTCTTTGCTGAGCGCCCCCTGCTCTCCACCATTAGAGTGCAAGCTCCTCACCGAACACCCCCCTGCTCGCCTGTCCCCCCGCCATTAGAGTGCAAGTCCTCACCGAACATTCCCTGCTCTCCTGTCCCCCCGCCATTAGAGTGCAGGCTCTTTGCTGAGCGCCCCCTGCTCTCCGCCGCCATTAGAGTGCAAGCTCCTCCCGAACACCCCCTGCTCTCCTGTCCCCCGCCATTAGAGTGCAAGCTCCTCACCGAACATCCCCTGCTCTCCTGTCCCCCCGCCATTAGAGTGCAGGCTCTTTGCTGAGCGTCCCTGTTCTCCGCGCATTAAAGTGCAAGCTCCTCACCGAACCCCCCTGCCCGCCTGTCCCTCGCCATTAAAGTGCAAGCTCCTCACCGAACATCCCCTGCTCTCCTGTCCCCCCGCCATTAGAGTGCAGGCTCTTTGCTGAGCGCCCCCTGCTCTCCGCCGCCATTAGAGTGCAGCTCCTCACCGAACACCCCTGCTCTCCTGTCCCCCCGCCATTAGAGTGCAGGCTCTTTGCTGAGCGCCCCCTGCTCTCCGCCGCCATTAGAGTGCAAGCTCCTCACCGAACACCCCCTGCTCGCCTGTCCCCCCGCCATTAGAGTGCAGGCTCTTTGCTGAGCGCCCCTGCTCTCCGCCGCCATTAGAGTGCAAGCTCCTCACCGAACACCCCCTGCTCTCCTGTCCCCCCGCCATTAGAGTGCAGGCTCTTTGCTGAGCGCCCCCTGCTCTCCGCCGCCATTAGAGTGCAAGCTCCTCACCGAACACCCCCTGCTCGCCTGTTCCCCCCCGCCATTAGAGTGCAGGCTCTTTGCTGAGCGCCCTGCTCTCCGCCGCCATTAGAGTGCAAGCTCCTCACGAACACCCCCTGCTCTCCTGTCCCCCCGCCATTAGAGTGCAGGCTCTTTGCTGAGCGCCCCCTGCTCTCCGCCGCCATTAGAGTGCAAGCTCCTAAACCGAACACCCCCTGTCTCTCTGTCCCCCGCCATTAGAGTGCAAGCTCCTCACCGAACACCCCTGCTCTCCTGTCCCCCCGCATTAGAGTGCAAGCTCCTCACCGAACACCCCCTGCTCTCCTGTCCCCCCGCCATTAGAGTGCAAGCTCCTCACCGAACACCCCTGCTCTCCTGTCCCCCGCCATTAGAGTGCAAGCTCCTCACCGAACACCCCTGCTCTCCTGTCCCCCCCGCCATTAAGAGTGCAGGCTCTTTGCTGAGCGCCCCCTGCTCTCCGCCGCCATTAGAGTGCAAGCTCCTCACCGAACACCCCTGCTCTCCTGTCCCCCGCCATTAGAGTGCAAGCTCCTCACCGAACCCCCTGCTCTCCTGTCCCCCCGCCATTAAGAGTGCAGGCTCTTTGCTGAGCGCCCCCTGCTCTCCGCCGCCATTAGAGTGCAAGCTCCTCACCGAACACCCCCTGCTCTCCTGTCCCCCCGCCATTAAGAGTGCAGGCTCTTTGCTGAGCGCCCCCTGCTCTCCGCCGCCATTAGAGTGCAAGCTCTTCGCCCCTGATTACGCTAGCGTGTAAGCTCTTTGGGTACTCATACCATTACGAATCTAAGTGAAGACATTGTTCCAGTCCCGTAAAGTGAGAGACCGCTGGGACGCTGCTGACGTAAAGTCCGGGAATTAACCCTTAACATTGCGGGTGTCCAGCCCCGAACTACGGTGCAGAGCACTGCGTGTGCTCATTGCTGCCGCATACAAAGTCCGCGCAACACAGGGCTGGCCCCACAGAACATACGTGCCACAGCCCGATAACCCTTCCGAGCCCAGCGCTCACCTCAGCAAGGGGGACCCGGCTCCCCCCCCGAGTCCGGCCGCATGAAGGACTCCGTGATTGTGCCTGGGGTCGACTGGGCCACAAAAGCCTGGACGTCCACGGTACTTTGGAACGCCGTATCTTCAAACGTTAACTTCCTATAGCAGGAAACAAGCACTCCGGCTAGCCGAAATTACCGCTTTAAAGCCGGCTTCACGGTTGCTAGGCAGAAAACTGCACCGGCGCAACGCTTCGTGTAGCTGCTCCGTGACTGACAGAGAAGAGGACCAACCACACTAAGCTGGGGGTATGTGAGAGCGTGGAGCTACCACACTGAGACCTGGAGCTGTGTAGGGGGCGGAGCGTGCGTAGTCAGCATGGCGGGGCGTCAGCATTGTATCACTAGCACATTACAATATTCGTCGCTCTACACCCTCGGTGACGACTCTGCTAAGCCCCGCCCGTCACAACGCTCCATTCTGAGCTGTAGCACCATTCATTGGGAGGAGCTACAACGGCACTCATGTGCTTCCCAATTAGAAAAATTCCAGTGCACCGATCTAAGCCAATGAAAAAGGGGCATGGGCGGTGACGTCACGGTGACGCCGTCTGGTGGGAGGAGAAGAGGCGGCTGTTAGTTTAAAAAAAAAGCCTTTCCCGCCCTTTTCGTGACGTTCCATTCAACTTGGCGGTGGTGGTAGAGGGATTCTTAAAGTGGCAAAACAAGGGCTGTCCCATAATGCACCGTGAGAGGCTGTGACGTGTTAGGGTGATGCCGAACTGGCCAGAGGCCAAACTGTAAACATGCAGAGAATGTGGCTGTAAGCGCACACTAAAGCCATAGTACCTCTTCCTGGGAGGCGGAAGGGCCATCATAGTACCTCACCCTGGGAGGCGGAAGGGCAAACCAAATAGTACCTCATCCTGGGGAGGCGGAAGGGCCATCAAGTGCCTCATCCTGGGGAGGTGGAATGGCAGCTATAGTACCTCATTTGGGGAGGCGAAAGGGTAGCCATAGTACCTCATCCTGGGGAGGCGGAAGGGCCATCATAGTACCTCACCCTGGGAGGCAGAAGGGCAACCATAGTACCTCATCCTGGGGAGGCAGAAGGGCAACCATACTACCTCATCCCGGGAGGCGGAAGGGCAGCCTACTGCCTCATGTGGAGAGGCGGAAGGGCAGAAGAGTGCCAAATCCTTCAGAGGCGGAAGGTCAGACATATAGTGCCTCATCCTGGGGAGGCGGAATGGGCCGTCATAGTGCCTCATCCTGGGGAGGTGGAATGGCAGCTATAGTACCTCATTCTGGGGAGGCGAAAGGGTAGCCATAGTGCCTTATCCTGGGGAGGCGGAAGGGCAACCATAGTACCTCATCCTGTGGAGGCGGAAGGGCAGCCAATAGTACCTCATCCTGGGGAGGCGGAAGGGCCATCATAGTACCTCACCCTGGGGAGGCGGAAAGGGCAGCCATAGTACCTCATCCTGGGGAGGCGGAAGGGCCATCATAGTACTCACCCTGGGATGCGGAAGGGCAACCATGTACCTCATCCTGGGGAGGCGGAAGGGCCATCATAGTACCTCACCCTGGGGAGGCGGAAGGGCAGCCATAGTACCTCATCCTGGGGAGGCGGAAGGGCAACCATAGTACCTCATCCTGGGTAGACGGAAGTGCCATCATAGTGTCTCATCCTGGGGAGGTGGAAGAGCAGCCATAGTACCTCATCCTGGGGAGGTGGAAGGGCAGCCATAGTACTCATCCTGGGGAGGCGGAAGAGCCATCATAGTGCCTCATCCTGGGGAGGCGGAAGGGCAACCATAGTACTTCATCCTGGGGAGGCAGAAGGGCAACCATAGTACCTCATCCGGGGAGACGGAAAGGGCAGCCATACTGCCTCATCGGGAGAGGCGGAAGGGCAGAAGAGTGCCAAATCCTTCAGAGGCGGAAGGTCAGACATATAGTGCCTCTTCTTGCAGAGGCGGAAAGGGCAGGCATATAGTGCCTCATCCTGGGGAGACGGAAGGGCCGTCATAGTGCCTCATCCTGGGGAGGTGGAATGGCAGCTATAGTACCTCATTCTGGGGAGGCGGAAGGGTAGCCATAGTGCCTTATCCTGGGGAGGCGGAAGGGCAACCATAGTACTCATCCTGGGGGGCGGAAGGGCAGCCATAGTGCCTCATCCTGGGGAGCCGGAAGGGCTGTCATAGTGCCTCATTCTGGGGAGGGGGAAGGGCAGCCATAGTGCCTCATCCTGGGGAGCCGGAAGGGCCATCATAGTGCCTCTTTCTGGGAGGGGGAAGGGCAGCCATAGTACCTCATCTTGGGGAGGCGGAAGGGCCATCTGTTATGATTTGGTAGCTGAGGAGAGCAGGAAAAAAACGAAATACACCAGAGAGGTTGGAATCTATGGGATTGCAGTACCCTGACTAACCACCACAACTAAAGGCAGCCGTGGAGCGTACCTACGTTGGTCCTAGACGCCTCGTCACAGCCTGAGAAGCTAACTACACCTAAAGACAGAAAGAGGAAAACTATCTGCCCCGGAGCAGATCCCCAAAGAACATAGAAAGCCCCCAAACATGTAATGGCAGTTAGACAAGAGAAATACAGACACAGACAGAAAATAGTATGAGCAAACGTTGGGGCCCAAACTTCCTAAATAGAAAAGGATAGGAAGGACACTTACTGCAATCCCAAAAAACCCTGAAACGTACCAACTCTACTAATTACAAAAACACCTGAGATCACACGACCTCTACCACCTAAATTAGTTGTTTGGTGTAACAAAACTAAACAGCAGCCACTGAAAAAAAAACTGGAAAAGGCAAATGAACAAACAACAGTGGCTGAACTAAACTGAGAGGAGCACAAGCCCCCGGAGGGGACCCGGCAGACCCCCACAGAAGTGCAGGACAAAATGCAAAAAGCAAGCACAAAAAACTAAAAGAAGAAAATGTCTTATCTGTTAGCAGAAGATGCAGGCACGAAACAGCAAGCTACAAAGTGAACAGGAATCAAAGATGAGACCAGAACAATTGATCACCGGCAACCCTGATGGGAGGCAACCTCCCTTATATAAGACCAGTCAGTAACACCTCATCGCCAATCTTCACAATCTTCATTGGATAGTTCAGTACTGTTTGTAACCACCAGAGGGAGCTTCTGCTCAGAATTCATTTCTAGCCCATTCACAACAGTACCCCCCCTTGAGGAGGGGTCACCGAACCCTCATTTGAGCAACCAGGTCAGTCAGGATGAGCTCTGTGATACGCACGGATGAGTCTCCTAGCATGGATGTCCGAAGCAAACACCCAAGAATTGTCCTCCTGACCATAACCTCTCCACTTAACCAAATACTGGAGTTTCCGTCTAGAAAAACGAGAATTCAATATTTTCTCAACCACATACTCCAGATTGCCCTCAACCAAAACAGGGTCAGGAGGCACAGCCATAGGAACCACTGGCTCGACAAACCTCTTCAATAAGGACTTGTGGAACACGTTATGGATCTTAAATGTCCCTGGAAGAAGTAAACGAAAGGAAACAGATTAAGAATCTCCATGATCTTATAAGGTCCAATGAACCTAGGCTTAAACTTAGGAGATGCAACTCTCATAGGGATATTTCTTGAGGACAACCAGACCAACTCCCCCACTTCAAACTGAGGACCAACAGTCCTATGCCGGTTGGCAAACCACTGGGCCCTCTCCTGAGAGAGGGACAACTTCTCCACTACCTGGTCCCAAATCTGCTGCATACGCTCCACAACAGAGTCAACACCTGGACAGACAGAAGCCTCCCTCTGTCCTTCTGTCCTGAAGAAAATCGAGGGTGAAACCCAAAATTGCAGAAAAATGGAGACATCAAAGTGGCAGAGCTAGCCCTATTATTAAGAGCAAACTCAGCCAAAGGCAAAAAAGAGACCCAGTCATCCTGATCAGCAGACACAAAGCATCTCAGATAAGTCTCCAATGTCTGGTTTGTTCTCTCAGTTTGTCCATTGGTCTGAGGATGAAAAGCCGAGGAGAAAGACAATTGAACACCAAGTTTAGAACAAAAAGTCCTCCAAAATCTGGAAACAAACTGGACTCCTCTGTCAGACACAATGTTCTCAGGAATGCCGTGTAACCGAACCACGTGCTGAAGGAACAAAGGCACCAATTCAGAGGAGGAAGGCAACTTAGGTAATGGCACAAGATGTATCATTTTGGAAAACCTATCACAAATCACCCATATAACGGTCATTCTCTGAGAAACAAGGAGGTCGGAAATGAAATCCATAGAGATATGGGTCCATGGTCTCTTGGGCACAGGCAATGGCATCAACAAACCACTAGAGCGAGAGCAAGGCTTGGAGCGAGAGCAAGTCCCGCAGGACTGCACAAATTCCCTGACGTCACGAGACAAAGTAGGCCACCAAAAGGACCGACTAACCAAGTCTCTGGTACCAAAAATTCCGGGATGACCGGCCAACGCGGAACAATGAATCTCAGACATCACACTTTTTCCACCGGTCTGGGACAAACAATTTCCCAATAGGGCAGCGCTCGGGTTTATCCTCCTGACACCCTTCCAGAGCCAGTCTCAAATTGGGCGAGATGGCGGCAAGAAACTACACCCTCTTTCAAAATAACAGCAGGATCAGATAACTCAGGAGAGTCCGCAAGGAAACTCCTCGAGAGGGCATCCGCCTTAAATTCTTAGTGCCAGGAAGAAAGGAAACCATGAAATTAAAACGTGTGAAAAACAAGGCCCACCTGGCCTGTCTAGGATTAAGTCGCTTGGCTGATTCCAGATAAACCAGATTCTTATGGTCCGTGAGGACCACCACTGATGTTTGGCTCCCTCCAGCCAATGTCTCTACTCTTCAAAAGCCCACTTCATGGCCAATAACTCCCGATTACCCACGTCATAATTACGTTCAGTTGGAGAAAATTTTCGAGAGAAAAAGGCACAAGGGTTATTTTAGAGGTCTCTGGATCTCTTTGGGACAAAACGGCACCTGCCCCAATTTCAGAGGCATCAACCCTCACCTGAAATGGCAGAGAAACATCAGGCTGCCGTAGAACAGGAGCAGAAGTGAATCTCTGCTTAAGTTCCTGAAACGCAGAGACTGCCTCAGGAGGCCAATTCACCACATCAGAAGCCTTTTGGTCAAATCAGTCAATGGTTTAACAATAACAGAGAAATTACCAATAAATTTACGATAAAAATTGGCAAAACCCAAGAATCTTTGAAGAGCCTTTAATGAAGTAGGTTGGACCCAATCACAGATGGCCTGAACCTTGACCGGGTCCATTTCAATAACAGATGGGGACAAAATGAATCCCAAAAATGAGATCCTCTGTACGCCAAAAAGACACTTTGATCCCTTCACATACAGAGCATTCTCTCTCAAAATCTGGAACACAGTCCGAACATGTTTCACATGAGAGTCCCAGTCATTGGAAAAAATCAAGATATCATCCAAATAAACAATCAGAAATTTATCCACAAAATCCCTGAAAATGTCATTCATGAAGGACTGGAAGACATAAGGAGCATTAGTGAGCCCAAAGGGCATCACTAGGTGCTCAAAATGCCCCTCTGGGGTATTAAATGCCGTCTTCCATTCATCCCCGTGCTTAATGCGAATAAGGTTATATGCCCCCCTGAGGTCAAGCTTGGTAAACCAAGTAGCACTTTTCACCCTGGAAAACAGGTCAGAAATCAAGGGTAACGGATATTGATATTTCACAGTGATATTGTTCAAGAGACGATAATCAATACACGCCCTTAATGAACCATCCTTTTTGGCCACAAAGAAAAAACCGGCACCCAAGGGTGAAGAGGATGGTCTGATATGACCCTTCTCCAATGACTCCTTGATATAAGACCGCATAGCGTCATGTTCAGGTACAGACAAGTTAAAAAGGCGACCTTTAGGGAATTTACTACCAGGCACTAATTCAATAGCGCAGTCATAGCTCCTATGGGGGGGCAAGGATGCAGATTTACTTTCGCTAAACACATCAGAAAAATCAGTCAAAAAGTCAGGAACATCCTGAGCCTGGGGGAGGCAGAAAAAACAGGAGTGTTGGTATTAACACATTGGCAGCCCCAACTGGTTACAGACACAGATTTCCAATCCAAAACAGGATTATGAGACTGTAACCAAGGGAAACCCAGTACGATAATGTCATGCAGATTATACAGCACCAAAAATTTGCAACTCTCCTGACGATCAGGTTCAACCCTCATTATCACCTGAGTAGAGAACTGAGGTTTATTCTCAGCCAAAGGGGTAGAATCGATCCCCAGTAGGGGAATAGACTTCCATAGGGGTATCAAGGGAAACCCACAACGTTTGGCAAAATCAAAATCCATCAGGTTAATAGCTGCTCCCGAATCAACGAAAGCCTGAGCAGAAAATGTGGACAGGGAGCAAATCAGGGTAACAGTCAACAAAAATTTAGTCGGAACACTACCCAAGACAACTGAGCGTGCAAAACGTCTTCCCTGCTTAGGGCAGACTGAAATAGCATGAGAGGCATCACCACAGTAGAAACATAATCCATTGCGTTTTCGAAACTCATGACGCTGTGCCCCAGAAGCCACTCTATCACACTGCATGGGTTCAGAAGCTGGTTCACAAGGCAACACTATTCCACGCATACCTCTACGCTCACGCAAACGTCTGTCAATTTGAATCGCTAATGACATAGAATCATTGAGACCAGAGGGGACAGGGAATCCCATCATAACATCCTTTACATTCTCTGACAGACCCTTCCGAAAAAGGGCTGCCAAAGCATCGTCATTCCATTTGGTCAGGACTGCCCACCTTCGGAATCTCTGACAGTATAACTCAGCATCCTCAAGCCCCTGATTTAATGCCAACAAGGCTTTTTCAGCTTGATCAGTGACATTAGGCTCATCGTACAATAACCCAGAGCCTGAAAAAATGCATCAACATTACTCAAAGCAGGATCCCCAGGTGTCAGGGAAAAAGCCCAATCCTGAGGATCGCCGCGCAGGAGAGAGATGACAATTTGAACCTGCTGTGCTGCGTTCCCTGAGGACTTAGATTTCAAGGCAAAAAACAACTTACAGTTATTTTTGAAATTCAGAAATTTAGCTCGATCCCCTAAAAACAAATCTGGCATGGGAATCCTAGGCTCCACAACAGGCAACCCTGCAAGATAGGTAGCAATACTCCGAACTTCAGTGGCAAGCTGATCCACACGGCCAGACAACTGTGCAAACTCCATTGAGAGAAAAAAAAATCCCCCTCAGCATTCAGAGAAACAGAGGGAAAAAAAATAAAAATCTCTGACAACTCTGACAATCTTCTTTCTTTCACACTATTTTTCCCTTCTGTGAGTACCATACAAATATCAGTTTTTGGGCCGGTGATACTGTTATGATTTGGTAGCTGAGGAGAGCAGGCAAAAAACGAAATACACCAGAGAGGTTGGAATCTATGGGATTGCAGTACCCTGACTAACCACCACAACTAAAGGCAGCCGTGGAGCATACCTACATTGGTCCTAGACGCCTCGTCACAGCCTGAGAAGCTAACTACACCTAAAGACAGAAAGAGGAAAACTATCTGCCCCGGAGCAGATCCCCAAAGAACATAGAAAGCCCCTGTCAGTATTCCGGGTTTTCTAGGTAACTTTGTCAATGATTTTGCCCTTTGTTAAGATGGAGTTTGCTGTTTTGTGTGCCCTACTTCCTGTTCGTTTGTTTAAAGCCTGGCTCAGGTGCTGGCTTCACTGCTGGAATATTCTGCTTCCGTTTCCCTGCAACCCAGCTGCTTTGTTCCTCACAGATCTTTTGTGTGTTTACCAGGAAAGTGCATAGCCTTATCTTCAGGTGTTTCTCAGCCACAGCAGCTTCTACCCATGGCTCTGGACATTCTCTGCATATGTAAGTTGCACAAAGTACTGTGTTATCACTAAACTGTTGACTTGGGAATTTAACCCTTGGTTCACTCCATCTGATAAGAACTGTGTTTCTGAACTGTTGCTGTTTAACCCTTTGTGCATTACCTCTGGTGAGAGCTGTTGGAACTGTTACTGGAACCTTACTGACATATGAACTTGTTGTTGGACTTCACTGAATTAAGCCACAACTGAGATTAACTTGTTCCTGGACCTCCCTGTGTTTTCTGCATACCTGGATCTGACTCTTCACACACCAGCAGTGTGTAAATCCAGCCACGTTATCTGTGCATCAGACTTACCTTATGGTCACATTTGTGTGAGGACTCCGTCGTAAGAACTTTACCGCCCTCGCTATAGAGGTTCAAAGACTTATATA
This sequence comes from Oophaga sylvatica, assembly GCA_033576555.1. Lineage (NCBI taxonomy): Eukaryota > Metazoa > Chordata > Amphibia > Anura > Dendrobatidae > Oophaga > Oophaga sylvatica. The sequence continues at coordinate 558,543,546 of JARQOD010000001.1, read as the reverse complement.
TCCGGATTCATATAACTGGACTTGTGTATATATATATGGACTCATTGCATGTCACTACGGGTTGTTTGAATATTGTTTTTGGGTGTTTTGCTGTTTCACAAATACATTATTTGCATTCAAAGAAACCCGTCTCTGATTGTTCATTGCCCCACGCTATCAGAATCCTCGAGTTCCTACAATAGTATTACAGGATATTCCAGCCAAAAAAAGAGGATTCTGCTGGGGCAATGACGGAGACACGGGCAGACAAATTGTTCACCATAGTTAACTCCTTGCAGCAGGAGGTGGCGGCTGCACTCAATCAGATTAGAGACTTGGAGTCTCGGGTTAACCACAATGCACAGGGGTTTGGTCAGGCTCTCCAAGATCTACGTTCTAGGTTAGGAGTCCTGGAGGCCTTACCTACTGAGCCTACCTCATCCACCAGTATGCCCAAATTGCCTCCATTCCGTTTTAATGGTGACCGAAGTCAATTCCGTGGGTTTGTTAATCAATGTATATTATTTTTTGATGTACATGCCTCCTACTACCGGTCTGATAGATCTAAGGTTCTATGTATTATTATGTTGTTGACATCACGTGCACTGGCTTGGGCAAATCCTATGGTTGAAAGTCATGATACCCGTCTAAATAATTTGGACAATTTTCTTGCAGCCATGGCGCAAATGTTCGACGATCCCAACCGCCGTGCTACCGCTGAATCTGCCTTGCTTTCCTTACGCCAGGGGAAACAGTCAGTCATAGAATATGTTACTGAATTTAAAAGGTTAGTGGTGGACACCCAGTGGGAAAACAATGCTTTATTACCAATCTTTAGAAAAGGTTTGTCAAATGCAATCAAGGATGAGCTAGCTCGTTCAGAGTCTCCACAGGAGTTTGAATTGTTTATACAGCACTGTGTACGTATTGATATCCGTTTAACTGAACGCAGACAAGAAAAATGGGCCGCTGTAAATCGCATTACTAATTACTCTCTTCCGTCCAGGGAAACCACAGGCAAAAACCCGCGAGAGGCTGAGGAGGTGCCTATGCAGGTGGACTCACTGCAGAGACGTGAGAATAATGAACGCCGCGAACACCGTCTCCGTGAGCGCTTATGTTTCTATTGTGGTCAATCGGACCATTTCCTCATCAATTGTCCTAAATGTCCTAGGCGACCCAACAAGGTGTTGGCGGTAGTAGGGGATTATGATAACACAGACGCTGAGTCTGAAGTTTCGGAAACCAGTCTACATCTAGATGCGGTTTTTCCCCCAATACTGATGCCGACTTCCCCTAAAGATCAAGGGGAGAAATATTCACATTGTTCTCTTCCTATACAGATTCAGTGGGAGGAACAGTGGATATCAAGTTCTGCCATGATAGACTCTGGAGCAGGTGGGAATTTCATGGATTCTTCTTTTGCAAAGGAACATGGTATAAAGACACAACTAAGAGCTTCACCAATCACTATGGAAACGGTGGATGGTTCCCCATTAGTTTCTGGACCAGTAGATCGGGAGACAGTGCCTCTGGAGTGTAAGATGGAACCAGACCATCAAGAAACACTTTCATTCATGTTAATATCTTCTCCTCATTTTCCTGTAATTTTAGGAATTCCCTGGTTACGGTCACAAAATCCAATCATCAATTGGGAAACCAAGGAGATAACCTTTCTCCCGAAGTGCAGTTCTACCATCAGTCCAACTGTAGCGGCTCCAGTTACCCAGAACTTGGAAGAGGTGATACAGGTACCTACTCTCCCTCTGATATATCAGGAATTCTCAGACATTTGTGATAAAAGGAAGGCAGATCAACTTCCCCCACATAGACCGTATGACTGCCCCATAGAATTGCTTCCTGGAGCAGCGATTCCTTTCGGCCATGTTTACCCGTTGGCGGCTCCGGAATTAAAATCTTTACGAGAGTATATAGATGAGAATTTAGCCAAGGGGTTTATCCGACCATCTTCTTCACCAGCGGGAGCTCCAATATTCTTTGTAAAGAAGAAGGATGGTACTCTAAGACCCTGCATTGACTACCGGGAGTTAAATAAGGTAACCATTCGTAACAGGTACCCGTTGCCCCTAATTCCAGAATTGTTGGAAAGAGTTCGCCAGGCCAAGGTATTTACCAAATTAGATCTTCGTGGGGCATATAATTTACTCCGTATACGGCCCGGAGACGAATGGAAGACAGCTTTTAGATGCCGGTATGGACATTTTGAATATTTGGTGATGCCATTCGGACTCTGTAACGTTCCTGCTGCTTTTCAACATTTAGCCAACGACATTTTCAGGGATTTATTGGACCAATATGTGGTAATTTACCTTGATGACATCTTAATCTTTTCTGACTCCTTACAGGAACATCAGGAACATGTCAAGACCGTACTTAGATGTTTGAGAGATAATCATTTGTACATCAAACTCGAAAAGTGTGAGTTCCATTGTTCTGAAATTCAATTTTTAGGCTATGTTATCTCGCCTCAGGGATTGAATATGGAGTCCAGCAAGATCCAGGCAATCTTGGACTGGCCGGTACCAGGAAACATTAAGGAGGTACAACGATTCATTGGCTTTGCTAACTTTTATAGACGGTTTATCCGAAATTTTTCAGAAATTGTCCGTCCCATCACTCTCCTCACCAAGAAGGGGAAGAAGTTTGAATGGTCTTCGCAAGCTCAGGAAGCCTTTGATCGCCTGAAGGGTTGTTTTACCACGGCTCCAATATTGATGCATCCGGATCCTGCACAGCCTTTTATCGTGGAGGTGGACGCGTCTGACTGTGCATTGGGAGCTATCCTCTCACAACGTACCGGAGACAAAGGTTTGCTGCACCCGTGTGCCTTCTTCTCTCGTAGGTTATCTTCTGCAGAACTTAACTATGATGTGGCAGATAAGGAACTTTTGGCAATTATTTCTGCCTTTAAGGAATGGAGACACCATTTGCAGGGGCAACTCAGCAGGTAGTAGTACTCACGGATCATCGCAATTTGGAATTCCTTAAGTCTGCCAGGTGTCTTTCTCCTCGACAAGCTAGGTGGAGTTTGTTCTTGAACCAGTTTAATTTTATTATTTCGTACCGCCCAGGTTCACGTAATGGGAAAGCTGACGCATTATCCCGAATCCATACCGTGGATTCCGTGCCTGGGACCCCGTCGAAGACCATCTTGTCGGAGGCCAATTTCGTTGGAGTGCTCCGGAACCGGGACTTGTGGCAGGAGATCAAGCTGGCCTATGACGGTGACGTATTTCTTGCAGCTCCACCTGACAATGTGAATCTTGTCCTTCGGAATGGTGTGTGGCTTAGAGATCGATGTATTTATGTCCCAGAGGCTGTAAGACTTCGAGTTCTCAAATTGGTCCACGACTCTAAATTGGCTGGTCATAGGGGGGTACAGAAGACGCAGGAATTGTTAACTCGTTTTTTTTGGTGGCCTACCTGCTTGAAGGATGTGAATGACTATGTCCGCTCTTGTGAAGTTTGTGCCCGGTACAAGGTTCCTCGCGTTTCACCTACTGGTCTTCTTAAACCGCTACCTGTACCGTCTCGCCCTTGGGGGTCTATTTCGATGGACTTTATTGTGGAGTTACCCACCTCTGGTGGTAAAAATACTATTTTGGTGGTAGTAGATCGTTTAACGAAAGCTGCTCATTTCATTCCGTGTGCTGGTCTTCCCTCAGCTACAGAGACAGTAGATCTAGTTATCCAGAACATTTTCCGGCTGCATGGGTACCAGATGACATCATTTCTGACCGGGGAATACAATTTACCTCTAGATTTTGGAAAGGATTTTGTTCTGCGCTCCACATTAATGTTTGCTTGTCTTCTGCATACCATCCTCAGACCAACGGGCAGACCGAACGGACAAATCAAACCTTGGAGCAATATCTACGCTGTTACGTCAGTCATTTGCAGGACGATTGGCTGAAGCTACTTCCTCTAGCGGAATTTTCGTACAACAACTCCCAAAGCAGTTCCACGAAGGTAACGCCTTTTTTTGCCAACCTGGGTTATCATCCAAGTATTTTGCCTAGGTCTCCGGTTACGATTTCGGTACCAGCGGTTGAAGACAGAGTGACGGCGTTGCAACGTAATCTTGAAGTTTTGAAGGACTCCCTGACCACAGCACAGGAGCGTTACAAGAAGTCGGCCGATAGATTCCGGAAACCAGCACCTATGTATAAGGTAGGAGACTCAGTTTGGTTGTCCACCAAGAATCTAAAATTGGGTGTTCCTTCGCAGAAACTGGGACAGAAATTCATCGGTCCATTCAAGATCACTGGGATTGTGAGCTCTGTTGCCTGTCGGTTGAAGCTACCACGGACTTTAAAGGTACACCCAGTATTTCATGTTTCCTTATTAAAACCAGTCTCTCCTAACACGTTTCAGGGACGTATCGTACCTCCCCCTCCACCAGTGTTGGTTGATGGCGAAGAACAATTCGTGGTACAGGATATTGTTAATTCGAGACTTCATAGAAACCGGCTTCAGTATCTAGTTAGATGGCAAGGTTACTCTCCTGAAAATGATTCTTGGGAACCAGTAAGTAACATCAATGCGCCTCTGAAGATTGCTCAGTTTCATCGGAGATACCCGGACAGGCCTGGTCCAGGACCGTCCGGAGGCCGTCTTTAGGGGGGGAGTAATGTCAGTATTCCGGGTTTTCTAGGTAACTTTGTCAATGATTTTGCCCTTTGTTAAGATGGAGTTTGCTGTTTTGTGTGCCCTACTTCCTGTTCGTTTGTTTAAAGCCTGGCTCAGGTGCTGGCTTCACTGCTGGAATATTCTGCTTCCGTTTCCCTGCAACCCAGCTGCTTTGTTCCTCACAGATCTTTTGTGTGTTTACCAGGAAAGTGCATAGCCTTATCTTCAGGTGTTTCTCAGCCACAGCAGCTTCTACCCATGGCTCTGGACATTCTCTGCATATGTAAGTTGCACAAAGTACTGTGTTATCACTAAACTGTTGACTTGGGAATTTAACCCTTGGTTCACTCCATCTGATAAGAACTGTGTTTCTGAACTGTTGCTGTTTAACCCTTTGTGCATTACCTCTGGTGAGAGCTGTTGGAACTGTTACTGGAACCTTACTGACATATGAACTTGTTGTTGGACTTCACTGAATTAAGCCACAACTGAGATTAACTTGTTCCTGGACCTCCCTGTGTTTTCTGCATACCTGGATCTGACTCTTCACACACCAGCAGTGTGTAAATCCAGCCACGTTATCTGTGCATCAGACTTACCTTATGGTCACATTTGTGTGAGGACTCCGTCGTAAGAACTTTACCGCCCTCGCTATAGAGGTTCAAAGACTTATATATCCGGATTCATATAACTGGACTTGTGTATATATATATGGACTCATTGCATGTCACTACGGGTTGTTTGAATATTGTTTTTGGGTGTTTTGCTGTTTCACAAATACATTATTTGCATTCAAAGAAACCCGTCTCTGATTGTTCATTGCCCCACGCTATCAGAATCCTCGAGTTCCTACAATAGTATTACAGCCCCAAACATGTAATGGCGGTTAGACAAGAGAAAATACAGACACAGACAGAAAATAGTATGAGCAAACGTTGGGGCCCAAACTTCCTAAATAGAAAAGGATAGGAAGGACACTTACTGCAATCCCAAAAAACCCTGAAAAGTACCAACTCTACTAATTACAAAAACACCTGAGTTCACACGACCTCTACCACCTAAATTAGTTCTCTGGTGTAACAAAACTAAACAGCAGCCACTGAAAAAACTGGAAAAGGCAAATGAACAAACAACAGTGGCTGAACTAAACTGAGAGGAGCACAAGCCCCCGGAGGGGACCCGGCAGACCCCCACAGAAGTGTAGGACAAAATGCAAAAAGCAAGCACAAAAAACTAAAAGAAGAAAATGTCTTATCTGTTAGCAGAAGATGCAGGCACGAAACAGCAAGCTACAAAGTGAACAGGAATCAAAGATGAGACCAGAACAATTGATCACCGGCAACCCTGATGGGAGGGAACCTCCCTTATATAAGACCAGTCAGTAACACCTGATCGCCAATCTTCACAATCTTCATTGGATAGTTCAGTACTGTTTGTAACCACCAGAGGGAGCTTCTGCTCAGAATTCATTTCTAGCACATTCACAACAGCCATCATAGTGCTTCATCCTGTGGAGGTGGAAGGGCAGCCATAATACCTCATCCTGGGGAGGCGGAATTATACAGGGTGGTCCAAAAGTAGGTGGACAGAAAATAATAACTTTTTTTTAGGGACAACATCAAAATTAAAGTCACTTTGAGGCGTCTATATGATAGAAAATAACCAAAAGTGACACCATTCTAAAAACTGCACACCTCAAGGTGCTCAAAACCACATTCAAGAAATTTATTAACCCTTCAGGTGCTTAAAATGAAACATTTCACTTTTTTTCACAAAATATTAACTTCAGATCCAATTTTTTTTATTTTCCCAAGGGTAACAGGAGAAATTGGATGGCAAAACTTGTTGTGCAATTTTTACTGAGTACGCTGATACCCTATATGTGGGGGTAAACCACTGTTTGGGCGCACGGCAGAGCTCTAAAGGGAAGGAGCACCGTTTGACTTTTTCAAGGCAGAATTGGCTGGAATTAAGATCGGACGCCATGTCGCGTTTGGAGAGCCCTTGATGTGCCTAAACAGTGGAAACCCCCCACAAGCAACACCATTTTTGAAAGTAGACCCCCTAAGGAACTTATCTAGATGTGTGGTGAGTAGAGTTGAGCGATACTTTCCGATATCCTAAAGTATCGGAATCGGAATGGTATCGCCGATATCACTAAAATATCGGCGATACCCGATACCGATACCGGAAGTCCCATGTAAGTCTATGGAACAAAATATCGAAATTAAAAAAAACCCCATTCTTGCCTTGTTGGTTAATTGTACATGAAGGAAAACAAGAAAGAGTAATGTAGAATGTATTGGGGAAGGTTGAGGAGACATTAAAGGCATAGATGTTTAACCCAATCAAATGGAATAGCATAAATATTTTTTTTTTTAAAGATGTTCGGATTGACGAAGAAATTGACAATGTTGTTAACATTTTTTATATTTTGGCAAATATGTATATTACACAACTTCCATGCTCTTCATCTTCACCTTTTTAACTTTTCACACACTTTCTCCTTCATAATCTTCTGCAGCATCATCTTTTTCATCAAATTATTCTTCATCTTCACCTTCTTTATCTTCTTCTTAAACTTCTTGCTATTCATCTTTGTTAACATTACTCATATTCTTCTTATTAAACTATTATTCTTATTCATATTCTGCTTCATCTTCTTCATCATATTCTTATTTGTGACAGAGAATCCTGTACTTGTAATCTGTCAAAGTATGAATTTTTCATCCTTCCGTTCTTGCTGTCACAAAAGATTTAAATTACAACAGTATTTGTCCGTGTTCAGTTTAGCCTGCAGCAGCAGGCATTTTCCAGGGGCACCACGAGGAGGAACGGACTCACCCCCATACACTGCTTAGTCTTCTTCTGCTTAGAATTTAGAGCATATATTTTGCTCTTCATTTTGGTCTTATACTTCATGTTCTTCTGCTTTTAGATCTTCTGCTTATTGTTCTTGTGTCTCTTGTTCCGTATCTTGTATTTGTAGCACAATCTTGTACCAGCTGATGTTACTGGGACACGGTTACTAAGCAGGAGGTACCTGTGCTCCAAAGCACTACCAAGGACCAGCAGACGTTGCTGGAACTCGGATACCGAGATGGAGGCACCTAGGCCAAAGGCACTGCGGAGAACCAGTTGACGGTACTGGAACCCGGACGGGTAGCAGAAGGTACAAGAGCCAATGCAAGTAACGAGGACCAGCTGACTGTGCTGGAACCCGGAGGGGCAGCAGAAGGAAAAGAGCCAATGGCACAACCGAGGACCAGCTGACGTTACTGGGACACGGTTACTAAGCAGGAGGTACCTGTGCTCCAAAGCACTACCAAGGACCAGCAGACGTTGCTGGAACTCGGATACCGAGATGGAGGCACCTAGGCCAAAGGCACTGCGGAGAACCAGTTGACGGTACTGGAACCCGGACGGGTAGCAGAAGGTACAAGAGCCAATGCAAGTAACGAGGACCAGCTGACTGTGCTGGAACCCGGAGGGGCAGCAGAAGGAAAAGAGCCAATGGCACAACCGAGGACCAGCTGACGTTACTGAACCCCAGTAACACAGGAGCAAGTGTTGACTGTGCTAACAGCACTTCCGAGCAACAACTGGCGGTGTTGGAGCCCAGGGTCAAGGAGGATGTTTAAATACTAGATCAAGTAATTTCCTTGTTACCTGTCAATTTTAAATGTCTATACTTCAAACAAGAGAAAGATAACCTTTACTACCATAAGATGATGATTTCATTTAAACTAATATCTAGATAAATAAAGAATTGACAAACATAAACACATACATTAACATGTTGAACAGCAATGCAAACCACAAAATAAATTAGTTAAGGAATCTGCTATACGGTTGTACATAAAAGCATACAAGTACATATCTGAATCCATTAATGATGGATAAGTAACAGTATGTACACCATTTTTTATTGTATAGACAATGAATGTCTGACTTCAAAACATCATCAGCATTACAAGTAATCTGTGATATTACTAAAATGTTCCATTTGCTGAATAATGTCACTAAATATTTTATACAAAATTATACAATTTCCATCATGTAATACTCATAATATGTGGCAATAATCATTTTTATTAACAAACATAACCTTTAAAAAGTGCATAGTGCATAGTGAAAATTGCTATTTATGGCTGACTGTCGACTTGGAAGCATGACAACAGATAGATAAGGTATATATAGATGAGACTGCATAGCCACAGATGGTGAATGGCGATGTAATACTGTACCTCAATAAAGTGTGCGTCACTACTACATAATTTTTTTTATATAGCTTTATAAACAGGGTACATGGATGTATGCTTGTGCCTTTGTTTTGACGCACAGACTGCCTTCCTGCTGAGACGCATTGGGTAGTGAACAGTTGTGTGCAGTGTTCACTGCAGTCTCTGCGGAATAACCACACTTAGACCTTATAACTTTTCAGACTTTCTTTATCAATCTACCAAGATGAAGAAGGCAGGGAGTAAGGCACGTGGTCGTGGAGTTTCTTCAGGGAGAGGACGTGGGGATTCTGTGGCTGCTGCGGCCCCCAGTGACACAGCATCCACCAGTTTTCCCCGTGAGCGTTCCTTTATGCGCACTTTTGTAGGAGCTCGGAGTACCCCCCTGCTGCGGGAAGAACAAATTGAAGCCGTTGTTGTTTGGATGTCAGCCAATGCATCGACTTCAATTGCTTCCACCTCCTCTCAGGACCACAGCACTGTTGGGCAACCATCTGTCTCTTCACCGCCTGGCAAATTGCCCAGGCAGTCAGAGAGTTCTGTACAGGAGCCAGCTGAGTGTCTGCTTCTGTTCTCAGAATCTATTGGCTTGCAAACAGGGGCCCAGCCAAGCAGCATTCTGTAATGTGAAGAGGGAGTATGCAGTGATGCGCAACAGCTGTGTCTCTCTGAATCTGAAGAGGCGGGTGAGACAGTGCCGATGGTCAGCACACCGCAGAACGCATCTGATGATGATGAGACCCAGGTGCCAGTTTCTGTTGAGCATGGTGCTGGCCAGACCACCCAACAGCAGGTGTTGGAAGAGGGTAGTGGAGATGATGAGGTCCAAGACCCAACATGGCATGAGGAACAGGAAGGTGGTGGGAGCAGCTCAGAGGAATAATAATAATATTTATTTATATAGCGCCATCATATTCCGCAGCGCTTTACAGTTTAGCAGTTTCAGAACACAAGTCATAAGTAACAACGTTAACAATACAATAATTTAAGCTAAATAAGTCGCCCCTGCTCGTGATAGCTTACAATGTACAATGAGATGGGGGAGATACAAAGTATAGGTGTTTATATACAATGGTGCATTTACAATGATGTTCCAGCCATCTTAAGGGACTGAGGGATGGAGATAGTGAATGGGCTAGAGACACACACACACTTACACAGAATACATAGAATGACTTTGATTAGTGAATGTGATAGGCCGCTCTGAACAAATGTGTTTTGAGGGAGCGCCTGAAACCATGCAAATTGTGGATAGTCCTAATTTCTTGGGGTACAGCATTCCAGAGGATTGGCGTAGAACAGGAGAAGTCTTGGAGTCGGGAGTGGGAGGTACGTATTAGTGCAGAGGTTAGTCGAAAGTCGTTTGCAGAGCGCAGCAGTCGGTTAGGCCGATAGATAGAAATGAGGGAGGAGATGTAGGAGGGGTGCTGCACTGTGGAGAGCTTTGTGGGTGAGAACCAGTACTTTGGTTGAAAGCTGGGAGAGGCCTAGAGAAATAGTTAGTGATAGAAGGAAGATAGAGGAAGACATTGCCCCAACGGTACAAACAGGAGGGAGAGTTAGGCTGCAGACTCGGTTGCCTGTAGCCTCCAGTTTGGCACCTGTTCGGAGCAGTTGTCTTCCAAAAGTCAAAACGTGCGCTCCCAGGACTTGCACTGCGTGGTCCTTTTTTCACACACTTGCACATGATATTTGCTATGTGAAATGCAAGCTGTGTAATCAAAAATTAAAAATAGCTAAAAGTGTCAGTCACCTCAATACCACAAATATGTGGAAACATGTGCGGACAAAGCACGTAGTTGAGTTACAAAGACACACTAGAGATGTAGGCCAACCTACAGCAGCACCTACATCTTCAGGTTGTGTTGAAGCCTCTTCATCGAGCTCACACACAGCTGGTTCTGCTTCCTCACAGGATCGCCATGGAAGAACCTCGGCCACTGTTGTCCAGAGACAAACTGTTATTCCACACACAGCAGCAAGTTCCCTGTCATCCTCACACTCCCAGGCCACAAAACAGCCATCGGTAGCACAGGCATGGGATAAAAGACGGCCATACTCCGCAAACCATGCACGAGCACAGGCTCTGAATGCTGGCATTGCAAAACTCCTGTCCCTTGAAATGCTGTGATTCAGGCTGGTGGAGACAGACAGTTTCCGTAACTGAATATCATTGTCAATCCCACAATACAATGTGCCAAGCCGATTTCATTTCAGCAGGCAAGCCGTCCCTGGTCTGCAAAAGCATGTTGAGGGAAAAATTAAACATGCGCTACTAAAAGCCCTCAGTAGCAAGGTCCACCTGACCACCGATGCGTGGACCAGTACCCATTGTTATGATCTGCTACAACCAGTAAGGAAAGAAGGGAATTCTGTCCCTACAATACAACTAAGCTGAATCCCTACGATGTAACGGGGAACCTGATCCTGCGACCAGACCCGCTAAAGTCCTCATCTAGTGTGAACGAAGACCTATAGTTGCGAGGGAGTAATCCCTACAAGATCTAGGGACTGTGAGAAAAGGTGGACACCTCCTAACATAAATTGTAGCATGGATAATTAAACAGAAAAATAAATACTTTGTGATCCTAACATCAAGCAAAACTGACAGATTAAGGCACCTAAGCACCCGGCTAGCTTAACAGTAGATAATACAATGAAGTCAAGCAAAGCCAGAAGGGCGGAGCCAGACTAAATAGGGAAAAAAGGTCATGTGACCAGCAAACTGAAACAAAACCTAACAAGAGGGTTCTAACACCCATGGCCAGGGACAATACCTTTCCCTCACTGCCCATTGGGTCAATGTTGTGCAGCCGGGTACTGATCTTGCGAGTGGCGCTGCACGTGTTCTGCCAACTCCAAGGATTGCAGGAATCAAGTCTGTACACATTGATTCCTCCTCCTATTCCAGTTCCTCAGAATCATCGCTGCAGGAGCCGTCACGGTCTACCTCCACATGGACCCGTGAACGTTTACCTGTTGCGACCGATATGAGCACAGCCGTGTCCAAATGTCAACAGGCCATCCTGAAATTAATTTCCATGGGGAATCTTAGCCACACAGCGCAGGAGCTCTGTAATGCCATAAAGCAGGAGAGCGACGTGTGGTTTTTGGAAGAGAATCTACAGGCAGGCTTGGTAGTGTGTGACAATGGCCGAAATCTGGTGTCAGCTCTGGGCCTTGGCAACCTCACTCACATACCATGTCTGTCATATGTGCTCAACTTGGTCGTGCAGAGTTTTTTGAGGGACTATCCGGATCTTGATGCACTGCTGCACAAGGTCCGCCTAGAGTGCGCTCACTTGCGACGTTCCAGCATGGCCAGATCGCTGATTGCAGCTCTGCAACGCAGATTTCACCTTCATGAACATCGCATCATATGTGACGTACCCACCAGGTGGAATTCCTCGTTACATATGTTGGAGCGGTTGTGTGAGCAGCAGCCAACAGTAATGGAGTATCAGCTGCATCAGGCGCAGTCAACTCGCAATTTGCGCCGTTCACACTTCACCACTACTGAGTGGGCCTCTATAATAAGAATAATAATATTATTTATTTATATAGCGCCATAATATTCCGCAGTGCTTTACAGTTTAACAGTTTCAAAACACAAGTCATAAGTAACAACGTTAACAATACAATAATTAAAGCAAAATCAGCCGCCCCTGCTGGTGAAAGCTTACAATCTACAATGAGGTGGGGGAGATACAAAGTACAGGTGTTTATATACAATGGTGTTTTTACAATGATGGTCCAGCCATTTTAAGGGAGTGAGGGATGCATGGAGATAGTGAATGGGCTACACACACAGAATTACACATAGAATGACTTTGATTAGTGAATGTGATAGGCCACTGTGAACAAATGTGTTTTGAGGGAGCGCCTGAAACCATCCAAATTGCGGATAGTCCTAATTTCTTGGGGTAGAGCATTCCAGAGGATTGGCGCAGCGCGGGTGAAGTCTTGGAGTTGGGAGTGGGAGGTACGGATTAGTGCAGAGGTTAGTCGAAGGTCGTTTGCAGAGTGCAGCAGTCGGTTAGGCCGATAAATATAAATAAGGGAGGAGATGTAGGGGGGTGCTGCGCTGTGGAGAGCTTTGTTGGTGAGAACCAGTAATTAGAATTGGATCCTATAATGAATGGGCAGCCACTGCCAGTGTAATGAGTGGCGAATAACTCTATGAAGGATATCTGCCACGTTTTGCGTGCGTTTGATGAGTCAACGCGGATGGCGAGTGCAGATGATGCACTAGTCAGCCTGACTGTCCCCCTTATCTGCCTGCTTCAAAAAACACTGCAAGCACTAAGGCATGAGGTTTTGGAAGAGGTGGAGGATGAGGAGTCACAAATTCCATCACCTTCTGGACAGTCAGCGCAACGTGGTTCCTCACAAAGGGCTGGAGGACTTTCAAAGTACCATGCTGTATCAACAATTGAACCTCCAGAGTCGCTGTCTATATTTTCATAACCATTACAAACTTTTAATGTATTTACAAAGCACATAATGTACATTTTTTGTCTATCCTTTTGTAATGCTATTGTGTTTCCATAAACTGATGTTACAGAATTATGATACAAAGTTTTTAAATTTTGAGTTTTAAATTTTGTAAATTTATATGTATTTGAAGGACTTTGTGAGGAGGATGAGGAGGAGTCAATGGAGGAGGAAGACATCGCTCCAGAGGGAGGTAGACAATGCTCTAGTCAGTATGTAGACCAAGGGTGGGGTGATGCACAGCAGGCGGAGATGACGCCTCTTGCAGGGGACAATGTTTCTTGGCCAGTTGGGAGTCTGCAGCACATGGTTGATTTCATGCTGCAGTGGCTGAGAAACGACCGCCGCATCGAACACATTCACACCACGTCTGATTATTGGGTGTACTCCCTCCTAGACCCTTGCTACCGGGACAACTTACAAAGCCTCATCACACCGTTGAACCGGGAGCGTAAAATGCGGAAGTACCAAGACACACTGGTGCAATCCATAATGTTCTCCATTCCAGCCGAGAGCACTGCTGCTGCTACTGATTTACAAAGCAGCTCTGTGCGTCGAGGCAGTGGAGACAGCTCTGCAACAAGAGGGAGCACAAGCAGCGCCTCTGCACAGGGCAAGAACAGTATGTTCCAAATGTGTCGAAGTTTTGTGGCAGCGCCACCAATGTCTACACCATCCGAGACGGCTCCAGTCAGCAGGAGGCAACATTTCCGTAAGATGGTGACAGACTACATGTCTTGCCCTCTCAGTGTACTCCCAGATGGCTCTTCCCCATTCAAGTTTTGTGTCTCTAAGCTGGATACATGGCCAGAGCTTAGCCAGTATGCATTGGAGGTGCTGGCTTGATCTGCTGCCAGTGTATTATCGGAGCGCGTCTTTACTGCTGCAGGTGGTGTACTAATAGACCGTTGCATGCGACTATCCTACGATAATGTAGAACGGCTTACTTTTCTGAAAATGAACTAGGCATGGATCTCGCCTGAATTTGCCTGTCCGGTTTCAGATTAACTAACTGGTTGGCAACGTTTTCCATGTCTCCTGTTATGTTCATCTTTCTACCACCTGAGCTATACTCCCTGGGCTACAACACTGCCAGTTGCTGCTCAGAAGTGTCGTGTCCACAGACCAATACACAAGCTATAGTGATAGTGGGGTTCAGTAACGCCTGCTGTTCCCCTGCTGTGTGTCCGGCAAAAATTACTGCTACCTAGCTACACATGTTGAAAAAAACATGACATGTTAAAGTGGCTAGTGCTACACATAGATATCAGGCTACACCCTTATTTCTAAGCTGTAAACAAGTGAAACGTCAAATTTAAAACCATTCAATGATTAGTGTTGGTAACAAATCTGTAACTAAATAATTGTGACATATTATGGCAGATATCCACATGTCTAACACAAATGCTAACACAAAAGCATACTTATGCTATAGGGTACTGATGGTGAACCTTCTCACTCCATAACTTTGACCAATCCAACTCACATCATGCCTCAAATGCTGCAATGTTGGAAGTGCATAATGTGGGTTGAACTTTGACAACAGCTGCAGTGCGAAGGTTATCCTTCTGTGTTCTTGGCTTTTAAATAAAAGCATACAAGTAAATATAATAATACATTGTTGATTAAGGGACATGATGTACACCTGTAATATTGTGCAAACAATGGATGTAGGACTATTCCTCTTCAACATTACTTATATTTGTGTCATTTGAAAAAATACATATTTTAGTTAAAAATTAAAAACCCATGTTCAGTAGCTGTGAAAGGCCCGTTTGTGTACTTCTATATTGTTTGCAACCAATGTATTGTATACGGATGGAAGCACGTCACTGTAATAGATTTGAATTATTTTAAATAGAATAAAGCAGCACCAATTTTAGAAAAATGACAAGGATGAGCCAGTGACAGACACTCAGCAGAGTACACGCAGCGGTGGTTGAAGAAGTAAATGGAGCGTGATCTGCATTTTTAAAAAAAAATAAATAAAAATACCTCACAGACTGCAGTGAACACTGAAACACAACTATTCACAATCTGTGAAAGGCTACTCCTTTGTCTACTTCTATAGTGTTTGCAACCAATGTATTGTATACGGATGGAAGCACGTCACTGTAATAGATTTGAATTATTTTAAATAGAATAAAGCAGCACCAATTTTAGAAAAATGACAAGGATGAGCCAGTGACAGACACTCAGCAGAGTACACGCAGCGGTGGTTGAAGAAGTAAATGGAGCGTGATCTGCATTTTAAAAAAAAAAAAAAAAAAAATACCTCACAGACTGCAGTGAACACTGAAACACAACTATTCACAATCTGTGAAAGGCTACTCCTTTGTCTACTTCTATAGTGTTTGCAACCAATGTATTGTATACGGATGGAAGCACGTCACTGTAATAGATTTGAATTATTTTAAATAGAATAAAGCAGCACCAATTTTAGAAAAATGACAAGGATGAGCCAGTGACAGACACTCAGCAGAGTACACGCAGCGGTGGTTGAAGAAGTAAATGGAGCGTGATCTGCATTTTAAAAAAAATAAAAATACCTCACAGACTGCAGTGAACACTGAAACACAACTATTCACAATCTGTGAAAGGCTACTCCTTTGTCTACTTCTATAGTGTTTGCAACCAATGTATTGTATACGGATGGAAGCGCGTCACACTAATAGATTAGATTTATTTTAAATGGAATGTAGCAGAACCAATTGGAGATAAATGAAAAGGATGAGCCACTGAGACACGCTCAGCAGAGTACAAGCAGCAGTGCTTGAACAAGTAACTGGAGCGTGATGTGCACTCAAAAAAGTAAAAAACACAGACTGAAGTGAACACTGAAACACAACTGTCCACAATCTGTGAAAGGCTACTCCTTTGTGTACTTCTATAGTGTTTGCAACCAATGTATTGTATACGGATGGAAGCGCGTCACACTAATAGATTAGATTTTTTTCCACTAAAATGGAGCAGCACCAATTAGAGAAAAATGTGAAGGATGAGGCAGTGACACACGCTCAGCAGACTACAACCAGCAGTGGTTGAAGAACTAACTGGAGCGTGATCTGCACTCAAAAAATCAAAACCTCACAGACTGCAGTGAACACTGAAACACAACTATTCACTATCTGTGAAAAGCTCCTTTCTGTACTTCTATAGTGTTTGCAACCAATGTATTGTATACGGATGGAAGCACGTCACACTAATAGATTTGATTTTTTTCTAATATAATGGAGCTGCACCAATTCCACTAAATAACATAAAAAAAAAAAAGAGTCAGTGACACGTGCAGATGCCTACAAACAGCGGTGGATGCAGAGCAAACTGCAGCGTCACCTGCACTGTCACACACACACCTTGCACAGAGCTGTTAAAACAACACTGGCAAAATGAAGCTTTACACAGCGGTTGGTAAACTAGCCTGCCTCAAGCACAGTAGTACACAAAATCGCAATATCTAACTGTCCCTCAGAGTCAGCACAGCAGCGTTCTGTCCCTTACTGAGTTCACAGCACAGTGACGCTAAAATGGCTGCGGCGCCTTTTATAGTGCATTCTGACATCATTTCAGCAGCCAATCACAGCCATGCCATTAGTTAAGATGACCGCAGCATTACAGGATGTGCCCACACTTCGTAGGATTCCTCATTGGCTGACTAAAATCACATTGCCTCTCAAAGAATTATGGGAACTTCCGATTCCGGTATACGATATAGAAAAAGTATCGGAATTAAGTATCGGAATTCCGATAACGCGAATATCGGCCGATACCCGATACTTGCGGTATCGGAATGCTCAACACTAGTGGTGAGCACTTTTTACCCCCAAATGCTTCACAGAAGTTTATAACGTAGGAACATAAAAATAAAAAATCATAATTTTTCCACAAAAATTATCTTCTCGCCACCAATTTTTTATTTTCCCAAGGTTAACAGGAGAAATTGGATCCTAAAAGATGTTGTGCAATTTGTTCTGAGTACGCTGATACCCCATATGTGGGGGTAAACCACTGTTTGGGCGCATGGTAGATGCTTTTTAATGCAAAAAAGTTTTTGCATCACCATATTTTGAGAGCTATAATTTTTCCATATTTTGGCTCACAGTGTCATGTGAGGTCTTGTTTTATGCGGGATGATTTGACATTTTTATTGGTACCATTTTCGGGCACATGACATTTTTTGATCGCTTTTTATTCCGGTTTTTAAGAGGCAGAATGAACAAAAACCAGCAATTCATGAATTTATTTTAGGGGGGGCGTTTATACCATTCCTCTGGTGGTAAAATTGATAAGGCAGTTTTATTCTTCGGGTTAGTACGATTAGAGCGATACCTCATTTATATCATTTTTTATGTTTTGGTGCTTTTAGACAATAAAAACTATTATATAAAAAATAATTATTTTTGCATTGCTTTATTCTGTGAGCTATAACTTTTTTTATTTTTTCACTGATGATGCTGTATGGCGGCTCGTTTTTTGCTGGGCAAGATGTTGTTTTCAACGGTACCATGTTTATTTATATCTGTCTTTTTGATTGCGCGTTATTCCACTTTTTGTTCGGCGGTATGATGATAAAGCATGGTTTTTATACTGTCCACCTACTTTTGGAACACCCTGTATCCTTAACAAAAAAGTATGAAACAACTGAAAATGTCTTATATTCTAGGTTCTTCAAAGTAGCCACCTTTTGCTTTGATGACTGCTTTGCACACTCTTGGCATTCTCTTAATGAGCTTCAAGAGGTAGTCACCGGAAATGGTCTTCCAACAATCTTGAAGGAGTTCCCAGAGATGCTTAGCACTTGTTGGCCCTTTTGCCTTCACTCTGCGGTCCAGCTCACCCCAAACCATCTCGATTGGGTTCAGGTCTGGTGACTGTAGAGGCCAGGTCATCTAGCGTAGCACCCCATCACTCTCCTTCTTGGTCAAATAGCCCTTACACAGCCTGGAGGTGTGTTTGGGGTTTGTTGAAAAATAAATGATGGTCCAACTAAACGCAAATCGGATGGAATAGCATGCCGCTGCAAGATGCTGCAGTAGCCATGCTGGTTCACTATGCCTTCAATTTTGAATAAATCCCCAACAGTGTCACCAGCAAAGCACCCCCACACCATCACACCTTCTCCTCCATGCTTCACGATGGGAACCAGGCATGTAGTGTTCATCCGTTCACCTTTTCTGCATCGCACAAAGACACGGTGGTTGGAACCAAAGATTTCAAATTTGGACTCATCAGACCAAAGGACAGATTTCCACTGGTCTATTGTCCATTCCTTGTGTTCTTTAGCCCAAACAAGTCTCTTCTGCTTGTTGCCTGTCCTTAGCAGTGGTTTCCTAGCAGCTATTTTACCATGAAGGCCTGCTGCACAAAGTCTCCTCTTTACAGTTGGTGTAGAGATGTGTCTGCTGCTATAACTCTGTGTGGCATTGACCTGGTCTCTAATCTGAGCTGCTGTAAACCTGGGATTTCTGAGGCTGGTGACTCAGATAAACTTATCCTCAGAAGCATAGGTGACTCTTGGTCTTCCTTTCCTGGGGCGGTCCTCATGTGAGCCAGTTTCTTTGTAGCGCTTGATGGTTTTTGCAACTGCACTTGGGGACATTTTCAAAGTTTTC
Organism: Oophaga sylvatica; assembly: GCA_033576555.1. Lineage (NCBI taxonomy): Eukaryota > Metazoa > Chordata > Amphibia > Anura > Dendrobatidae > Oophaga > Oophaga sylvatica. The sequence goes on along the minus strand of JARQOD010000001.1, from coordinate 558,524,570 downwards.
CCAATTTTTCGGACTGACTGACCTTCATTTCTTAAGTAATGATGGCCACTTGTTTTTCTTTACTTAGCTGCTTTTTTCTTGCCATAATACAAATTCTAACAGTCTATTTAGTAGGACTATCAGCTATGTATCCACCAGACTGCTGCACAACACAACTGATGGTCCCAACCCCATTGATAAGGCCAGAAATCCCACTTATTAAACCTGACAGGGCACACCTGTGAAGTGAAAACCATTCCCGGTGACTACCTCTTGAAGCTCATCAAGAGAATGCCAAGAGTGTGCAGAGCAGTCATCAAAGCAAAAAGTGGCTACTTTGAAGAACCTAGAATATAAGACATAATTTCATAGTTTTGATGCCTTCAGTGTGAATGTACAATTTTCATAGTCATGAAAATACAGAAAAATCTTTAAATGAGAAGGTGTGTCCAAACTTTTGGTCTGTACTGTATGTAAATTAACTGTTTGTTTTGCATAATTGTAAGGACACTGATGAGTACCTGATACCAATGGCAGACCTCTCGGATTTTCAAAGAGGCCAAATTGTTGGTGCTGGTATGGCAGGCGCTAGTGTAACCAAAAATGCCCGAATGCTTGGCGTGTCAAGAGGTACTGTCTCCAAAGTAATGACTGCGTTTGAAAGAGAAGGAAAAACGTCCGCAGCAAAGCACAGGTCCGGCCGAAAGTCGAAGTTGACTGAGAGAGACCGTCGAACTCTAAAGCGAATTGTGAGAGAGGATCGCAAGACCACGGCTTCGAAAATCACTGCTCAGCTCAATGACCACCTACAGAACCCAGTTTCCACGAAAACTGTTCGTCAGGAGCTGAACAAATCTGGATTCCATGGAAGAGCTGCAATTCGAAAACCGCTGCTTTCAATGACAAATATTTCCAAGCGTTTAGAGTGGTGAAGAACCCTCCAGAATTGGTCCCTCGAGCCGTGGAAAATGTGATATTCTCAGACGAATCGTCGTTTACCCTATTTCCGACCGCGGTATACGTTTGGAGACAGCCGAAAGAAGCATTTCATCCAGACTGCCTTCTCCCAACCGTAAAACATCACGGAGGTTCTGTGGTGATCTGGGGTGCTATTTTGTGGAGATCCGCCGGGCCAATGATATCCCTTCATGGAGGAATTAACAGCCACGATTATTTAGGCATTTTGGGCGACCAAGTGCATCCTATGGTTCAAGCACTGTTCCCGGAGGGGAACGCAATCTTTCAGGATGATAATGCACCAATTCATACAGCTAGAATCGTTAAAGCATGGCACGAGGAACATTCTAATGAAGTTGAGCATCTCATCTGGCCCCCACAATCCCCAGACCTCAACATTATTGAACATTTATGGTCGATTTTAGAGATTCAAGTTAGACGTCGATTTACGCCGCCATCGTCGCTCATACCTCGGAGAATTGAGGCTGCAATCGCCGCAAAAGGTGGACCTACATTCATGGCCAAAAGTTTTGAGAATGACACAAATATAAATTTTTACAAAGTCTACTGCTTCACTTTTTCTAATGGCAATTTGCATATACTCCAGAATGTTATAAAGAGTGATCAGCTTAACAGCAATTACTTGCAAAGTCAATATTTGGCTAGAAAATTACCTTTATCCCCCAAAACACATTTCAACATCATTGCAGCCCTGCCTTAAAAGGACCAGCTAACCTCTTTTCAGTGATTGCTCCATTAACACAGGTGTGGGTGTTGATAAGGAAATGGCTGGAGATCAATCTGTCATGATTAAGTAAGAATGACACCACTGGACACTTTAAAAGGAGGCTGGTGCTTGGCATCATTGTTTCTCTTCTGTTAACCATGGTTATCGCTAAAGAAACACGTGCAGTCATCATTGCAAAGCACAAAAATGGCCTAACAGGGAAGAGTATCGCAGCTAGAAAGATTGCACCTCAGTCAACAATCTATCACATCATCAAGAACTTCAAGGAGAGAGGTTCCATTGTTGCCAAAAAGGCTCCAGGCCGCCCAAGAAAGACCAGCAAGCGTCAGGACCGTCTCTTAAAAGTGTTTCAGCTGCGGGATCAGGCTACCAGCAGTGCAGAGCTTGCTCAGGAATGGCAGCAGGCAGGTGTGAGTGCATCTGCACGCACTGTGAGGCGGAGACTCTTGGAGCAAGGACTGGTCTCAAGGAGGGCAGCAAAGAAGCCACTTCTCTCCAGAAAAAACATCATGGACAGACTGATATTCTGCAAAAGGTACAGGCAGTGGACTGCTGAGGACTGGGGTAAAGTTATTTTCTCTGATGAATCCCCTTTTCGATTGTTTGGGACATCAGGAAAACGCCTCATTCGGAGAAGACAAGGTGAGCGCTACCACCAGTCTTGTCTCATGCCAACTTTTAAGCATCCTGAAACCATTCATGTGTGGGGTTGCTTCTCAGCCAAGGGAATCGGCTCTCTCACAGTCTTGCCTAAAAACACAGCCATGAATAAAGAATGGTACCAGAATGTCCTCCAAGAGCAACTTCTCCCAACCCTCCAAGAGCAGTTTGGCAATCAACAATGCCTTTTCCAGCGTGATGGAGCACCTTGCCATAAAGCAAAGGTGATAACTAAATGGCTCAGGGAACAAAACATAGAGATTTTGGGTCCATGGCCTGGAAACTCCCCAGATCTTAATCCCATTGAGAACTTGTGGTCAATTATCAAGAGACGGATGGACAAACAAAACCTAAAAATTCTGACAAAATGAAAGCATTGATTGTGCAAGAATGGACTGCTATCAGTCAGGATTTGGTCCAGAAGTTGATTGAGAGCATGCCAGGGAGAATTGCAGAGGTCCTGAAGAAGAAGGGTCAACACTGCAAATATTGACTTGCTGCATTAACTCATTCTGTCAATATAAGCTTTTGTTACTCATATGTTTGTAATTATATTTCTGTCGTCTGTGATAAAAACATCTGTCAAACACACATAAAAACCAGAGGGCAATAGATCAGGTGAAAATATAATATTTGTGTCATTCTCAAAACTTTTGGCCATGACTGTACACCATATTAAACTAAGGCTACTTTCACACTTCAGGCTTTTTGAATCAGGCGCGATCCGGCGTGCTTTTAAAAAAACGGATCCAGTACCGGATGCGTTTTTTTAGCATTGACTTACATTAGCGCCGGATCGCGCTGATGTCACTGCGTTGCATCCCTTTTTGGCAGCTTCGCGGCGAAGCATCCAAGTTTTTGGCACTTCATGGCGGCGGAAACAATGCAAACCTATGGCGCCGGACCAGTGTTTTGACAGATCCGTCAGAAAACTGATCCGGAATCCAAGGTCTCTCTCTCTCTCTCTCATTTTCAACATGGAAATTTTATATTTCCGGGTTGAAAAGGTCAGGACGGATCAGGCAAAAAACCTGATCAGTTGCATCAGTTTTTTAAAATCAGCGCCGGATCCGTCCTATCAGGCATAGGACGGATTATGCCTGATTCAAAAAAAACTGATGTGTGAAAGTAGCCTTACTTTTGTTGATGTTTCCAGGTGTTTCCATTATTTTGTCCAACCCCTGTATATATATATTATATGCATATAAATATATATAATTATTAGTGTTGAGCATTCCGATACCGCAAGTATCGGGTATCGGCCGATATTCGCTGTATCGGAATTCTGATACTTAGTTCCGATATTTTCCATATATCGTATACCGGAATCGGAAGTTCCCATAATTCTTTGAGAGGCAATGTGATTTTAGTCAGCCAATGAGGAATCCTAAGAAGTGTGGGCACATCCTGTACTGCTGCGGTCATGTTAACTAATGGCATGGCTGTGATTGGATGCTGAAATGATGTCATTATGCACTATAAAAGGCGCCGCCGCCATTTTAGCGTCACTGTGCTGTGAACTCAGTTAGGGAAAGAACGCTGCTCTACTGACTCTGAGGGACAGTTAGAGATTGCGATTTAGTGTACTGTGCTTTAGGCAGGCTAGTTTACCACCGGCTGTGTAAAGCTTCCTTTTGCCTGCAGTGTTGTTTTAACAGCTCTGCAAGGTGTGTGTGAGTGCAGGTGACGCTGCAGTTTGCTCTGTATGCAACGCTGTCTGTAGGCATCTGCACGTGTCACTGACAGACTCTTTTTTTTTTCTTCAGTGTAATTCTTGCTGCTCCATGCAATTGAAATAATAGTGTGACGTGCTTCCATCCGTATACAATACCTTGGTTGCAAACACTATAGAAGTCCACAAAGGAGCCTCTCACAGCAAGTGAACAGTTGTGTTTCAGTGTTCACTGCAGTCTGTGATTTTTTTTTTTTTTTTGGAGTGCAGATCACGCTCCAGTTACTTCAACTAATGCTGCGTGTACTCTGCTGAGCGTCTGTCACTGGCTCATCCTTGTAATTTTTCAAAAATTGCTGCTGCTTTCTTCTATTTAAAATTTACAAAAATCTATTAGTGTGACGCTCTTCCATCAAAATACAATACATTGCTTGCAAACATAATAGAAGTCCACAAAAAGGCCTTTCACAGCAAGTGAACACTTGTGTTTCAGTGTTCACTCTAGTCTGAGGTTTAATTTTTTTGTAGGAGTGTAGATCCCGCTCCACTTACTTCAACCACCGCAGCGTGTACTCTGCTGAGTGTCTGTCACTGGCTCATCCTTGTAATTTTTCAAAAATTGCTGCTGCTTTCTTCTATTTAAAATTTACAAAAATCTATTAGTGTGACGCTCTTCCATCAAAATACAATACATTGCTTGCAAACATAATAGAAGTCCACAAAAAGGCCTTTCACAGCAAGTGAACAGTTGTGTTTCAGTGTTCACTCTAGTCTGAGGTTTAATTTTTTTGTAGGAGTGTAGATCCCGCTCCACTTACTTCAACCATCGCAGCGTGTACTCTGCTGAGTGTCTGTCACTGGCTCATCCTTGTAATTTTTCAAAAATTGCTGCTGCTTTCTTCTATTTTAAATTTACAAAAATCTATTAGTGTGACGCTCTTCCATCAAAATACAATACATTGCTTGCAAACATAATAGAAATCCACAAAAAGGCCTTTCACAGCAAGTGAATAGTTGTGTTTCAGTGTTCACTCTAGTCTGAGGTTTAATTTTTTTGTAGGAGTGTAGATCCCGCTCCACTTACTTCAACCACCGCAGCGTGTACTCTGCTGAGTGTCTGTCACTGGCTCATCCTTGTAATTTTTCAAAAATTGCTGCTGCTTTATTCTATTTTAAATTTACAAAAATCTATTAGTGTGACGCTCTTCCATCAAAATACAATACATTGCTTGCAAACATAATAGAAGTCCACAAAAAGGCCTTTCACAGCAAGTGAACAGTTGTGTTTTAGTGTTCACTCTAGTCTGAGGTTTATTTTTTTTGTAGGAGTGTAGATCCCGCTCCACTTACTTCAACCACCGCAGCGTGTACTCTGCTGAGTGTCTGTCACTGGCTCATCCTTGTAATTTTTCAAAAATTGCTGCTGCTTTATTCTATTTTAAACTTACAAAAATCTATTAGTGTGACGCTCTTCCAGAGGACAGCGTTTGTTGGCCAGTTGTGAGTCTGCAGCACATGGTTGATTTCATGCTGCACTGCCTGAGAAACGACCGCCGCATCGGCCACATTCTCACCACGTCAGATTATTGGGTGTACACCCTCCTAGACCCTCGTTACCGGGACAACTTACAAAGCCTCATCACACCGTTGAACCGGGACCGTAAAATGCTGGAGGACCAAGACACACTGTTGAAATCCATAATGTTCTCCATTCCAGCCGAGAGCGCTGCTGCTGCTACTGCTTTACAAAGCAGCTCTGTGCGTCGAGGCAATGTAGACACCTCTGCAACAAGAGGGAGCACAAGCAGCGCCTCTGCACAGGGCAAGAGCTGTATGTTACAAATGTGGCGAAGTTTTGTGACAGTGCCACCAAGGTGTACACCATAGTGATGGGAAATCTAGTTAATTTTGGTGATTAGTTCACCATGAACTAGTTCACTGAAAAGATTAGTTCAAAAGATTAGTTCATTTAGTTCAGTTTTTCTCCACCCTATCCTGTGAGGAGCTGATAGGAAATGCATCATGTGACCTCTGAACTAAATGAACTAGATGAACTGCTGAACAAAATGTTCTATTGAGAATGACTCAGGACAGCCTAGTTCAATCTGATGCCTCTGACTGAGCCCAGCAGTGCCACATAATGATTGTGTATGAGGGGGCTGAGAAGCAGTTCAGCATCCACCATTTTAAGAACAGAACAGGGGTCAGTGTTAAAGATTTTAGCAAGACTGATCTTCTAGGCTAGAGGCATGAACTACACACAGAAACACTCTCTCATACACACATATGAGCTGTGTCTGTGTACTGTGTGTGCAATTTCATTTTTTATTAATAATATTATTATTACTGTTATATTTGTATTTGATGTGTGGTATGCCTTGGAGGTGCTGGCTTGCCCTGCTGCCAGTGTATTATCTGAGCGCGTCTTTAGTGCTGCAGGTGGTGTACTAACAGACCGTCGCATGCGACTATCCTCAGACAATGTAGACCGGCTTATTTTTCTGAAAATGAACAAGGCATGGATCTCACCTGAATTTGCCTGTCCGTTTTCAGATAAAATAACTGTTTGCCAAAGTTTTCCAAGTCTCCTGTTATGTTCATCTTTCTACCACCTGAACTCTACTCCCTGGGCTACATGTCATGTGTGCATTGCCACGAAGATCGTCGCGGTTGCACATTTTGACTTCTCACAGCTGAGCTGCTGTTTCTTTGTGTTTGGCAGCTAGGGAGTTAATTCTGTCTGTGCTCGGTGCTGGGACTGGGTGCAGTTTCTCCCAGCTGCAATTGATTATTTGTTGATTGGTCTCCTTTAAATTTCTGGTTGTCTGCTTGGGGAGTTGCCAGTGAAACCTTCATGCAGACCACAGATAGGAATGAATCTGTATAGACTTTAGTTGTGAGCTCCTTAGTTGTTCTAAGCTCAACTTGGTTAGAGTTTATTTCCCAGACCATTTATGTTCCTTTGGTGTTTGAGTGTGTATGCAAGCGAGTGTTATCCTGTCTGTCTTATATGTCTAATCTGTGTATTTAGCTAAGATCAGCCCATATCCCTTTGGTGGTAGTCAGGATCCTTCTTAGGACTGATTACAGGGTTCAGGGTCTGATAGGAGACAGGGTTAGGTTGGAGACTTGGACCTCTGAACCATTATCAGTACCTCCAAGGTGAGGGATTAGTTAGGACCCCAGTTTAGGGTCAGGTTAGATCCCGGTCCACCTCTTTCCTGTTTCAGCTCATCAAGTCCTCAAGATTAACCCTGAGTTCAGCAGATATCGTGTCAGGTAAATCTATTCTATACTTACATGCTGATGTTGCTATACTAGTTGTTGTATAGAGTGTTGTTCCTGTATTAATAGTTTACTGATATTGTATACATATCATTAGACAGCGTGACATTTTCACTGGCCATAAAAATTATCTCCAGTTACCATGGATCCAGTAGCCCAGCTGGCTCTGCAGTTGCAGGGATTATCCATGGAGCTGACGGACATTAAGTCCAAAGTTTTGTCTCCCCTGGAGCAAACCAGAGTTGAACCTAAGGTTGCTCTCCCGGACAGGTTCACTGGTGGGCGAGACAAATTTTTCACCTTCCGGGAGGCATGTAAATTGTATTTTCGGCTTCGGCCTCGATCATCAGGGAGTGAGGAGCAGAGAGTGGGAATTGTTATCTCACTTCTGCAAGGGGACCCTCAATCCTGGGAATTTTCCCTTCCTCCTGGATCCCCGGCTCTACTGTCTGTAGATCAATTTTTTACTGCCCTGGGATTGGTATATGATGACCCAGATCGGGTCTCTCTTGCTGAGACAAAATTACGTAAGATACAGCAGGGAGATCGTCCGGCAGAGGAATTTGCTTCTGAGTTTCGTAGATGGGCCACAGATACTCAGTGGAATGACCCAGCTCTTAGGAGCCAGTTTTGTCATGGGCTTTCTGATAAATTAAAAGACGTTTTGGCTCAGTATGAGTCTCCTCCTTCTCTGGAGGCTGCTATGGCCTTAGCTATCCGTACTGATAGACGGCTTCGGGAGAGGGGTGAGGTAACCCCACTCCCTGTTGTTTCTCCACCTACCACTAAAGTCCCTTATGTTGAGGTTCCCCTTGTCTGTTCGGATGAGCCTATGCAGTTGGGAGGGACATCATTTCGTAGGAGGGAATTGGCGGTACGCCGCAGGACTAGAAGATGTTTTTTCTGCGGGAAAGAGGGACATTTTGTTGGAGAATGTCCATCCCGTGCTTTGTTGAGCCAAAAGTCGCCGGAAAACTGTTAATCCCAGGTTGTGTGGTGGACGACAACCTGGGAGTATGTATTTCATCCGCCAGTTCTTCTCAGTTCCTTGTACCAGTGGAGGTGGTAGTTGGTACGAGAGTGGAGAGATTGTCTGTTCTTCTTGATAGTGGTTCCGGGGCTAATCTGGTTGACGCTCAGTTTGCTCAGGCTCAAGGTATGCATCTGAGTGTATTGGTCAAACCGATCCCTATATTCTCCATTGACGCCAGGCCTCTCGGCCAAGGTAGCTTTGTTCATGAGGTTCATAACATTGACCTTCGGGTAGGGGCAATACATAGGGAACAATTATCTTGTTATGTGTTGGAGGGTCTACCTACTCCCATTGTGTTGGGACTTCCTTGGTTGGTTAAACATAACCCTGTGATTAATTGGCAGTCCAGAGAAATAAGCCAATGGGGTGAGTTTTGCAAAAGCAACTGCATGAACACAGTCATCAGTGCGGTCGTGCCTAGTACATTGCCTCTGTAAAGTAGGTAGTACAGTTCATATAGCGTCTTGTGCTTGGGTGCGATGAAAACACAGGAGTCACAGGTTTGATATAGAAAAGTCCTGTATTACTTCATACAAGTTGGCAGAAATAGTCACACAGTTTGCAGACACAGAAACAGGAGACACAGCAGGCCAGAGTAATCCAAGCTCAGCAATCACTCTCCAATACAGATTCAGGATCTTCTTCTCTGTTACCGTAAGTCCATGCAAACGTGGGTCTTTCAAAGAGCAGGGTTCAGAGTCCACAAGTGCTTCAGAGTTCCTCAGTAGGAATAGCTGGAGTACAAGGTCCAAGGCTTACAGGAGTCAAGTCACAGGTTCACTGCAGGCTAGATTCTGAAGCACTGATTGCTCAGCTGTGGCTGCTTAAGAAGCAAAGGAGAGAATCAGGGCGGGAACATGCAAGCTGGAAACTCCATTTTGACTGAGGGCAAGATAGCTGCAGCAAGACAGAAAGTAAAATGGCTGACGAACAAACTGAGTTTCAGGAATATATACATAGAACCTTACATTACTCCCCCCTTAAGGACAACCTCCGGATGACCTCAGACCAGGCTTGTGTGGGTACCTCTGATGAAACTGACGGAGCAAGCGAGGAGCATTAACGTTATTGACCGGTTCCCATGAGTTGTCCTCCACTGGGTAGCCCTGCCATTTAATCAGATATTGTAACTGATTTCTATACAACCTGGAATCTAAAATCCTTTCCACCACAAATTCTTCCTGACCATCGACTAGCACTGGGTCAGGGCAAGGAGAGGAACTGTTATGTTACGGTAGCTGAGGAGTGCAGGTAAAAAAGGAAATACACCAGAGCAGTTGGAATCTATGAGATTGCAGTACCCTGACTAACCACCGCAACTAGAGGCAGCCGTGGAGCGTTCCTACGTTGGTCCTAGACGCCTCGTCACAGCCTGAGAAACTAACTACACCTAAAGATAGAAATAGGAAAGCTATCTGCCCCGGAGCAGAACCCCAAAGATAATAGAAAGCCCCCAAACATGTAATGGCGGTTAGACAAGAGGAAATACTGACACAGAAAGAAAATAGTATGAGCAAACGCTGGGGCCCAAACTATCTAAATAGAAAAGGATAGGAAGGGTACTTACTGCAATCTCAGAAAACCCTGAAAAAACACCAACTCTACTAATTTCAAAATCACCTGAGATCACACGACCTCTACCACCTAAATTAGTTCTCTGGTGTAACAAAACAAAACAGCAGCCACTGAAAAAAAACTGGAAAAAGCAAAAGTACAAAACACAGTGGCTGGACTAAACTGAGAGGGCAAAAGCCCCCGGAGGGGACCCTGAAGGGCCCCCACAGAAGTGAAGGACAAAATGCAAAAATATAGCAAAAACACAAAATAAGAAATTGTCTTATCTGATAGCAGGAGATGCAGACACGACACAGCAGGCTACAAGGGAAACTGGAAAGAAGGATTCAGACCAGAACAATTGATCACCGGCAACCCTGATGGGAAAATGACTCCCTTATATAAGACCAATCAGTAACACCTGATTCCCAGTCCTCACAATCCTCACTAGTACCGCTTGTAACCACCAGAGGGAGCCTCTGCTCAGAACTCATCTCAAACCCATTCACAACAGTACCCCCCCTTGAGGAGGGGTCACGGAACCCTCATTTGAGCAACCAGGTCGGTCAGGATGAGTTCTATGATACGCACAGATAAGTCTCCTAGCATGGATGTCCGAAGCAAACACCCAAGAATTGTCTTCCTGACCATAACCTCTCCATTTAACCAAATACTGGAGTCTTCGTCTAGAAAAACGAGAATCCAATATTTTCTCAACCACATACTCCAGATTGCCCTCAACCAAAACAGGGTCAGGAGGCACAGCAGCAGGAACCACTGGCTCAACAAACCTCTTCAACAAGGACTTGTGGAACACGTTATGGATCTTAAATGTCCCTGGAAGAAGCAAACGAAAAGAAACAGGATTAATAATCTCCATGATCTTATAAGGTCCAATGAACCTAGGCTTAAATTTAGGAGATGCTACTCTCATAGGAATATTCTTTGAGGACAACCAGACCAAGTCCCCCACTTTAAACCGAGGACCATCAGTCCTATGCCGGTTAGCAAACCGCTGGGCCTTCTCCTGAGAGAGGGACAACCTCTCCACTACCTGGTCCCAAATCTGCTGCATACGCTCAACAACAGAGTCAACACCTGGACAGACAGAAGCCTCCGTCTGTCCTGAAGAAAATCGAGGGTGAAACCAGAATTACAGAAAAACGGAGACATCAAAGTGGCAGAGCTAGCCCTATTATTAAGAGCAAACTCAGCCAAAGGCAAAAAAGAGACCCAGTCATCCTGATCAGCAGACACAAAGCATCTTAGATAAGTCTCCAATGTCTGGTTTGTTCTCTCAGTTTGACCATTGGTCTGAGGATGAAATGCCGAGGAGAAAGACAATTGAACACCCAGTTTAGAACAAAAAGTCCTCCAAAATCTGGAAACAAACTGGACTCCTCTGTCAGACACAATGTTCTCAGGAATGCCGTGTAAACGAACCACGTGCTGAAGGAACAACGGCACCAATTCAGAGGAGGAAGGCAACTTAGGTAATGGCACAAGATGTATCATTTTGGAAAACCTATCACAAATTACCCAGATGGTGGTCATTCTCTGAGAAACAGGAAGATCGGAAATGAAATCCATAGAGATATGGGTCCATGGTCTCTTGGGCACAGGCAATGGCATCAACAAACCACTAGAGCGAGAGCAAGGCTTGGAGCGAGAGCAAGTTCCGCAGGACTGCACAAATTCCCTGACATCGCGAGACAAGGTAGGCCACCAAAAGGACCGACTAACCAAGTCTCTGGTACCAAAAATTCCGGGATGCCCAGCCAATGCGGAACAATGAATCTCAGACATCACACTCTTTTTCCATTGGTCCGGGACAAACAATTTTCCAACAGGGCAGCGCTCGGGCCTATCCTCCTGACACTCCTCCAGAGCAAGTCTCAAATTGGGCGAGATGGCGGAAAGAACTACACCCTCCTTCAAAATAACAGAGGGATCAGATAGCTCAGGAGAGTCCGCAAGGAAACTCCTCGAGAGGGCATCTGCCTTAACATTCTTAGTGCCAGGAAGAAAGGAAACCACAAAATTAAAACGTGTGAAAAACAAGGCCCACCTGGCCTGTCTAGGATTGAGTCGCTTGGCAGATTCCAGATAGACCAGATTCTTATGGTCCGTAAGGACCACCACCTGATGTTTGGCTCCCTCCAGCCAATGTCTCCACTCTTCAAAAGCCCACTTCATGGCCAATAACTCCCGATTACCCACGTCATAATTACGTTCAGTAGGAGAAAATTTTCGAGAGAAAAAGGCACAAGGGTTACTTTTAGAGGTCTCTGGATCTTTTTGGGACAAAACGGCACCTGCCCCAATTTCAGAGGCATCAACCTCCACCTGAAATGGCAGAGAAACATCAGGCTGCCGTAGAACAGGAGCAGAAGTGAATCTCTGCTTAAGTTCCTGAAACGCAGAGACTGCCTCAGGAGGCCAATTCACCACATCAGAACCCTTTCTGGTCAAATCAGTTAATGGTTTAACAATAACCGAGAAATTACCAATAAATTTACGATAAAAATTGGCAAAACCCAAAAATCTCTGAAGAGCCTTTAATGAAGTAGGTTGGACCCAATCACAGATGGCCTGAACCTTGACCGGGTCCATTTCAATAACAGATGGGGACAAAATGAATCCCAGAAATGAGATCTTCTGTACGCCAAAAAGACACTTTGATCCCTTCACATACAGAGCATTCTCTCTCAAAATCTGGAATACAGTTCGAACATGTTTCACATGAGAGTCCCAGTCATTAGAAAAAATCAAGATATCATCCAAATAAACAATCAGAAACTTGTCCACAAAATCCCTGAAAATGTCATTCATGAAGGACTGGAAGACGGAAGGAGCATTAGTGAGCCCAAAGGGCATCACAAGGTACTCAAAATGCCCTTCAGGGGTGTTAAATGCCGTCTTCCATTCATCCCCGTGCTTAATGCGAATAAGGTTATACGCCCCCTGAGGTCAAGCTTGGTAAACCAAGTAGCGTTTTTCACCCTGGAAAACAGGTCAGAAATCAAGGGTAACGGGTATTGATATTTCACAGTAATATTGTTCAAGAGACGATAATCAATACACGGCCTTAATGAACCATCTTTTTTGGCCACAAAGAAAAAACCGGCACCTAAGGGTGAAGAGGATGGTCTGATATGACCCTTCTCCAATGATTCCTTGATATAAGACCGCATAGCGTCATGTTCAGGTACAGACAAGTTAAAAAGGCGACCTTTAGGGAATTTACTACCTGGCACTAATTCAATAGCGCAGTCATAGCTCCTATGGGGAGGTAAGGATGCAGATTTACTTTCGCTAAACACATCAGAAAAATCAAACAAAAAGTCAGGAACATCCTCAGCCTGGGGGGAGGCAGAAAAAACAGGAGTGTTGGTATTAACACATTGGCAGCCCCAACTGGTTACAGACACAGATTTCCAATCCAAAACAGGATTATGAGACTGTAACCAAGGGAAACCCAGCACGATAATGTCATGCAGATTATATAGAACCAAAAATTTGCAGCACTCCTGGTGATCAGGTTCAACCCTCATTATCACCTGAGTAGAAAACTGGGGTTTATTCTCAGCCAAAGGGGTAGAATCGATCCCCAGTAAAGGAATAGACTTCTGTAGGGGTATCAAGGGAAACCCACAACGTTTAGCAAAATCATAATCCATCAGGTTAATAGCTGCTCCAGAATCAACGAAAGCCTGAGCAGAAAATGAGGACAGAGAGCATATCAGAGTGACAGTTAATAAAAACTTAGTCTGAACACTACACAAGACAACTGAGCGTGCAAAATGTCTTCCCCGCTTAGGGCAGACTGAAATAGCATGAGAGGCATCACCACAGTAGAAACATAACCCATTGCGCTTTCGAAACTCATGACTCTGTGCCCCAGACACCACTCCATCACACTGCATGGGCTCAGCAGCTGGCTCACAAGGCAACACCACTCCACGCATACTTCTCCGCTCACGCAAACGTCTGTCAATTTGAATCGCTAATGACATAGAATCATTGAGACCAGAGGGGACAGGGAATCCCACCATAACATCCTTTACATTATCCGACAGACCCTTCCGGAAAAGGGCCGCCAAAGCGTCGTCATTCCACTTGGTCAGGACTGCCCACCTACGGAATCTCTGACAGTATAACTCAGCGTCATCAAGCCCCTGATTTAATGCCAACAAGGCTTTTTCAGCTTGATCAGTGACATTAGGCTCATCGTACAATAACCCCAAAGCCTGAAAAAATGCATCAACATCACTCAAAACAGGATCCCCAGGTATCAGGGAAAAAGCCCAATCCTGAGGATCGCCGCGCAGGAGAGAGATGATAATTTGAACCTGCTGCGCTGCGTTTCCTGAGGACTTAGATTTTAAGGCAAGAAACAATTTACAATTATTTTTGAAATTCTGAAACTTAGCTCGATCCCCTAAAAACAAATCTGGCATGGGGATCCTAGGTTCCACAACAGGCAACCTAGCAAGATATGCAGCAATACTCTGAACCTCAGTGGCAAGCTGATCCACACGGCCAGACAACTGTGCAAACTCCATTGGGAGAAAAGATCCTCCCCAGCACCCAGAGATACAGAGGGAAAAAAAAAAAAAAATGCAACAAACAGAAAAATATCTCTGACAACTTTTCTTCCTTCAAAATATTTTTTCCCTTCTGTGAGTACCATACAATTTTTATGGCCGGTGATACTGTTATGTTACGGTAGCTGAGGAGTGCAGGTAAAAAAGGAAATACACCAGAGCAGTTGGAATCTATGAGATTGCAGTACCCTGACTAACCACCGCAACTAGAGGCAGCCGTGGAGCGTTCCTACGTTGGTCCTAGACGCCTCGTCACAGCCTGAGAAACTAACTACACCTAAAGATAGAAATAGGAAAGCTATCTGCCCCGGAGCAGAACCCCAAAGATAATAGAAAGCCCCCAAACATGTAATGGCGGTTAGACAAGAGGAAATACTGACACAGAAAGAAAATAGTATGAGCAAACGCTGGGGCCCAAACTATCTAAATAGAAAAGGATAGGAAGGGTACTTACTGCAATCTCAGAAAACCCTGAAAAAACACCAACTCTACTAATTTCAAAATCACCTGAGATCACACGACCTCTACCACCTAAATTAGTTCTCTGGTGTAACAAAACAAAACAGCAGCCACTGAAAAAAAACTGGAAAAAGCAAAAGTACAAAACACAGTGGCTGGACTAAACTGAGAGGGCAAAAGCCCCCGGAGGGGACCCTGAAGGCCCCCACAGAAGTGAAGGACAAAATGCAAAAATATAGCAAAAACACAAAATAAGAAATTGTCTTATCTGATAGCAGGAGATGCAGACACGACACAGCAGGCTACAAGGGAAACTGGAAAGAAGTATTCAGACCAGAACAATTGATCACCGGCAACCCTGATGGGAAAATGACTCCCTTATATAAGACCAATCAGTAACACCTGATTCCCAGTCCTCACAATACTCACTAGTACCGCTTGTAACCACCAGAGGGAGCCTCTTCTCAGAACTCATCTCAAACCCATTCACAACAGGAACGTCCAGGAAACGTATTGGGTGTCGCAGCCTTTAGTAGGGATACATGAAAGACAGGGTGGATTCTCATAGTTCTGGGCAGTTGAAGACGACAAGCAACGGCACTTATAATTTTACTGATTTTATAGGGTCCAATGTACTTATGTCCCAACTTAGACGATGGAATCCTTAACTTAAGATTTCTGGTTGACAGCCAGACCAAGTCTCCTACCTTGAAAGCTGGTGCAGGTTTACGAAATTTATCTGCTGCTTTCTTGTACCTTTCTTGAGCCGATTCCAGATTTTCCTTTAGAAGATCCATATTCTTCTGTAAAGACGTGATTCTTTCAGCCACTGCTGGTAAAGGCGTTTCTATGGGAAATCGTGGTAGAATGTTAGGATGATAACCTAGATTAGAGTAAAAAGGAGACTGTTTAGTGGAGGCACTCTGAGAGTTGTTATACGAGAACTCAGCTAATGGAAGTAGATCCACCCAATCATCCTGTAGGTGGCAGATAAAGCAGCGGAGATACTGCTCCAGGGTTTGATTGGTTCGTTCGGTCTGTCCATTAGTCTGGGGATGAAAAGCAGAAGAAAGGTTTACTTTAATGTCCAATGCTGCACAGAAATTTTGCCAAAACCTAGAAGTGAATTGCACCCCTCGATCCGAAATAACCTCATCCGGTACTCCATGTAAGCGAAACACATCTTTAATCATCAAATCTGATGTCTGTTTTGCAGTGGGTAAGCCGACACAAGGGATAAAATGAGCTGCCTTTGTTAGACGGTCAACCACCACTAGAATGGTGTTCTTCCCCTGAGAGGTTGGTAACTCCACAATGAAGTCCATAGAAATGGATCCCCACGGGCGGGACGGGGTGGGAAGAGGCTGTAACAGACCAGTTGGTGAGGAGCGAGGTGTTTTGCATCTTGCACAGACCTCACATGAAGTGACATAATTCAAAACATCCTTCCTGCAAGTGGGCCACCAAAAGAAACGAGAAAGAAATTCCTGTGTCTTTAGAATTCCTCTATGCCCAGCTATCTTGGAATCGTGAATGAGTTGCAATACTCTTAATCTGACTGTTTCAGGAATATACAGACGTTGTCCCTGAATCCACACACCATTCTTAAAGACAAGACTTACGTCTCTTGGGGGTTGTGCCAAAAAGGAATCCGCATGGTATGCTTCCTTGATGTCCTTAAGTAGGTCTTGATTATGAATTACTCCTAGGAATCTAGAGTCAGGAAGAATAGTCTTAGGAGGAGTAATTGGACGTGTCTCTGCTGAGTAAATCCTAGAGAGTGCATCAGCCTTTCCATTGCGCGATCCTGGTCTATAAGAGATGATAAAATTAAATTGGTTTAAGAAAAGATTCCAGCGAGCCTGGCGAGGAGTCAGGCACTTAGCCGACCTGATAAACTCAAGGTTACGATGGTCTGTCAGGACGACTATTTGCTGTGCAGCTCCCTGAAGAAGGTGTCTCCATTCTTTGAAGGCGGCAATAATGGCCAACAACTCTCTATTGCCCACATCGTAGTTCCTCTCAGACGAAGACAACTGCTGGGAAAAGAAGGCACAGGGATGCAAGACATTCTTCTCACCTGTTCTCTGAGAGAGTATAGCTCCAACGGCACAGTCTGAAGCATCCACCTCTATTATGAAGGCAAGCTCGGGGTTGGGATGTACTAGGATAGGTGCAGTGGTAAATTTATCTTTTAGACGGGAAAATGCTTCCTGGGCTTGGGGAGTCCAGGAAAACCTAGACTCTTTCCGGGTAAGTTGAGTGATAGGTGACACTACCTCAGAGAAATTTCTAATGAAACGTCTATAGAAGTTGGCAAACCCGATGAAGCGCTGTACCTCCTTCACATTTCTAGGACTTGGCCAATCCTTGATGGCTTGGGTTTTGCTTCCATCCATACTAATTCCTTGTGTAGACAGTACATACCCCAGAAATTGAATTTCGGTCCTATGGAATTCACACTTTTCAAGTTTGATGTAAAGATGATTTTGTCTTAGACGTTCCAAGACCATTCTCACATGTCCATGATGTTCCTCTGTGGAGTTAGAAAAAATTAGAATATCATCCAAATAAATTACCACGAATGTATCTAGGAGATCCCTGAAGATGTCATTCACCAAGTGTTGGAAAGTGGCTGGGGCGGTACTCAGACCAAAAGGCATAACTAGATATTCAAAGTGTCCATAGCGTGACCTGAATGCAGTCTTCCATTCATCCCCAGGTCTAATACGGACTAAGTTATAGGCCCCACGAAGATCTAGTTTAGAAAAAATTTTGGCATGTCGCACTCTCTCCAATAACTCAGGGATTAAAGGCAATGGATAACGGTTTCTAATAGTAACCTTATTGAGTTCCCTATAGTCTACGCATGGTCTCAGAGATCCATCTTTCTTCTTTACAAAGAAGATGGGTGCACCTGCAGGAGATGAAGAGGGGCGTATGAAGCCCTTGGCTAGATTTTCATCTATGTAATCCTTTAAAGCCTTTAGCTCGGGCCCCGCCAGGGGGTAGATCTTACCAAAAGGTATCTCTGCTCCAGGCAATAATTCAATTGGACAATCATATGGACGGTGAGGAGGAAGCTGGTCAGCGTTCTTCTTGTCACATAAATCCACATAGTCCTGGTATACAGCTGGTAGTTCAGGGACTGACATGATTCCTTTAGGAACAGAGCAAGCTGAAACTTTTGGACTCATCTGTTTCTCTGGAAAGTGTAATTCCTTGGTCTCCCAGTTAATGGTAGGATTCTGAGCCTGCAGCCATGGTAGCCCTAGAATAATGGGAAAGTGGGGAGAAGAGATAAGCATAAAGGACAGTTTCTCTTGATGATCTTTACCCATAAGAACCCTCAAAGGCTCTGTTTCCTGATCCACTGGTCCAGAGGTCAGCAGGGAGCCATCCACAGTTTCCATCTGTACTGGAGTAGCCTTCTTCACTGAACGTATTCCCTGTTTCAGAGCAAAGGAGACATCCATAAAATTTCCACTTGCCCCTGAGTCGATCATAGCAGAGCTAGACACCCAAGCTGAGTCAACCCAGAGTTTGATGGAAAGAAAGCAATGAGAATTGTTTTTCTTACAACTCAGCTGGGACACCGCTGAGGAAACTTGAAAAATGGCAGCGTTTACACAGTCAACGTCCTCAGAGGTAACGGAGTTTAAGTCCGAGAAATCAAGATCTGTTGCTGCAGATCTCTCTGGAGCCTGAGGCTCGGACCTGACAGATCCCCTCTCGCAACAGCCAGAGGATCTTAAGGCTCTGCAGCGTTTTCTGGGGTTTGCTAACTACTACCGGAAATTTATTTGTAATTTCTCATCTGTTGTCAAACCTCTCACTGACATGACAAGAAAAGGGACGGATTTTTCTAAATGGTCGGACAAAGCTTGCCAAGCTTTTTCCTCTTTGAAGAAATGTTTTGCTTCGGCACCCGTTCTCATCCAACCAGATGCATCTCAGCCGTTCATTGTGGAGGTGGATGCGTCTGACGTAGGGGTGGGTGCTATATTGTCCCAGGGTCCGTCCCCTGGTAAATGGCATCCGTGCGCTTTCTTTTCTAAGAAATTGTCGTCCGCCGAAAGGAATTATGATATCGGCAATAGGAAACTTTTGGCCATTAAGTTAGCTTTTGAAGAATGGCGTCACTTTTTGGAGGGGGCAGTCCACCCGGTTACCGTTATTACTGATCACAAGAACCTGTTGTATTTGGAATCCGCTAAGCGTCTGAATTCCAGACAAGCTCGATGGTCGTTGTTTTTTACCAGGTTTAATTTTGTCGTCACTTATCGCCCGGGGTCTAAGAATGTAAAGGCTGATGCCTTGTCTCGCAGTTTCCCAGGGGCCGGGAAAACGGATGACCCGAGTCCTATCCTTCAGGAGGGGGTGGTAGTGTCGGCTGTATTTTCTGAGCTTGAGGAGGAGGTGTTAGAGGCTCAGGGGGACGCCCCTGCAGGACCTCCAGGGAGACTGTTTGTCCCAAATCTGTTGAGACAAAAGGTTATTGAGGCACATCATAATTCTGCTCTAGCAGGACATCCAGGGAGTAAGGCTACTTTAGATCTCCTTTCTCGCCGGTTTTGGTGGCCTAATGCTAATAAAGATGTTATAACTTTTGTCGCGTCATGTGGGGTGTGCGCTCGCTCTAAAACCCCTCATACCCGTCCGTCTGGGACCCTTTTACCCTTGAAACTTCCGGAACGTCCATGGACTCATTTATCTATGGACTTCATTACGGACCTTCCTCCGTCGTCAGGGAATACTGTCATACTGGTGGTTGTTGACAGGTTCAGTAAGATGGCACATTTCGTTGCTCTTCCTGCACTCCCTAATGCTAAAACTCTGGCGCAGGTGTTCATTAGGGAGATCGTTAGACTTCATGGGTTGCCTTCTGATGTGGTGTCAGATAGGGGGTCTCAGTTTGTGTCCAAATTTTGGAGGGCATTTTGTTTACGTCGGGGGATGCAATTGTCATTTTCCTCGGCTTTTCATCCGCAGACCAATGGTCAGACAGAGCGTCTGAATCAGAGCTTAGAGACATATCTCCGGTGTTTTGTCTCAGAGAACCAAGAGGACTGGTCTTCTTTCTTGCCTCTGGCAGAGTTCGCTCTTAACAACAGGCGGAGCGAGTCCACTGGTAAGTCCCCGTTTTTTGGGGCATATGGTTTTCATCCCCAGTTTTGTACTTTCAATGGGGGGGGCCCTTCTGGGGTTCCTGAGGAGGAGCGTTTCTCGTCGTCACTTGCTTCTGTGTGAGAGGTGTATTGAATAATCTGAGTGCGATGGGGAACCGTTACAAACGTATGGCTGATAGGAGGAGAGTTTCTGGTCCAGATCTGAATGTGAACGATCTGGTATGGTTGTCTACCAGGAATATAAAACTTAAAGTGCCCTCCTGGAAACTGGGTCCCAGATTCATCGGGCCGTACAGGATCAGTTCCATAATTAATCCTGTGGCATTTCGTCTGGACCTCCCTCCTACGTTTAAAATTCATAATGTGTTCCACAAGTCATTACTTAAAAGGTATGTGGCACCAGTCATACCGTCACCTCTACCTCCTCCTCCTGTGTTGGTCAATGGTAACTTGGAATTTCAAGTATCAAAGATCATTGACTCACGTCTGAATCGCCGGTCCCTTCAGTACTTGGTGCATTGGAAGGGGTATGGTCCAGAGGAGAGGACGTGGGTCCCTGCGTCTGATGTTAACGCAGATCGTTTGGTTCGGACCTTCCACAGAACTCACCCGGCAGGCCTGGCCCTGAGGGTCCGGAGGCCCCTCGTAGAAGGGGGGGTACTGTCATGTGTGCATTGCCACGAAGATCGTCGCGGTTGCACATTTTGACTTCTCACAGCTGAGCTGCTGTTTCTTTGTGTTTGGCAGCTAGGGAGTTAATTCTGTCTGTGCTCGGTGCTGGGACTGGGTGCAGTTTCTCCCAGCTGCAATTGATTATTTGTTGATTGGTCTCCTTTAAATTTCTGGTTGTCTGCTTGGGGAGTTGCCAGTGAAACCTTCATGCAGACCACAGATAGGAATGAATCTGTATAGACTTTAGTTGTGAGCTCCTTAGTTGTTCTAAGCTCAACTTGGTTAGAGTTTATTTCCCAGACCATTTATGTTCCTTTGGTGTTTGAGTGTGTATGCAAGCGAGTGTTATCCTGTCTGTCTTATATGTCTAATCTGTGTATTTAGCTAAGATCAGCCCATATCCCTTTGGTGGTAGTCAGGATCCTTCTTAGGACTGATTACAGGGTTCAGGGTCTGATAGGAGACAGGGTTAGGTTGGAGACTTCGACCTCTGAACCATTATCAGTACCTCCAAGGTGAGGGATTAGTTAGGACCCCAGTTTAGGGTCAGGTTAGATCCCGGTCCACCTCTTTCCTGTTTCAGCTCATCAAGTCCTCAAGATTAACCCTGAGTTCAGCAGATATCGTGTCAGGTAAATCTATTCTATACTTACATGCTGATGTTGCTATACTAGTTGTTGTATAGAGTGTTGTTCCTGTATTAACCCCTTCACCCCCAAGGGTGGTTTGCACGTTAATGACCGGGACAATTTTTACAATTCTGACCACTGTCTCTTTATGAGGTTATAACTCCGGAACGCTTCAACGGATCTTCGCGATTCTCAGATTGTTTTCTCGTGACATATTGTACTTCATGTTAGTGGTAAAATTTCTTCCATATAACTTGCGTTTATTTTTGAAAAAAACGCAAATATGGCGAAAATTTTGAAAATTTAGCAATTTTCAAACTTTGAATTTTTATTCCCTTAAAACAGAGAAATATGTAACACAAAATAGTTAAGAAATAACATTTCCCACATGTCTACTTTACATCAGCACAATTTTGGAATCAAAATTTTTTTTTGTTAGGAAGTTATAAGGGTTAAAAGTTGACCAGCGATTTCTCATTTTTACAACAAAATTTACAAAGCCATTTTTTTTAGGGACCACCTCACATTTGAAGTCACTTTGAGGGGTCTACATGACAGAAAATACCCAAAAGTGACACCATTCTAAAAACTGCACCCCTCAAGGTTCTCAAAACCACATTCAAGAAGTTTATTAACCCTTCAGGTGCTTCACAGGAACTAAAGCAACGTGGAAGGAAAAAATGAATATTTAACTTTTTAGCCACAAAAATGATCTTTCACAAACTTTTTTTTTATTTTCACAAGGGTAAAAGGAGAAAATGGACAGATAAGGTTGTTATGCAATTTCTCCTGAGTACGCCAATACCCCATATGTGGGGGAAAACCACTGTTTGGGCACACGGCAGAGCTCGTAAGGGAAGGAGCGCCGTTTGACTTTTTCAAACTAAAATTGGCTGGAGTTGAGATTGGACGCCATGTCGCGCTTGGAGAACCTCTGATGCACCTAAACAGTGGAAACCCCCCACAAGTGACACCATTTTGGAAACTAGACCCCCTAAGGTACTTATCTAGATCTGTTGTGAGCACTTTGAACCCCCAAGTGTTTCACAAAAGTTTATAATGCCTGGGTGTGAAAAAAAAAAAAAAAAATTCCACAAAAATGATTTTTTAGTCCTAAATTTTTGAATTTTCCCAAGGAAATTGGACCCCAAAAGTTGTTGTCCAATTTGTCCTGAGTACGCTGATACCCCATATGTGGGGGTGGAAAACTGTTTGGGCGCACGGCAGGGCTTGGAAAGGAAGTAGTAACGTTTTGGAATGCAGACGTTGATGGGGGTCATGTTCCGTTTGCAGTGCCCCAGATGAGCCTAAACAGTGGAAATCCCCCACAAGTGACCCCATTTTGGAAACTAGACCCCCTAAGGAACTTATCTAGATCTTTGGTGAGCACTTTGAACCCCAAGTGCTTCACACAAGTTTATAATGCCCGGGCATGAAAATAAAAAATCCTATTTTTTTCCCACAAAAATTATCTTTTAGTCACTAATTTTTTATTTTCCCAAGGGTATCAGGAGAAATTGGACCACATAAGTTGTTGTCCAATTTGTCCTGAGTACGCTGATGCCCCATATGTGGGGGGGAACCACTGTTTGGGCGCACGGCAGAGCTCGGAAGGGAAGGAGCACCATTTGACTTTTTCCAACCAAAATTGGCTGGAATTGAGATTGGATGCCATGTTGCATTTGGAGAGCCCCTGATGTGCCTAAACAGTGGAAACCCCCCACAAATGACCCCATTTGGGAAACTAGACCCCCTAAGGAACTTATCTAGATCTTTGGTGAGCAATTTGAACCCTCAAGTGCTTCACACAAGTTTATAACGTAGAGCCGTAAAATTTAAAAATCATATTTTTTCCACAAAAATGATCTTTTCACCCGAATTTTTATTTTTCCAAGGGTAACAAGACTCCAAAAGTTCTTGTGCAATTTGTCCTGAGTACACTGATACCCCATATGTGGGGGTATACCACTGTTTGGGTGCATGGCAGAGTTTGGAAGGGAAGGAGCGCCGTCTCACTTTTTCAACGCAGAATTGGCTGGACGCCATGTCGTGTTTGGAGAGCTCCTGATCTGCCTAAACAGTGGAAACCCCCCACAAATGACACCATTTTGGAAACTAGACCCCTCAAGGAACTTATCTAGATGTGTGTTGAGAACTTTGAACCCCCAGGTGTTTCACTAAAATTTATAACGTACAGCCTTAAAATAAAAAATCCTTTTTTTTTTTTTACAAAAATGATTTTTTCGCCCCCAATATTTTATTTTCACAAGGGTAACAGAAGAAATTGGAACCCAAAAGTTGTTGTCCAATTTGTCCTGAGTATGCTGATACCCAATATGTAGGAGAAAACTACTGTATGGGTGCACGTCAGGGCTCGGAAGGGAAGTAGTGACGTTTTGGATTGCAGACTTTGATGGAATGGTCTGGGGCGTCATGTCGCATTTGGAGAGCCCCTGATACGCCTAAACAGTGGAAACCCCCCCACAAGTGACCCCATTTTGGAAAATAGACCCCACAAGGAACTTATCTAGATGTGTGGTGAGCACTTTGAACCCCGAAGTGCTTCACAGAAGTTTATAACGCACAGCCGTAAAAATAAAAAATCCTTTTTTTTTTTACAAAAATGATTTTTTCGCCCCCAATATTTTATTTTCACAAGGGTAACAGGAGAAATTGGACCCCAAAAGTTGTTGTCCAATTTGTCCTGAGTACGCTGATACCCAATATGTGGGAGAAAACTGCTGTATGGGCGCATGTCAGGGCTCGGAAAGGGAAGTAGTGACGTTTTGGATTGCAGACTTTGATGGAATGGTCTGGGGGCGTCATGTCGCATTTGGAGAGCCCCTGATGCGCCTAAACAGTGGAAACCCCCCACAAGTGACCCCATTTTGGAAAATAGACCCCACAAGGAACTTACCTAGATGTGTGGTGAGCACTTTGAACCCCGAAGTGCTTCACAGAAGTTTATAACGCACAGCCGTAAAAATAAAAAATCCTTTTTTTTTTTTACAAAAATGATTTTTTCGCCCCCAATATTTTATTTTCACAAGGGTAACAGGAGAAATTGGACCCCAAAAGTTGTTGTCCAATTTGTCCTGAGTACACTGATACCCAATATGTGGGAGAAAACTACTGTATGGGCGCATGTCAGGGCTCGGAAAGGGAAGTAGTGACGTTTTGGATTGCAGACTTTGATGGAATGGTCTGGGGGCGTCATGTCGCATTTGGAGAGCCCCTGATGCGCCTAAACAGTGGAAATCCCCAACAAGTGACCCCATTTTGGAAAATAGACCCCACAAGGAACTTATTTAGATGTGTGGTGAGCGCTATGAAGCCCCAAGTGCTTCACAGAAGTTTATAATGTACAGCCGTAAAAACAAAAAAATCTTATTTTTTTTACAAAAATAATATTTTCGCCCCCAGTTTTTTATTTTCCCAAGGGTAACAGAAGAAATAGGACAAATTTCACAATAACTCTTGGGGTCCAGAGTACGCTGATACCCCATATGTGGGGATAAACTACTGTTTGGACGCATGGCAGAGCTCAGAAGTGAAGGAACACCGTTTGACTTTTTCAACGCAGAATTGGCTGGAATGGAGATCAGACGCCATGTCACATTTGGAGAGCCCCTGATGTGCCTAAACAGCGGAAACCCCCCAATTCTAACTCCAACCCTAACCCCAACACACCCCTAACCCTAGTCCCAACCCTAATCCCAACCCTAATCCTAACTCTAACCCTAATCCTAACTTTAGCGCCAACCCTAACCCTAACTTTAGCCGAAACCCTAACCCTAACCCTAATGGGAAAATGGAAATAAATACATTTTTTTAATTTTATTATTTTTCCCTTACTAAGGGGGTGATAAAGGGGGTTTGATTTACTATTTATAGCGGTTTTTATGATTGGCAGCTGTCACGCTAAAAGACGCTTTTTATTGCAAAAAGTAGTTTTTTGCATCGCCACATTTTGAGAGCTATAATTTTTGCATATTTTGGCCCACAATGTCATGTGAGGTCTTAATTTTTGCGGGACGAGGTTACGCTTTTATTGGTACCATTTTTGAGCACGTGACATTTTTGATCGCTTTTTATTTTGATTTTTGGGAGGTTAGAATGAACAAAAATCAGCAATTCATGAATTTCTTTTGGGTGAGGCGTTTTTATTGTTCCGCGTGTGGTAAAATCGATAAAGCAGTTTTATTCTTCGGGTCAGTACGATTATGGCGATACCTCATTTATATAATTTTTTTATGTTTTGGCGCTTTTATAGAATAAAAACAATTTTATATAAAAAATAATTATTTTTGCATCGCTTTATTCTGCGAGCTATAACTTTTTTATTTTTTTGCTGATGATGCTGTGTGACGGCTTGTTTTTTGCGGGACAAGATGACGTTTTCAGCGGTATCATGTTTATTTATATCCGTCTTTTTGATCGCGTGTTATTCCACTTTTTGTTCAGCGGTATGATGATAAAGCACTGATTTTTTGCTTCGTTTTTATTTTTTATTTTTTAAGGGGTTCACAAAAGGGGTTAACTAGTGGGACAGTTTTATAGGGGGGTCGTTACGGACGCGGCGATACCATATATGTGTACTTTTATTGTTTTATTTTTTTTATTTACAATAAGTAATGAATTTATTGGGGAATATTTTTTTTTTTTTTGGATTTTTTTTTACACGTTTATTTTTACTTTTTTTTACTTTTTTACTTTGTCCCAGGGTGGGACATCACTGTATTTCATCAGATCGCTGGTGTGACAGTGTGCACAGCACTCTGTCACACCAGCGATGTGACAGGCAGTGCAGGACGCTTCCTCATGCCTGCTCTCGGCAGGCACTGAGGAAGCCGCCTCCCTCCAGGACCCCAGCGCCATCTTGGATCCGGGTCCTGGGAGGGAGGAAGCCCTCAAAGCAGCGCGATCACATCGCGCTGCTCTGAGGGTCTCAGGGGGGCGCGCAGGGAGCCCCCACCCTGCGCGATCCTCCCCTGTGCCCCCAGTACACCGCGATCATGTTTGATCGCGGTGTGCAAGGGGTTAATGTGCCGGGAGTGGTCCGTGACCGCTCCTGACACACAGTCACGGGTGTCAGCTGTGATAATCAGCTGACACCCGGCTGCGATTAGCTGCGCTCCCTCCGGGAGCGCAGCTAATCGCCTATGACGTACTATCCCGTCCATGGTCAGAATGGCACGGGTTTTATGGACGGGATAGTACGTCTAATGTCAGAGAGAGGTTAATAGTTTACTGATATTGTATACATATCATTAGACAGCGTGACACTACAACACTGCCAGTCACAGGGGAATGATCATTTACAAAACAAAATGTTATCCCCAACAAATAGTAGCGCAACGACTCCAGTGCCCACTTTATCGCCAGGCACTCTCTCTCTGCAATGCTGTCTCTGTTTTTTGATGGAGTAAGTTTTCGACTCAGGAAACTAATGGGATGCTCCTCCCCGTTAAGCTCCAGTCCTGAGACAACACGGCACCCAGACCTACCTCTGACGCATCAGTCTGGACAATGAATTCTCTTTTGAACTCGGGTGTGCTCAAAACTGGTGACCCACACAGTGCCCCTTTTATTGCCCCTGTTGATGACCCCTTGCTGATTTATTAACCGGCTCCACCAGATCCATGGGTATTCTCTCAAACTGGACCTCTAAAATTTTTAATGGCACCAAGGGACTCACTAAATGAGGCTGAGGACTGTGTACCTGGCGCATGCGACAAGAGTTACAATACCGTTTAACTTCTTGATAGACCCCCAGCCAGTAAAACCGTTGTATAATTCTGTGTAGGGTTTTCTTTTGGCACAAATGTCACCCTAGTACATGCGCATGCGCTAAGTCCATTACCAACCTCCGATATGACTGCGGTAGCAGCAATTGCTAAAAAATTTCAACATGTATTTTATAAACCTGATACAGCAAATCTTGTTTCAGCTCTAATTGTTTAAATACTGTAGCTGCCCCGGGTGTTGGGATTCCCATTGACAACCAGTAAATTTTCACGGGCTAGACTCAACGTAGGGGCCGCGGAGTTGCGCCTTAACAAATTTGTCACCTGTCACATTTAAGTATTACAATTCAGGTCCCGGTGTCAAATCTTCCATCTCCCCAACTAACACTTCGATAGGAGAGGGGTTTTCCTACTCCACCGAAGGCAAAGGTAATACTGCCCACTGCACACATGTGTTATGCATAGTGAGACTGATAGTAGCCAACAAAGTAGCTAACAAAGGCCACTTGTGATCGCCCTATCAGCGTAGGAACAATGCTACTCAAAAGATCTGCCATGATCCTGGACAAAATCTTGATATAATGGTCAATGAGTGAGAATGTACGATAGGATCCAGGCAGATGTGAAGGTTTGTTTGGTTTTAGTAGCAACTTCATGTGTGACATGTTTGAATGGCTGGGCAACCCTCCTGTCTCCAATATATGATTGAAGGTGCGTACCAATGTGGACGGGATATCCTCACTCAATAATTTAAATAATTTGGCTGTAAACCCGTCAGGTCCTGGAGCTTTCCCGTATTTAAAGTAACTTATCGCCGCTGTCACTTCCGTCACCTCAATTTGTTTTTTTAAAAGGAGAAGCTGATAGTTTGTGATGGATGGTAACCGTATTCCATCTACAAAGGTGTTACCCTCTGCACTATCCGTATGTTCCACCTTATATAAGTCTGAGTAGTATTCTTGTAGAATGGTGTTTATGGTTCGAGGGTCTGTGTTCATGATCCCATGTTTATTCGTTAACGCTGTAATATGTTGATGACGAATGTGATTTCCTTTCGCTAGTCGTGCTAATAGTCTCCCTCATTTGCTACCATAACGATATACATCGGCTCTATAATTGTTATTACTGCTTCTCTCTCGTCGATATACCCATACGTGTAAGTCAGCCTTAGCCTGCTTACATCTATTTTTAACCTGTGTTGATGAACTTGTCTTGTTTGCCGTGTACCTATCGCGTAATATCCTGCTAGCCTGCGAGTAGTTTGTCGCGATCTTCTTTTTTAGCGTTGTCTGATAACCTATTAGTTTCCCGCGCATTACTCCCTTCCCTGCTGCCCATAAAAGTTCCGGCCTATCCCTAGTATCTCCATTATCCCTTACATATTAAAAACACCATTGCTTCACGTGATGTCGAAACTTCTCATCCATTAACAAATAGGTCGGGAAGCGCCAAGTTTGGTTTGGCCCCATCTGCACCATATCTGGCAGGGTCACTGATACGGGCGCGTGGTCATATATAGCTACGTTGTGCACATCTGCCTCTTCCACTCCCCTTAATAGCTCCTGTGCTAGCAATATATAATCTATTCTGGACCAAGAGTCATGTGGCGCCGAATAGAATGAATATTCACTGCCATCTGGGTTCAGGTGTGTCCAAATGTCTACAAAGTTACTCGTGTCTAGCAAGGGTTATTATAAACGTGTGTCATGTGATCGCACATTCATTCGCATCGACCTACAGTTCTTCACTGGTTCGATTCACCATATTTAAGTCACCACCGTGGGTGGTTTTAATGCTCTCCTATCGGCCTGATATGCTTGGATACCTGGGATAAATTCAGGAACGTCTCCAACTCCCTACTCACATGTCAGCGCAGGAACCGTAAGAGGGAACGTGCTTGTTTTGTTGCGCATAGGTGGAGTTTTATACAGTAAATGATTACTGCTGTCTTTTTTTTGCGTCCCAAGGGCAGAATAAGTCTGCGTAACGTTACATTTTACAGACACTCATATAATAGACACACGCTACCCTAACCGTGACACAAGGAAGGTATTGTTGCCGGATAAAGCCGCCATTTTAGCGTCACTGTGCTGTTAATTCAGTTTGGGACAGAACGCTGCTCTGCTGACTCTGAGGGACAGTTAGAGATTGCGATTTTGTGTACTGTGCTTTAGGCAGGCTACTTTACCAACCGCTGTGTACATCTTCCTTTTGCCTTGCAGTGTTTTTTCACAGCTCTGCAAGGTGTGTGTGTGAGTGCAGGTGACGCGCTGCAGTTTGCTCGGCATACAACGCTGTATGTAGGCATCTGCACATGTCACTCACACTCTTTTTTTTTTTTTTTCTTTAGTGTACTTCTTGCTGCTCCATTCAATTGAAATTATAGTGTGACGTGCTTCCATCCGTATCCAATACATTGGTTGAAAACACTGTAGAAGGACACAAAAAGCCCTTTCACAGCTAAGAGTTGTGTTCACTGTAGTCTGAGATTTTAATTTATTCAATTTTGATCACGCTCAAGTTACTTCTTCAAGCAATGCTGCTTGTACTCTGCTGAGCGTGTCTTACTGCCTCATCCTTGTCATTTTTCTCGAATTGGTGTACATGTACATCAAAGTAGTCTTCATTTTGATCGAAATCCAAGCAGGTACCCGGACACTCTATGGCTGCTTTTATACGGTGGACTGGCTCCAACATTCAATAAGACTTAAGATGCAATCGGGCACCTTGTCAAGGCCCAATCCTCTTCTCCCTCTGATATAATAATAATAATAATCTTTATTTATATAGCGCCAACATATTCCGCAGCGCTTTACACTTTAACAGTTTCAAAACACAAGTCATAGGTAACAACGTTAACAATACAATAATTAAAGCAAAATAAGCCGACCCTGCTCGTGAGAGCTTACAATCTACAATGAGGTGGGGGAGATACAAAGTACAGGTGTGTATATATAATGGTGCATTTCCAATGATGGTCCAGCCATCTTGAGGGAGTGAGGCATGGATGGAGATAGTGAATGGGCTCCACATACACACTTAAACATAGAACGACTTTGGTTATTGAATGTGATAGGCCACTCTGAACAAATGTGTTTTGAGGGAGCGCCTGAAACCAGGCAAATTGTGGATAGTCCTAATTTCTTGTGGTAGAGCATTCCAGAGGATTTGCGCAGCGCGGGAGAAGTCTTGGAGTCGGGAGTGGGAGGTACGGATTACTGCAGAGGTTAGTCGAAAGTCATTTGCAGAGCGCAGCAGTCGGTTAGGCTGATAGATAGAAATGAGGGAGGAGATGTAGGGGGGTGCTGCACTGTGGAGATTTGTGGGTGAGAACCAGTACTTTGAATTGGATCCTATAATGAATGGGCAGCCAGTGTAAGGACTGGCGAAGAGCGGACCGTCCGAGTACCGATTAGCCAGATGGATGACCCTGGCTGCTGCATTAAGGATGGACTGGAGAGGGGATAGTCGAGTAATGGGGAGGCCAAGTAATAGAGCATTGCAGTAGTCCAGGCGGGAGTGGATCAATGCTACAGTGAGGGTTTTTGTTGTTTCCATGGTGAGAAAAGGGCGGATTCTAGAGATGTTCTTTAGGTGTAGACGGCAAATATCTAACAAACAGGTCATGCTGGAGAGACTTGCACCTACTGCCACTCAGGGTCTTCAGCTCCTTTGTGAGAAACTAATGTTTGGCCAGCCAGTATATCAAATAAAGTTCATGAGAAATGGGAACTGTGGTTGGCTTCACTTTTGGTACTGGGTGCTAATACCAAACCATGGTGTGCCATTCAATGGATATTCCTGGCTGGTTGGAGACAAGCTCATTCCCACAGAAAAGTACCAGAAAGCTAAGGAGATGGTCGCCTCTCTCAACATGAAGGAGTTTGCTCGTTATCTAGGAGACCGACCACCCCTGCTGTGTACCTTGTCAACGTTGTGTTGAAGCTTGCAAGGATTAAGAGGTTACAGTGGTAAGTCTGGTTTTTACTAAAGATCCTGCTGTGTATTATAGTTTTTATGTTTTAAAAAAAATGTATCTTATGAATGTTAAATAATTTTTTTTTTTTTTTCTAAAATAAAATGTATCTTATGAATGTTAAATAACTTTTTTTTTTTTTTTTTTTTCAGGTATTTGATCTACCGTAGCTAGTTGCTGATCGTTGACTCTACACCCCTCTCCCCAGAATGTTACTCGGGTTATGGGGAGAAAATCACCGCTATTCCAGACTGATTTAATGTTAATGTGTCTGGCTCTTACACAGCACACAGCACTTGATGTTAGTTTATCTTTTTCCTAAATTATTTGTTACACTGCCCTTCTCACATTTTATTTGCACTTTTTTTTTTAAGCACAAGTTTTTTTACACTTCCTTGTTCTGTAAGTAGGCTTAATGGTTAAATGTTTTATACTAGATGTAAATATGTAACATGTAAATTTTATATTAAGATTTTGCAAATTATTAGGTCCACACCATCAGGCTCTTTCGTCCCCTCTCCCTCAGAGTAGCGGTAATATATCGGACCCCAGACTCGCCCACACAGTTCCTTGACCACTTCTCTGCCTGGCTGCCGCACTTTCATGTCCTCAGAAGTACCAACCCTTATCCTTGGAGACTTCAACATCCCCATTAACAGCCCTACTTCCACACTCAAAACACATTTGTTCAGAGCGGCCTATCACATTCACTAATCAAAGTCATTCTATGTGTAACTGTGTGTGCGTGTAGCCCATTCACTATCTCCATCCATCCCTCACTCCCTGAAAATGGCTGGACCATCATTGTAAATACACCATTGTATATAAACAACTGTACTTTGTAGCTACCCCTCCTCATTGTAGATTGTAAGGTCTCACGAGCAGGGGCGGCTTATATTGCTTTAATTATTGTATTGTTAACGTTGTCACTTATGACTTGTGTTATGAAACTGTTAAACTGTACAGCGCTGCGGAATCTGTTGGCGCTATATAAAAATAAAGATTATTATTATAGAGGCCCACTCAGTAGTGGTGAAGTGAACGGCGCAAATTGCGAGTTGATTGCGACTGATGCAGCTGATACTCCATTACTGCTGGCTGCTGCTCACACAACCGCTCCAACATATGTAACGTGGAATTCCACCTGGTGGGTACGTCACATATGATGCGATGTTCAGGAAGGCAAAATCTGCATTGCAGAGCTGCAATGCGCGATCTGGCCATGGTGGAACGTCGCAAGTTAGCGCACTGTAGGCGGACCTTGTGCAGCAGTGCATCAAGATCCGGATAGTCCCTCAAAAAACTCTGGACGACCAAGTTTAGCACATGTGCCAGACATGGTATGTGAGTGACGTTGCCTAGGCCCAGACCTGCCACCAGATTTCGGCCATTGTCACACACTACCAAGCCTGGCTGGAGATTCGCTGGCAAAATACACATGTCGCTCTCTTGCTTTATGGCATTCCAGAGCTCCAGCGCTGTGTGGCTTTGATTCCCCATGGAAATTAATTTCAGGACGGCCTGTTGACGTTTGGCCACGTCTGTGCTCATATCGGTCAACAGGCTCGCTGTCTGGGTGTTATGTTTGACACCAATCTCTCCTTCACCTCCCATATACAATCTGTTGCCCGCTATTGCCGCCTACACCTAAAGAACATCTCTCCCGAATCCAAGACTTCTCCCGCGCTGCGCCAATACTGTGGAATGCTGTACCCCAAGAAATTAGAACTATCCACAATTTGCATGTTTTCGGGCGCTCACTCAAAACACATTTCTTCATAGCGGCCTATCACATTCACTAATCAAAGTCATTCTATGTGTAAGTGTGTGTGTGTAGCCCATTCACTATCTCCATCCATCCCTCACTCCCTCAAAATGGCTGGGCCATCATTCTAAATACACCATTGTATATAAACACCTGTACTTTGTATCTCCCCCACATATTTGTAAATTGTAAGCTCTCACGAGCATGTGCGGATTATATTGCTTTCATTATTGTATTGGTAACGTTGTTACTTATGACTTGTGTTCGGAAACTGTTAAACTGTAAAGCGCTGCGTAATCTGTTGGCGCTATATAACTAAAGATTCTTATTAAGCGTTCACGGGTCCATGTGGAGGTAGACCGTGACGGCTCCTGCAACGATGTTTCTGAGGAACTGGAGAAGGAGGAGTCAATGTGTACAGACTTGATTCCCGCAATCCTTGTAGTTGCCTGAACACGTACAGCGCCACTCGCAAGATCTGTACCCGGCTCCACAACATTGACCCAATGGGCAGTAAGGGAAAGGTATCGTCCCTGGCTATGGGTACTGGTCCACGCAGCGGTGGTCAGGTGGACATTGCTACTGACGGAGTTTAGTAGCGCATGTTTAATTTTAACCTCAACAACATGCTTTGCAGACCAGGGACGGCTTGCCTGCTGAAATAAAATCAGCTTGGCACATTGTATTGTGGGACTGCCAATGCCATTAAGTTCCGTAAACTGTCAGTCTCCACCAGCCTGAATGACAGCATTTCAAGGGACAGGAGTTTTGCAATGCCAGCATTCAGAGCCTGTGCTCGTGGATGGTTTGCCGAGATTGGGCCTACACCCGATACGCCACAACCTGATACCCACAGATAAACAAGCCATAAAATCTCTGAAAGATAACCCCAACATTATTATTAAACCAGCAGATGAGGGGGGTGCTATCGTTATTATGAATAAGACCCAATCTATTGCCGAAATTCATAGACAACTGTCAGTTAACCTAACCTACAGACAACTCAATTGTGACCCTACATTTTACATCTGTCAAAAAATTGATCGTATCCTGACAAAACATCTTTAATTGATCACCATAGACTGTAAGACTATGACATTCCTTAATATTCAATACCCCATGACCCCTGTTTTCTACACACTCCCAAAAATCAACAAAAAACTACATTATCCACCCGCATACCCTAGAGGGATAATTCTCCGTGTTCTACAGTATCACCCAAATGTTTAACATGTTGCCTAATTCCTATGTATATATATTCTTCACCCTATGTATATATATTGTATATATTATACATTGTCATTGACTGTAAATTTTTCTATCTCTTCCAGCGACTATTTGATAAAGGCCACTACGTTGCCCAAAACGTCAGTCAGTAGTCTCATAGCTATTTTCTTTTTTCACATCAAGTGTGCAATAAAAATTTCAAATTTAACCATGACATATGCAGTTAAACTTGTGCAGTGATTCTCTATAGACTGTACATCTTCAGTGTGTCTTTGTAACTCAACTACGTGTTTTCTCCGCACATGTTTACACATATTTGTGGTATTGAGGTTACTGACACTTTACCTCTTTTTACTTTTTGATTACACAGCTTGCATTTGACATAGCAAATATCATCTGCAAGTGTGTGAAAAAAGGACCACGCAGTGCAAGTCCTGGGAGCGTCCGTTTAGACTTTTGGAAGAGAAATCCGAACAGGTGCCAAAATGGAGGCTACAGGCAACAGAGTATGCAGCCTAACTCTCCCTCCTGTTTGTACCGTTGGGGCAATCGCTTCCTCAGAGCTGCTACCACCACCTTCCTGTTCCTCACGCCATGTTGGGTCTTGGACCTCATCATCTCCACTAACCTATTCCAACACCTGCTGCTGTTGGGTGGTCTGGCCACCACCATGCTCAACAGAAACTGGCACCTGAGTCTCATCATCATCAGATGCGTTCTGCGGTGTGCTGACCATCGGCACTGTCTCACCCGCCTCTTCAGATTCAGAGAGACACAGCTGTTGCGCATCACTGCATACTCCCTCTTCTTCACATTCCAGAATGCTGCTTGGCTGTGCCCCTGTTTGCAAACCAACAGATTCTGAGAACAGAAGCAGAGACTCAGCTGGCTCCTGTACAGAACTCTCTGACTGACTGGGAATTTGGCAGGCGGTGAAGAGACAGATGGTTGATCAACAGTGCTGTGTTCCTGAGAGGAGGTGGAAGCAATTGAAGTCGATGCATTGGACCCTGGGCTCCAACACCGCCAGTTGTTGCCTGTAAGTGCTGTTAGCACAGTCAACACTTGCTCCTGTGTTACTGGGGTTGAGTAATGGCAGCTGTTCCCCTGCTGTGTGTACGACAAAAAGTCATGCTGCCTCCACCCTGTCCTCCTCTCATCCCTGGGCTCCAACACCGCCAGTTGTTGCTCGGAAGTAATTGGCACGGGTACTGACTCATGCCCACCCTGGTTACAGCACCACAGCTGTTTCCTGGCAGTGTCAACGTAAATTAGCCTCCAATAAGTTGTCCTGTCATGTTGCATTCCGGTTATCCGACTCTATGGTGCCTGCAGTTTAGGTGATTCCTGTGTGTGCTGTGGGATATGTAAATAAAGGCTCTTTCCGTTGTGAAAATAGGACAAGCACCCACTGTAGGACTGTGTGATTTGGTAACTGCAGACGGCTTGCGGCCTGTCAACTTACATTTTCATGGGTGCCTTATGGTACCCGTCCGAGTTCCAGTACCGTCAGCTGGTTCTCCACAGTGCCTTTGGCCTAGGTGCCTCCATCTCGGTATCCGAGTTCCTGCAATGTCTGCTTGTCCTTGGTAGTGCTTTGGAGCACAGGTACCTCCTGCTTAGTAACCGTGTCCCAGTAACGTCAGCTGGTCCTCGGTTGTGCCATTGGCTCTTTTCCTTCTGCTGCCCCTCCGGGTTCCAGCACAGTCAGCTGGTCCTCGTTACTTGCATTGGCTCTTGTACCTTCTGCTACCCGTCGGGGTTCCAGTGCCGTCAACTGGTTCTCCGCAGTGCCTTTGGCCTAGGTGCCTCCATCTCGGTATCCAAGTTCCTGCAATGTCTGCTTGTCCTTGGTAGTGCTTTGGAGCACAGGTACCTCTGCTTAGTAACCGTGTCCCAGTAACGTCAGCTGGTCCTCGGTTGTGTCATTGGCTCTTTTCCTTCTGCTGCCCCTCCGGGTTCCAGCACAGTCAGCTGGTCCTCGTTACTTGCATTGGCTCTTGTACCTTCTGCTACCCGTCGGGGTTCCAGTGCCGTCAACTGGTTCTCCGCAGTGCCTTTGGCCTAGGTGCCTCCATCTCGGTATCCGAGTTCCTGCAATGTCTGCTTGTCCTTGGTAGTGCTTTGGAGCACAGGTACCTCCTGCTTAGTAACCGTGTCCCAGTAACGTCAGCTGGTCCTCGGTTGTGCCATTGGCTCTTTTCCTTCTGCTGCCCCTCCGGGTTCCAGCACAGTCAGCTGGTCCTCGTTACTTGCATTGGCTCTTGTACCTTCTGCTACCCGTCCGGGTTCCAGTACCGTCAACTGGTTCTCCGCAGTGCCTTTGGCCTAGGTGCCTCCATCTCGGTATCCGAGTTCCAGCAATGTCTGCTGGTCCTTGGTAGTGCTTTGGAGCACAGGTACCTCCTGCTTAGTAACCGTGTCCCAGTAACATCAGCTGGTACAAGGTTGTGCTACAAATACAAGATACAGAACAAGAGACACAAGAACAATAAGCAGAAGATCTAAAAGCAGAAGAACATGAAGTATAAGACCAAAATGAAGAGCAAAATATATGCTCTAAATTATAAGCAGAAGAAGACTAAGCAGTGTATGGGGGTGAGTCCGTTCCTCCTCGTGGTGCCCCTGGTAAATGCCTGATGCTGCAGGCTAAACTGAACACGGACAAATACTGTTGTAATTTAAATCTTTTGTGGCAGCAAGAACGGAACGATGAAAAAATCATACTTTTACAGATTACAAGTACAGGAATCTATGTCACAAATAAGAATATGATGAAGAAGATGAAGGACTATAATATGAAGAAGAATAATAGTTTAAAAAGAACAATATGAGTAATGTTAACAAAAAGATGAAAAGCAAGAAGTTTTAGAAGAAGATAAAGAAGGTGAAGATGAAGAATAATTTGATGACAAAGATGATGCTGCTGAAGATTATGAAGGAGAAAGTGTGGCAAAAGTTAAAAAGGTGAAGAGCATGGAAGTTGTGAAACATACATATTTGCCAAAATAGAAAAAAGGTTAACAACATTGTCAATTTCTTCGTCAATCCGAACGTATTTCCTAAAAAAAAAAATTAATGCTATTCCATTGGATTGGGTTAAACATCTATGCCTTTAATGTCTCCTCAACCTCCCCCAATACATTCTACATTACTCTTTGTTGTTTTCCTTCATGTACAATTAACCTACAAGGCAAGAATGGGTTTTTTTTAATTTCGATATTTTGTTCCCATAGACTTACATTGGACTTCCGGTATCGGTATCGGGTATCGCCGATATTTTTGGGTATCGGCGATACCATTCCGATTCCGATACTTTTGGATATCGGAAAGTATCGCTCAACTCTAATAATTATATATTGTATATACACTGTTCAAAAAAATAAAGGGAACACATAAACAACAGAATATAACTCCAAGTAAATCAAACTTCTGTGAAATCCAAACTGTCCACTTAGGAAGCAACACTGATTGACAATCAATTTCAGATGCTGTTGTGCAAATGGAATAGAACACAGATGGAAATTACTGGCAATTATCAAGACACACTCAATAAAGGAGTGATTCTGCTGGTGGGGACCACAGACCACATCTCAGTACCAATGCTTTGTGGCTGATGTTTTGGTCACTTTTGAATGTTGGTTGTGCTTTCACACTCGTGGTAGCATGAGATGGATTCTACAACCCACACTAGTGGCTTAGGTAGTGCAGCTCATGCAGGATGGCACATCAATGCGAGCTGTGGCAAGAAGGTTTGCTGTGTCTGTCAGCGTAGTATCCAGAGGCTGGAGGCGCTACCTGGAGACAGGCCAGTACATCAGGAGACATGGAGGGGGCCATAGAAGGGCAACAACCCAGCAGCAGGACCGCTACCTCCACCTTTGTGCAAGGAGGAACAGGAGGAGCACTGCCAGAGCCCTGCAAAATTACCTCCAGCAGGCCACAAATGTGCATGTGTCTGGACAAACGGTTAGAAACCGACTCCATGAGGATGGTCTGAGTGCCCGACGTCCACAGATGGGGGATGTGCTCACAGCCCAACACGACGCTTGACATTTCCACAGAACGCCAGGATTGGTAAATTCGCCACTGGCGCCCTGTGCTCTTCACAGATGAAAGCAGGTTCACAATGAGCACATGTGACAGACGTGACAGAGTCTGGAGACGTCTTGGAGAGCGATCGCAAAATATTGTTTAAAAACAGTCAGTGAAATATTTTACCTCACAAAATAAATCCTCTGTGATCCCCTGCTGTAATGTCAGTATTGTCTTTTACTTCCTCCCCTGCCCAGGAGATGTTGTATGCTCCGTACATGGTCAGACACAGACAATTTTCAAAATGAACTTTCGTTCGTGGGAAATCTCCTTTAATGTGACCGGCTTCCTCTGCCTGTAGACACGTCGCGCATTTGTCGCCGGGATCAGCTGAATGATTTACTGTGCATGCACGGAATTTGTTCAGGCGCAGTGCGACTGCGTTCCGCTGGTGGTACCGCGCAAGAGGCTGTGTGAGTGAGTGCGAGTGCATGAGAGACTGTGAGTGTTTTTAGTGCGTACAGCGTATAGTGTGTGTGGGAGACGGTGTTCCGCTGGTAGTACAGTGCAATAGGTTGATACCAGCAGCAGTTTCCATATTGAGACACCCATCACTTGTGTGTCCCAATATGGCGGTCGGTAGAGTTGAGCGAAACAGGTCGGTTCAGATTCAAAAAAGACCGACTTTCGCTAAAGTCGGGTTTCACCGAGTGAAACCCGACCATAGTGTGAGGTCGGCCATGCGTTCGGCGACCCGAGCGCCAAAGTCGGTTTTCCCATAATGCTTGAAGGGCCTTTAATCAGCCAATGAGCAAGGACGCACACTGTGGGCAACGCGATGACATGGGCAGCAGCCACCACCATCTTAGAGAAGGGCATTGCAGTGATTGGCTTGCTTTGTGTAGCGTCACAGTGCCTATAAAAGCCCTCACAGCCGACCGCCATTTTACTTCTGCCGATCTTAGCGTAGGGAGAGGTTGCTGGCGCTGGTTCTCAGTAGGGAGAGCGTTAGGCAGGAAAAACACTAATTCTGTGCTTGTGCTGATAGTGATTAGCTGTACACTTAGTGTGCAGTGACAGGGGAGGATTTTGTTGTGTGCAGCAGCGCTGGTTCTTAGGCTGCCTGCCAGTGACGGAGGAATTGCTTTTGTGCAGCAGCAGAGCTGATTATTAGGCTGCCTGCCAGTGACAGGGGAGGAATTTATTGTGTGCAGCAGCAGAGCTGATTATTAGGCTGCCTGCCAGTGACAGGGGAGGAATTTCTTGTGTGCAGCAGCAGAGCTGATTATTAGGCTGCCTGTTAGCTGTATTGCTGTGTGTTCACTGCTGTGCAGAGTGCTTTTTAACACAGCACCTACACAGCACTAATACTTTTATTCTTTTTTTCAGCACAGTTACCGAGCGTTCAATTTTTCCCATACCATATAGAGCTGTACGCTCCTCACACTGCCGTGTACCGGCTGGTATCACGGACAAATGCATGCTGACTATCTGTGTGTGACTCCGGAAATATATACGGAGATTTAAATTTTCCCCTAAACCGTATACTGCTGGTATCTTCTGATACAGTGCCGTTTTTCTCCCTTCTGTATTGTGGTCAAATCCATACTGAGAGAGCGTCTGTGTGTTACTCCTCAAATATGTACGGAGATTTAAGTGCACACGTTCAGGATTATTTGTGTTTTTTTTCGCGTTTTTTTCGCGGGAAAAAAGCATCAAAAACGCATTTATTAAGCATCCTATCATTTAGAATGAATTCCGCATTTTTTGTGCACATGGTGCGTTTTTTTCCGCGAAAAAAACGCATTGCGGAAAAAGTAGCAACATGTTCATTAATTTCGCGGAATTATAGCGTTTTTCCCGCTATATTATTGACCTAGAAAGTTCAGGGAAAAATCGCGGTAAAAACGCGTCAAATCCACGCAAAAACGCGCAAAAATCCGCGCAAAAAAACCCCGCACATTTTTAAAGCGAAAAAAGTCAGTTTTTGCTCAGGAATATTCTGCAAACATTCCTGAACGTGTGCACTTAGCCTAAAAATTACCCCAACACTGTATACAGCTGTACGCTACTGATACAGTACACTTTTTCTGCTTTTCATATTCTGGTGTAATCCATACTGAGCCTGTGAGCGTGTGTATTACTCCTGAAATATATACGGAGATTTAAAATTACCCCAGCACTGTATACGGCTGTACGCTTCTGATACAGTACACTTTTTGGCTTTTTATATTCTGGTGTAATCCATACAGAGCCTGTGAGAGTCTGTGTCACTCCGCAAATATATACGGAGATTAAAATTTTTCACCCTCACCGTATACAGCTGTACGCTTCTGATACAGTACCATATATCTGCTGGTATTTTGGGTACAGTTTCACAGACATGAGGAAGTATGGTGGAAGAGGCCGCGGACGTGGGTTTGGGGGGCCACCTGGTACTGATGGTGGTGGTGCATCTGCTGGTAGTGCCAAAAGCACAATAGCACCTAAGGTAGGAGGTGTTGAGCCTGCGTCATCGTCTGGCTCCAGAAGGCCTGGAAGGCTTCCTTTTCTGGGACTACGTAAACCGCTTTTAAAGCCGGAGCATCAGGAACAGGTTTTGGCTTACATTGCCGAAACAGCCTCCAGCTCTATCACCTCCTCTTCTGAAGTTTCAAAAACTCCAAGCACTGAGTCGTCAGTGCAGGCTTCCGGTCAGGAACAACCCCTTTCCTTGTGTCTTTCACCCCCACCAAAAGTGAAGGATGTGGCAGGCCACACTTCAGATTACTCCATGGAGCTCTTTTCACATACCATGCCTGGGTTATCAAGTCAAATCCTAATTCCCCAGTCCAAGATGAATCTAACATGGAGTGCACTGATGCACAGCCACTGCTATATGATTCTGTTGGTACATTTAACTAGAGCAGTACATTGCCCTCGCAGTCTACTGAGCCAGAATGTGACCCTGATGAAACTCAGGTGCCCCTTCCTGCATACTATACCACCTTACACGGTGACACAGAGGAAGGTGCAGATGAAATTGAAGAGGAGGTGATGGATGACCCAGTTGTTGACCCGGATTGGCATCCAGTGGGGGAAGAGGGTGCCACTGGCAATAGCTCAAAAGAGGAGGAGGATCCGCAGCAGGTATTGACTTTGCAGCTGGGGTTATCTGACAGGCCCGTAGCAGTCCAAAAAGGTGTTAAAAAAACAAAAAGAGTTGCAGGACAGCTTGGCCAGATGGTCAAATTAGCACAGCATGCAAGCCCTGAAAATTTATACCATAGTAGGAAGAGTCCAGTGTGGCACTTTTTTATCAAAATCCTATTGATGAGGCAAAGGTTATCTGTAAGAAGTGCGGAATCTCAGAAATTTGAATACCAGTTGCATGCTTAGACATTTAATGAACATGCACTTGCAAGCGTGGACGGACTACAAAACCTCAGGTAGCACATGTGCACCTGCTCCGACTGAAGTTAGCCAGCAACGCTTCATCACTTCCCCCACTGTAAGCCCACCGGTTGGCACACCACCAGCAAGAAATGTTGAGGTGTAGTCGCAAGGCCAAAGCAGTCAGGGAATCACAATGTTTTTGCAACGAAAGACTGCATCTAGGCCATCACCTCCATCACCATCACCAACCCCCTCTCAGTCCATCATGTCCACCGCTAGTTCCCCCATATGCAGCTTTCAAGTCCAAATCACCCTAGCAGACACTCTGAGTAGGACAAGAAAGTACTCATCTCTCATCCGCGTACACTGGCTTTGAACGCCAACATTGCCAAACTGATCTCATTAGAGTTGATGCCCTTCCGTTTTGGTTGAAAGCGCAGCGTTCAGAGACCTCATGGCCTACGCTATCCCACGCTATGACCTACCCAGTCGGCACTTCTTTTCTAGAAAAGCCATCCCTGCCCTCCACCTGCATGTGAAAGACCGCATTGTCCATACACTGAAACAATCAGTGAGTGGAAAGGTGCACCTCACAACAGATGCATGGGCCACTAGGCATGGCCAGGACCGTTACGTGTCCATCACTGCGCACTGGGTGAATGTGGTGGATGCAGGGTCCACAGGGGACAGCGGCGGTGGGACAGTGCTGCCTAGCCCACGGTTTAGGCAACAGTTGGCAACAGTTTCTCCTCCTCCAGAAGAGAAAGCTTGTCTACAGAGCGCAGTCACACGATCACTCCATCCACAGCTGCCAGTGTTGCACACGAGGTGTCCCACTATCGAACAGCTAGTGGTAAGCGTCAGCAGGCTGTTTTAAAAATGATGTCTTTGGGCGACAACAGACACACTGCGGAGGTACTGGCCGACTACCAGTGAGAAACTGAGTCATGACTGGGCAGTATACATCTTGAGCCAGGCAAGGTGGTCAGTGATAACGGCCGTAATTTTGTGACGGCCATAGCCCTGGCAAAACTCAGACACATACCTGGCTCACACCTTGAACCTGGTGGTGCAGTGCTTCTTAAATAATTATCCGGAGTTAACAGCCCTGCTCCATAAGGTGCGAAGACTGTTGCTCGCACATCCGTCGCTCGCCCGTAGACTCCAGTCGTATGCAGAGACTGCAGCGATCGCTCCACCTCCCCAAGCACCGCCTAATCATAGACGTTGCAACAAGGTGGAACTCCACCATGCACATGGTTCAGAGGCTGTGCGAACAGAGGCAGGCTGTAATGCATTTATGGGAGTATACACGGGCAGGCAGTTTGAGGGCAGACATGGAGTTGTCGGTGTGCAGTGGTCAAAGCTGAAAGACCTGTAAAGTCCTTCAGTGTTTTGAGGAATGCACATGGCTGGTAAGCACAGACGATGCCATCATAAGCATCAGCATCCCACTTATGCGTCTGCTCATGCAAACTTTGACGCACATTAAGGATCAGGCGTCTGCAGCTGAGGAGGAAGAGGAGGAGGGAAGCCTTGATGACAGTCAGCCATTGTCTGCTCAGGGAACTGTCCTGGACGAGGTCGAGGAAGAAGAGTAAGAGAAGGATGAGGGGGATGATTAGCTTGGGGAGGATGATGCTTTTCAGGTGGCAAGAGAAAATGTTGGCTTGCCAAGGTCAGGTACAGAGTTTGTGCGTGACTGGAGGGATGTGGATTTGGCAGAAAGTGCTCCTCCACCCACCACTGGCAGTGCATCATTGACACCTGGAACATTGGCCCACATGTGTGATTATGCCTTGCAGATCCTAAAAAGGAACCCCCGCATTGCCAAAATTATGAAAGATGATGACTACTGGTTGGCCAGCATCCTCTATCCACGCTATAAAGGCAAATTACAGAACATCATGCCACAGGAGAACCTACAGCTAATATTGGCGAACAAACAAGCAACTCTGGTAAACCGTTTGTTAGAGGCATTCCCAGCATACAGCAGCGGTGCAGGTTCTACCACGAGCCGTACTGGGCCAAATGGAAGAGGTGTTCGTGGTGCACACAGCCGAAGTGGCGTTGGAGACAGGGGTTTCATGACCATGTTATGGACTGATTTCTCGAGTACCGCTCACACGCCTGGTAATACTGAATCTATTGCAACAGACAGGAGACAGCAGTTGTCAACTATGGTTAAAAATTACTTCTCCTCCCCTATTGATGTTCTCCCTCACATGTCATTCCCCTTTGACTACTGGGCCTGTAAACTGGACACCTGGCCTGAATTGGCACAATAT
This sequence comes from Oophaga sylvatica, assembly GCA_033576555.1. Classification (NCBI taxonomy): domain Eukaryota; kingdom Metazoa; phylum Chordata; class Amphibia; order Anura; family Dendrobatidae; genus Oophaga; species Oophaga sylvatica. Next base: position 558,480,773 of record JARQOD010000001.1, on the reverse strand, counting down.
GCCTTACAGGAGCTCGCTTGCCCTGCTGGTAGTGTGCTATCAGAAAGAGTCTTCAGTGCTGCTGGATTAATCCTGACAGAAAGAAGGACCAGTCTGTCGACACAAAATGTTGATGATCTAACCTTAATTAAAATGAACCATGCATGGGTTTCAAAGGATTTTGTCCCATCTTCACCTGATGACACATAGGTTGCCAGCAAAATGGCTCGCTTTGTCCTCCTCTACATCTGACTTCTCCAATTCCTCCATTTGCAGCTGCTGAACGTCCAGCCTACACCTCAACATATGCCATTTTTGCCACCTACCTATCTGGGCTGTCCCCCCCCCAGGGCCGGGGTCACCACCTGACGCACCCGGGCAAGTGCCGGTGCCCTGAGCAGGTGGGGGGCCCACTCTTGGGCGACGGCACTGGCACTGGCACAGGGCCCCTCATAGTACAATAAAGAGTCTCTGACTGTGGGGGGGGCCCACTCGCCGTCAGACACACCGGCGTACTATGAAGGGCCCTGTACCAGTACCGGTGCCCATGAGTGGGCCCCCCTCCTTGCTCAGGGCCCCAGCACTTGCAATACTAACCTCTCCCTGCTCCACCGCTGTGTAGTCTGGGCAGTTAAATCCTTCACAGGGACGGCTACTACAAATTTGGTGAACTGATCGATGATGGTTAAGACGTAGCTATGGCCTGTCCTGCTGGGCTCTACCTTCAGATGATCAATGGCTACCATTTCTAATGGACGTCGACTCACAATCGGATGCAGTGTTGCTTTCTGATCAGCTTTCACAGTTTTACTAGTCACAGACGTGTGACATTCATGGCACCATTTTTCAATGTATCCTCCCATGCCAATCCAATAGAATCGCCTACGGCCTGTGGCTTCTGTCTTTTACACTCCAAAGTGACAAGACTGATCATGATAGGCAGTGAGGATCATGTCTACATCTCTCCTTGGCATCACAATTTGATGGAGACGACTAACGGTGATGGGATCGACGCTACTGCGATACAGCAACCCTTTCTTCACAAAGAACTGTTTTCACTTTTTCCACAGATAAAGTAATTGAGGGTCAGCATCGCCTCTGAGAATTCTACCGGGAGGTTTTACCGTGATTAGGAATTCCCAAATTTCTGCAATCACTCTACTTTCAGTGTGTACTTGTATCCATCTAGTTTCGTGTAGTGGAGAGTCTGGACTGGCTTATTGAGACTGAAATATATACGAAGATTTAAAAGTACCCCAACACTGTATACAGCTGTACGCTTCTAATACATTACCCTTTTTCTACTTTTTATATTCTGGTGTAATCCATACTGAGCCTGTGAGAGTCTGTGTCTGACTCTGGAAATATATACGGATATTTAAAATTACCCCAACACTGTATACAGCTGTACGCTTCTGACACATTTCCCTTTTTCTACTTTTTATAATCCCGTGTAATCCATACTGAGCCTGAGAGCGTCTGTGTCTGCCTCCTGAAATATATACGGAGATTTAGAATATTTTCACTATACTATATATACCTGGTATCTGCCGATTCAGTACCCTTTTTGCCAGAAAGTCCTCCTCCAACCCACCACTCTAAGTGCATCATTGTCACCTGGAACATTGGCCCACATGTGTGATTATTTCTTGCGGATCTGCTTTTTATATTCTGGTGTGATCCATACTGAGCCTATGAGAGTCTGTCTGTTACTACGGAAATATATATGGAGATTTAAAATTACCCCAACACTGTATGCAGCTGTACACTTCTGATACAGTACACTTTTTCAACTTTTATATTCTGGTGTAATCCATACTGAGCCTGTGAGAGTCTGTGTCTGACTCAGGAAATATATACGGAGATTTTAAATTACCCCAACACTGTATAGAGCTGTACACTTCTAATACATTACCCTTTTTCTACTTGTTATATTCCTGTCTAATCCATGCTGAGCCTATGAGTGTCTGTCTGATACTCTGGAAATAAATACGGAGATTTACAATTTGCCCTAGACTGTATACAGCTGTACGCTTGTGATACAGTACCCTTTTTGGCAGAAAGTCCTCCTTCCCCCACCACTCTAAGTGCATCATTGACACCTGGAACATTGACCCACATATGTGATTATTTCTTGCGGATCTGCTTTTTATATTCTTGTATACTCTATACTGAGCCTGTGAGCGTCATTGTCTCACTCCTGAAATATATACGGAGATTTAGAATATTTTCACTGTACTATATATACCTGGTATCTGCTGATACAGTACCCCTTTTTCTTCTTATTATATTCTTGTGTAATCCATACTGAGCCTGAGAGCGTCTGTGTCTGCCTCCTGAAATATATACGGAGATTTCCAATAATTTCACTATACTACATATACCTGGTATGTGGTGATACAGTACCCCTTTTTCTTCTTATTATATTCTTGTGTAATCCATACTTAGCCTGTGAGCGTCTGTGACTGACTCCTGAAATATATACGGAGATTTACAATATTTTCAGTATACTATATACACCTGGTATCTGGTGATACAGTACCCTGTTTCAGCTTTTTATATTCTGGTCTAATCCATACAGAGCCTGTGAGCGTCTGTCTGTTACTCCGGAAATATATACGGAGATTTAAAAATTACCCCAACAGTGTATACAGCTGTACTCTTGTGATACAGTAACCTTTTTGGCAGAAAGTCCTCCTCCCCCCACCACTCTAAGTGCATCATTGACACCTGGAACATTGGCCCACATGTGTGATTATTTCTTGAGGATCTGCTTTTTTTTTTCTTGTGTTCTCCATACTGAGCCTGTGAGCATCATTGCCTGACTTTTGAAATATATACGGAGATTTAGATTATTTTCACCATACTCTATATACCTGGTATCTGCTGATACAGTACACCTTTTTCCTCTTTTTATATTACTGTGTAATCCATACTGAGCCTGAGAGCGTCTGTGTCTGCCTCCTGAAATATATACGGAGATTTCCAATATTTTCAGCATACTATATATACCTGGTATCTGCTGATACAGTACCCCTTTTTCATCTTTTTATATTATTGTGTAATCCATACTGAGCCTGAGAGCGTCTGTGTCTGCCTCCTGAAATAGATACGGAGATTTAGAATATTTTCACTATGCTATATATACCTGGTGCCTGCTGATACAGTACCCCTTTTTCTTCTTATTATATTCTTGTGTAATCCATACTGAGCCTGAGAGCGTCTATGTCTGCCTCCTGAAATATATACGGAGATTAAAATATTTTCACAATACTAGATATACCTGGTTGTTATGATTTGGAAGCTGAGGAGAGCAGGCAAAAACTGCAATACACCAGAGAGGTTGGAAACTACTGGATTGCAGTACCCTGACTAACCACCACAACTAAAGGCAGCCGTGGAGCGTTCCTACGTTGGTCCTAGACGCCTCATCACAGCCTGAGAGGTTAACTACACCTAAAGATAGAAAGAGGAAGGCTATCTGCCCCGGAGCAGATCCCAAAGAACATAGAAAGCCCCCAAACATGTAATGGCGGTTAGACAAGAGGAAATACAGACACAGACAGAAAATAGTATGAGCAAACGCTGGGGCCCAATCTTCCTAGAAAGAAAAGGTTAGGAAGGACACTTACTGCAATTCAAAAAACCCTAAAAAAAATACCAACTCTACTAATTGCAAAAACACCTGAGATCACACGACCTCTACCACCTAAATTAGTTCTCTGGTGTAGCAAAACTAAGCCGCAGCCACTGAAAAAACTGGAAAAGGCAAATGAACAAATTACAGTGGCTCAGATAAACTGAGAGGAGCACAAGCCCCCGGAGGGGACCTGGCTGACCTCCACAGAAGTGCAGGGAAAAATGCAAAAAGCAAGCACAAAAATAAAAGCAGAAAATATCTTATCTGCTAGCAGAAGATGCAGGCAAGAATCAGCAAGCTTCCAAGTGAACCAGGAACAAAGTTGAGACAAGAACAATTGATCACCGGCAACCCTGATGGGAGGGAACCTCCCTTATATAAGACCAGTCTGTAACTCCTGATTCCAATCTTCACAATCTTCATTGAATGGTTCAGCACTGTCTGCAACCACCAGAGGGAGCTTCTGCTCAGAATTCATTTCTAACACATTCACAACAGTACCCCCCCCTTGAGGAGGGGTCACCGAACCCTCATTTGGACAACCAGGTCGGTCAGGATGAGCTCTGTGATACGCACGGATCAGTCTCCTAGCATGGATGTCCGAAGCAAACACCCAAGAATTGTCCTCCTGACCATAACCTCTCCACTTAACCAAATACTGGAGTTTCCGTCTAGAAAAATGAGAATCCAATATTTTCTCAACCACATACTCCAGATTGCCCTCAACCAAAACAGGGTCAGGAGGCGCAGCCATAGGAACCACTGGCTCGACAAACCTCTTCAATAAGGACTTGTGGAACACGTTATGGATCTTAAATGTCCCTGGAAGAAGTAAACGAAAGGAAACAGGATTAAGAATCTCCATGATCTTATAAGGTCCAATGAACCTAGGCTTAAACTTAGGAGATGCAACTCTCATAGGGATATTTCTTGAGAACAACCAGACCAAGTCCCCCACTTCAAACCGAGGACCATCAGTCCTATGCCGGTTGGCAAACCGCTGGGCCCTCTCCTGATAGAGGGACAACCTCTCCACTACCTGGTCCCAAATCTGCTGCATACGCTCCACAAGAGAGTCAACACCTGGACAGACAGAAGCCTCCGTCTGTCCCGAAGAAAATCGAGGGTGAAACCCAAAATTGCAGAAAAATGGAGACATCAAAGTGGCAGAGCTAGCCCTATTATTAAGAGTAAACTCAGCCAAAGGCAAAAAAGAGACCCAGTCATCTTGATCAGCAGACACAAAGCATCTCAGATAAGTCTCCAATGTCTGGTTTGTTCTCTCAGTTTGTCCATTGGTCTGAGGATGAAAAGCCGAGGAGAAAGACAATTGAACACCAAGTTTAGAACAAAAAGTCCTCCAAAATCTGGAAACAAACTGGACTCCTCTGTCAGACACAATGTTCTCAGGAATGCCGTGTAACCGAACCACGTGCTGAAGGAACAAAGGCACCAATTCGGAGGAGGAAGGCAACTTAGGTAATGGCACAAGATGTATAATTTTGGAAAACCTATCACAAATCACCCAGATAACGGTCATTCTCTGAGAAACAGGGAGGTCGGAAACGAAATCCATAGAGATATGGGTCCATGGTCTCTTGGGCACAGGCAATGGCATCAACAAACCACTAGAGCGAGAGCAAGGCTTGGAGCGAGAGCAAGTCCCGCAGGACTGCACAAATTCCCTGACGTAACGAGACAAAGTAGGCCACCAAAAGGACCGACTAACCAAGTCTCTGGTACCAAAAATTCCGGGATGACCGGCCAACGCGGAACAATGAATCTCAGACATCACACTCTTTTTCCACCGGTCTGGGACAAACAATTTCCCAATAGGGCAGCGCTCGGGTTTATCCTCCTGACACCCTTCCAGAGCCAGTCTCAAATTGGGCGAGATGGCGGCAAGAACTACACCCTCTTTCAAAATAACAGCAGGATCAGATAACTCAGGAGAGTCCGCAAGGAAACTCCTCGAGAGGGCATCCGCCTTAACATTCTTAGTGCCAGGAAGAAAGGAAACCACAAAATTAAAACGTGTGAAAAACAAGGCCCACCTGGCCTGTCTAGGATTAAGTCGCTTGGCTGATTCCAGATAAACCAGATTCTTATGGTCCGTGAGGACCACCACCTGATGTTTGGCTTCCTCCAGCCAATGTCTCCACTCTTCAATAGCCCACTTCATGGCCAATAACTCCCGATTACCCACGTCATAATTACGTTCAGTTGGAGAAAATTTTCGAGAGAAAAAGGCACAAGGGTTACTTTTAGAGGTCTCTTGATCTCTTTGGGACAAAACGGCACCTGCCCCAATTTCAGAGGCATCAACCTCCACCTGAAATGGCAGAGAAACATCAGGCTGCCGTAGAACAGGAGCAGAAGTGAATCTCTGCTTAAGTTCCTGAAACGCAGAGACTGCCTCAGGAGGCCAATTCACCACATCAGAAGCCTTTTGGTCAAATCAGTCAATGGTTTAACAATAACAGAGAAATTACCAATAAATTTACAATAAAAATTGGCAAAACCCAAGAATCTCTGAAGAGCCTTTAATGAAGTAGGTTGGACCCAATCACAGATGGCCTGAACCTTGACCGGGTCCATTTCAATAACAGATGGGGACAAAATGAATCCCAGAAATGAGATCCTCTGTACGCCAAAAAGACACTTTGATCCCTTCACATACAGAGCATTCTCTCTCAAAATCTGGAACACAGTCCGAACATGTTTCACATGAGAGTCCCAGTCATTGGAAAAAATCAAGATATCATCCAAATAAACAATCAGAAATTTATCCACAAAATCCCTGAAAATGTCATTCATGAAGGACTGGAAGACGGAGGGAGCATTAGTGAGCCCAAAGGGCATCACTAGGTACTCAAATACCCCTCTGGGGTATTAAATGCTGTCTTCCATTCATCCCCGTGCTTAATACGAATAAGGTTATACGCCCCCCTGAGGTCAAGCTTGGTAAACCAAGTAGCACTTTTCACCCTGGAAAACAGGTCAGAAATCAAGGGTAACGGATATTGATATTTCACAGTGATATTGTTCAAGAGACGATAATCAATACACGGCCTTAATGAATCATCCTTTTTGGCCACAAAGAAAAAACCGGCACCCAAGGGTGAAGAGGATGGTCTGATATGACCCTTCTCCAATGACTCCTTGATATAAGACCGCATAGGTCATGTTCAGGTACAGACAAGTTAAAAAGGCGACCTTTAGGGAATTTACTACCAGGCACTAATTCAATAGCGCAGTCATAGCTCCTATGGGGGGGGCAAGGATGCAGATTTACTTTCGCTAAACACATCAGAAAAATCAATCAAAAAGTCAGGAACATCCTGAGCCTGGGGAGAGGCAGAAAAAAACAGGAGTGTTGGCATTAACACATTGGCAGCCCCAACTGGTTACAGACACAGATTTCCAATCCAAAACAGGATTATGAGACTGTAACCAAGGGAAACCTAGTACAATAATGTCATGCAGATTATACAGCACCAAAAATTTGCAACTCTCCTGATGATCGGGTTCAACTCTCATTATCACCTGAGTAGAGAACTGGGGTTTATTCTCAGCCAAAGGGGTAGAATCAATCCCCAGTAGGGGAATAGACTTCCGTAGGGGTATCAAGGGAAACCCACAACGTTTAGCAAAATCAGAATCCATCAGGTTAATAGCTGCTCCCGAATCAACAAAAGCCTGAGCAGAAAATGTGGACAGGGAGCAAATCAGGGTAACAGTCAACAGAAATTTAGTCTGAACACTACCCAAGACAACTGAGCGTGCAAAACATCTTCCCCGCTTAGGGCAGATTGAAATAGCATGAGAGGCGTCACCACAGTAGAAACATAACCAATTGCGTTTTCGAAACTCATGACGCTGTGCCCCAGAAGCCACTCTATCACACTGTATGGGTTCAGAAGCTGGTTCACAAGGCAACACTATTCCACGCATACCTCTACGCTCACGCAAACGTCTGTCAATTTGAATCGCTAATGACATAGAATCATTGAGACCAGAGGGAGCAGGGAAACCCACCATAACATCTTTTACATTCTCTGACAGACCCTTCGAAAAAGGGCTGCCAAAGCATCATCATTCCATTTGGTCAGGACTGCCCACTTTCGAAATTTCTGACAGTATAACTCAGCGTCCTCAAGCCCCTGATTTAATGCCAACAAGGTTTTTTCAGCTTGATCAGTGACATTGGTTCATCGTACAACAACCCCAGAGCCAGAAAAAATGCATCAACATTACTCAAACAGGGTCCCCAGGTGTCAGGGAAAAAGCCCAATCCTGAGGATCGCCGCGCAGGAGAGAGATGACAATTTGAACCTGCTGTGCTGCGTTCCCTGAGGACTTAGGTTTTAAGGCAAAAAACAACTTACAGTTATTTTTGAAATTCAGAAATTTAGCTCGATCCCCTAAAAACAAATCTGGCATGGGGATCCTAGGTTCCACAACAGGCAACCCTGCAAGATAGGTAGCAATACTCCGAACTTCAGTGGCAAGCTGATCCACACTGCCAGACAACTGTGCAAACTCCATTGAGAGAAAAAAAAAATGCTCCTCTGCACTCAGAGAAAAAGAGGGAAAAAAAAATGCAACAAACAGAAAAAAAAAAAAAAATCTCTGACAACTCTGACAACTCTTTTTTTTTTTACACTATTTTTCCCTTCTGTGAGTACCATATAATTTTCAGTTAGGCCGGTGATACTGTTATGATTTGGAAGCTGAGGAGAGCAGGCAAAAACTGCAATACACCAGAGAGGTTGGAATCTACTGGATTGCAGTACCCTGACTAACCACCACAACTAAAGGCAGCCGTGGAGCTTTCCTACGTTGGTCCTAGACGCCTCGTCACAGCCTGAGAGGTTAACTACACCTAAAGATAGAAAGAGGAAGGCTATCTGCCCGGAGCAGATCCCCAAAGAACATAGAAAGCCCCCAAACATGTAATGGCGGTTAGACAAGAGGAAATACAGACACAGACAGAAAATAGTATGAGCAAACGTTGGGGCCCAATCTTCCTAGAAAGAAAAGGATAGGAAGGACACTTACTGCAATTCAAAAAACCCTAAAAAAATACCAACTCTACTAATTGCAAAAACACCTGAGATCACACGACCTCTACCACCTAAATTAGTTCTCTGGTGTAACAAAACTAAGCCGCAGCCACTGAAAAAACTGGAAAAGGCAAATGAACAAATAACAGTGGCTCAGATAAACTGAGAGGAGCACAAGCCCCGGAGGGGACCTGGCTGACCTCCACAGAAGTGCAGGGAAAAATGCAAAAAGCAAGCACAAAAATAAAAGCAGAAAATATTTTATCTGTTAGCAGAAGATGCAGGCAAGAATCAGCAAGCTTCCAAGTGAACCAGGAACAAAGTTGAGACAAGAACAATTGATCACCGGCAATCCTGATGGGAGGGAACCTCCTTTATATAAGACCAGTCTGTAACTCCTGATTGCCAATCTTCACAATCTTCATTGAATGGTTCAGCACTGTCTGCAACCACCAGAGGGAGCTTCTGCTCATAATTCATTTCTAACACATTCACAACACCTGGTATCTGGCGATACAGTACCCTTTTTGCCAGAAAGTCCTCCACCCACCACTCCTAGTGCATCATTGACACCTGGAACATTGGCCCACATGTGTGATTATTTCTTGCGGATCTGCTTTTTATATTCTGGTGTGATCCATACTGAGCCTGTGAGAGTCTGTCTGTTACTCCGGAAATATATACGGAGATTTACAATTACCCCTACACTGTATACAGCTGTACGCTTCTAATACATTACCCTTTTTCTACTTTTTATATTCTGGTGTAATCCATTTTGAGCCTGAGAGCGTCTGTATGTGACTCCTGAAATATATACGGAGATTTACAATTATCCCTAGACTGTACAGTATACAGCTGTACGCTTCTGATACAGTAACACATATCTGCTGGTATTTTGGGTACATTTTTACAAAAATGAGGAAGTATGGTGGAAGAGGACGTGGGCGTGAGGGGCCAGCTGGTTCTGATGGTGGTGGTGGTACATCTGCTGGAAGTGCCATAAGCACAATAGCACCTAAGGCAGGAGGTGTTGAGCCGGCGTCATCGTCTGGCTCAAGAAGGTCTGGAACGCTCCCTTTATTGGGAGTAGGTAAACTGCTTTTAAAACCGGAGCATCAGGAACAGATTTTGACTTACATTGCCGAATCAGCCTCCAGCTCTATCGCATTCTCTTCTGAAGTTTAAAAAAATGCAAGCACTGAGTCGTTACTGCAGGCTCCTGGTCAGGAACAACACCTTTCCCTTGTGTGCTTCACCGCCACCAAAAGTGAAGGATGCGGAAGCCCACACTTCAGATTACTCCATGGAACTCTTTTCACATACCATGCCTGTGTTATCAAGTCAAATCCTGAATTCCCCAGTCCAACATATATCAGAGATGGAGTGCACTGATGCACAGCCACTGCTAGATGATTCTACTGGTACATTCACCCAGAGCACTACATTGCCCTCGCAGTCTACTGAGCCAGAGATATGACCCTGATGAAACTCAGGTGCCCCTTCACTCATACTATACCACCTTACACGGTGACACAGAGGAAGGTGCAGATGAAATTGAAGAGGAGGTGATGGATGACCCAGTTGTTGACCTGGATTGTCATCCATTGGGGGAAGTGGGTGTCTCTGGCAATAGCTCAGAAGAGGAGAAGGATCCGCAGCTGGCATCGACATCACAGCAGCGGCTATCTGGCAGGCCCGTAGCAGTCAAAAAACATCTTAAAAAAACAAAAAGTTGCAGGACAGCTTGGCCATACGGGCAAATTAGCACAGTGTGCAAGCCTTGAAAATTTATACCATAGTAGGACGAGTCCAGAGTGGCACTTTTTTTTTTACCAAAATCCTATTGATGAGGCAAAGGTTATCTTTCAGAAGTGCGGAAGGACCTTTAGCCGAGGGAAAAATCTTAGAAATTTGAATACCAGTTGCATGCTTAGACATTTAATGAACATGCACTTGCAAGCGTGGACGGACTCCAAAAGCGACAAATAACCCCCCCAGGGCCGGCGTCAGCTCCTGGCAAGTGCCGGTTCCCTGAGCAGGTGGGGAGGGCTGACTCGTGGGCTACGGCACTGGCCCAGGGCCCCTCATAGTACAAAAAAGTGTCTCTGACGGTGGGGTGGCCCTCTCGCCGTCAGACACAGTGGCGTACTATGAGGGGGCCCCCCCTGCTTGCTCAGGGCCCCAGCACTTGCAATACTTACCTCTCCCTGCTCCACCGCTGTGACGTCTTCCGCGTTTCCTGACAGTGACATTCAGGTTAGAGAGCGCGATGACGTCACGTCTGTACGCCCTCTGCCTAAACAGTCACAGTGCAGAGAGCTGGAAGATGGCGACGCTGAGGAGTCCAGAGTAGAACAGTGCCCAGCGAGGAGAGGTATTTCATTTTTTTTAATGTTTGGAGCAATATATGGTGAGCATTATACACTGGAGAATCATATATGGGGCCCAGCATGCACTTGAGCATCATAGATAGGGCCATCATACACTGGAGCATTTTAATGGGGGACATCTGACACTGAGCATTATAAGGGGCCTATTATATATGGAGCATTATTTTGGCCATAAGACACTGGAGCAGCATCCATGGAGCCCATCATATACTGGAGCATTCTAAAGGGGAAACAGACTCTGAGCAGCATTTACGGGGCCCATTATACACTGGATCATTATAAATGGGGCCAATTATATATGGAGCATTATTTTGGCCCATAAGACACTGGAGCATCATCCATGGGACCCATCATATACTGGAGAATCATATGGGGTTCATTATTTATGGGGCATCATATAGGACAGTGATGGCGAACCTATGGCACACAGAGCCCTCTCAGTTGGCACGCGGCCTTGTCTCATCTTTGCTCCCTGACTGCAGCTTCCTCTCACACATTGAGCGGCGCGGCCGCGGAGCTGAAAGATGATGTCATCCAGCCGCGACCGTCAGCGCCGCTCAATGTGTGAGAGGAATTGAGAGAGGAAGGAAGCTTCCGGCACATGGAGAGGTGAGTGCGGCCGCTGTGCCAGTGAAGCTTCTGTGGTGTGTTTGACCGCTGTGGTGTGTGTGTGTTCTGAGTGATGGCAGTGATAGGGAGAGGGCCTGTGATGGGGAGAGGGCCAGTGATTGGTCAATATAAGAACTCCACCAATCAGCTGTTATCACATGTGTTGGCAGGTGGATGTAAACAGTAGTGGCTGCTACTGGGTACTGCAGTCACTAAACAGTGTACAGAGCTGGGAGGGTCTGCTCTATACATTGTTTACATCCAGCCTGCTACCAGAGGATATAACAGCTACTCCATGAGGGTGCTGGGTGTCATAATAGAGTAAAGGCACTCTATGTTGCTGCACCCTGATAGTGATATGATGGGTGACTAAAAAGATCAGTAGTAAGTGTACTGTATGTGGATATTTATAGTGCAGAGCTCCATGATGACAGGAAGTTATCACTTTCTGTCATTTTTACGCGATATATAATACAGAATGTAACTATACAAGGATTGACCGGTCTGCCCCATATTAAAGCGAACCTTCAGCCTGTAACTGAAAATTGGATATACATTTGTAATATATAATCAGTCTACCTGGTGACCTCCGTTTTCCTCTCACTGACCACTTTGTTTGGATCTTTTGGCATCCAAGATGGTGGTCGCAGTACCGTGGGGAGTACAGTGTTAAGGGGATCATGATGGGGCATATTTCTGCATGAAGGGGTCATGATGGGGCATATTTCTACATGAAGAGGTCATGATGGTGCATATTACTACAAGAAAGGCATCATGATGGGCATATTTCTACATGAAGGGGATCATGATGGGGCATATTTCTACATGAAGGGTCATGATGGGGCATATTTCTACATAAAGGGGTCATGATGGGGCATATTTCTACATGAAGGGGATCATGATTGGGCATATTTCTACATGAAGGGTCATGATGAGGCATATTTCTGCATGAAGGGGTCATGATGGGCATATTTCTACATGAAGACGTCATGATGGTGCATATTATAAAGAAAGGCATCATGATGGGGCATATTTCTACATGAAGGGGATCATGATGGGCATATTTCTACATGAAGAGGTCATGATGGGGCATATTTCTACATAAGGGGTCATGATGGGGCATATTTCTACATGAAGGGGATCATGATGGGCATATTTCTACATGAAGGGATCATGATGGGGCATATTACTACATGAAGAGGTCATGATGGGCATATTTCTACATGAAGGGGATTATGATGGGCATATTTCTACATGAAGGGGTCATGATGGGCATATTTCTACATGAAGGGGATCATGATGGGGCATATTCTACATGAAGAGGTCATGATGGGGCATATTTCTACATGAAGGGGATCATGATGGGGCATATTTCTACATGAAGAGGTCATGATGGGGCATATTTCTACATAAGGGGTCATGATGGGGCATATTTCTACATGAAGGGGATCATGATGGGCATATTTCTACATGAAGGGTCATGATGGGCATATTTCTAGCATGAAGGGGATCATGATGGGGCATATTTCTACATGAAGGGATCATGATGGGCATTTCTATATGAAGGGATCATGATGGGCATATTTCTACATGAAGGGATCATGATGGGCATATTTCTACATGAAGGGTCATGATGGGCATATTACTACAAGAAAGGGATCATGATGGGGCATATTTCTCATGAAGGGGATCATGATGGGGCATATTTCTACATGAAGAGGTCATGATGGGGCATATTTCTACATGAAGGGGATCATGATGGGCATATTTCTACATGAAGGGGTCATGATGAGGCATATTTCTACATGAAGGGGATCATGATGGGGCATATTTCTACATGAAGAGGTCATGATGGGCATATTTCTACATGAAGGGGATCATGATGGGGCATATTTCTACATGAAGGGATCATGATGGGATTTCTAATGAGGGATCATGATGGGCATATTTCTACATGAAGGGGATCATGATGGGGCATATTTCTAAAGAAGGGGGTTGATTTGGGGATTTTTTAATGAAGGGGTGATCATGAGGGGCATATTTCTGCATGAAGGGGATATGATGGGGCATATTTTACATGAAGGGGATCATGATGGGGGATATTCTAATGAAGGGGTCAGTGAGGCTATTTTTAATGAAGGGGATCATGATGGGGCATATTATACAGAAGGGGGTCTGATGGGGATTTTTACATGAAGGGGTCATGTGGGGGTTTTTACATGAAGGGGATCATATGGGGCTATTTTACATGAAGGGTCATGATGAGGCTATTTCTACAGAAGGGGGCATGATGGGCTTTTTCTACAAGAAGGGGTCATGATGGGGCATTTTCTCTGAAGGGGGTCATGTGGGGCATATTTTCATGAAGGGGTCTGATGAGGGAAATTTTTACTGAAGGGGGTCATATGGCTTTATTTTTTTGAAGGGGTTTTTGTGGGGCTATTCTAATGAAAAAAGGGGTTGGGAAAGTAATGTTAATTTTACGACATCAAAAGGTAAATATGAAAATTTTTTGTGAACGAAATCGGGAGTCAAACAATAGAAGAAGGTTTGCAGAAGCGAAATATAAAGACGTTTGGCTAAGTGAGCCTTTTTTCTTTTGCTTGTAATCCCGGAATAGTGGTAAGTCTCAAAAAAAGAGAGGGGATCCCCCTTTGAAAGATATTGCTAGTCAAGAGTCCTTTAAGTATTGGAATTAAACTGTATGGTCTGTAAATGTAGTTCATAAGCAGCGCTCCCGCACCTTGTAGTGTGGTAAGGGGGATTGTGAAAGGGCATTTTGATAAGGAGATATGATGGGATATTTCTACATAAGGGGATCATGATGGGCATTTCTATATGAAGGGGATCTGATGGGGGTTTTTTCTACATGAAGGGGATCTGATGGGACATTTTCTCATGAAGGGGGTCATGATGGGGGATATTTTAAAATGAAGGGGATCATGTGGGATATTTCTACTGAAAGGGGTATGAGAGGATTTTTTTTTTGTGAAGGGGTTGGAGAGTTTAGCAGAGGCCCTTGGTGGTTAAACGGTGTGGTCTGTCCAAACCAACCCCCCCTTCAAACCGAGGACCATCAGTCCTATCCGGGTTTGGGAAACCGCTGGGGGCCCCCCTCCTGATAGAGGGACAACCCCTTTCCCCTACCTGTTTCCCCAAAAAATTTCGCATAAAGCCCAAAAGGGGAGTCAACCACCTGGACAGACAAAAACCCCCTTGTCCCCAAAAAAAATCGAGGGGGAAAACCCCAAAATTCAGAAAAATGGAGACATCAAATGGCAGGGGCTAACCCCATTATTAAGAGTAAACTCAGCCAAGGGAAAAAAAAAGACCCATCATCTTTATCACAAACACAAAGCATCTCAATAATCTCCAATGCCTGGTTTTTTTTCTCTCAGTTTTTCCAAATTTTGGGCTTAGGATTAAAGCCAGGAAAAAAAAATTTAGGGGGGACCCAAATTTAGAAAAAAAAATCCCTCCAAAATCTAAAAAAAACTTGGGCTCCCCTGTCAGACAAAAATTTTTTTTCAGGAATGCCGTTAAACCCAACCACGGCTGAAGGAAAAAAAGGGAAAACCAAAACCGGGGGAGGAAGGCAACTTAGGTAAGGGAAAAAGATGTTTTAAAAAAATTTTTTAAAAACCAATTTACAAAACCCATAACGGGCATTTTTCTGAGAAACCGGGAGTCGGAAACAAATCCCCTAAGATAAGGGTCCCCTGGGTTTTCTGGGGCCCGGGAATTGATCAACAAACCACTAAAGCGAGACAAGGGTTGGGGGCGAGAGCAATCCCGCAGGGCTGCAAAAAAATTTCCCGAAAGTAACCCAGGAAAAAAGTAGGCCCCCCAAAAGGACCGACTAACCAAGTCTCTGGGACCAAAAAAATTTCCGGGGGTTACCGGCCAACGCGGAAAAATGAAACCAAATCCCCACTCTTTTTCCCCCGGGCTGGGGCAAACAATTTCCCAAAAGGGGAGCCCGTTTAAACCCCCTGACAACCCTTTTCCCGAGCCCCAAAAACAAAAAGGGGGAGATTGGGGGCAAGAAAATAAAACCCCTTTTTAAAAAAAACAGCAGGGTCAAATAACCCCGGAGGGGTCCCCCAAGAAACTCCTCGAAAAAACTTCCCCCCTTAAACATTCTTAAATGCCAGGAAGAAAGGAAAACCCCAAAATTAAAAAGTTTGGGAAAAAAAAGGGCCCCCCCTTTCCTGCTAGGATTAAAAAAACCCTTGGGTATTCCCCGATAAACCAGATTCTTATGGCCGTGAGGACCACCACCTGAATTTTTCTTTCCCCCAAAACCCCCAAAGTCCCCCACTCTTCAATACCCCCCTTCAGGCCAATAACTCCCCCAATTTCCCACGTCATAAATTTCGTTCCCGTTTGGGGAAAATTTTTCCGAAGAAAAAGGGACAAGGGTTACTTTAGAGGCCCCCGATCTCTTTGGGACCAAAAAGGGACCGCCCCAATTTTTGAGGGATCAACCTCCCCCCTGAAAAAACAAGAAACACCGCTGCCGAAAAACAGGGCAGAAGTGAACTCTTCTTAAGTTTTCCCGAAAACCCGAACTGGGCCCCAGGAGGCCAATTCCAAACCCCAACAGAACCTTTTTTCAATCATCAAAGGTTTAACAATAAAAAGAGAAAATAACCCCAAAAAATTTTAAAAATAAAAATTGGGCAAAACCCAAGAACTCTGAAAGCCTTTAAAAGAAGTAGGTTGGGGCCCCAAAACCCCAGAAGGGCCCGAAAACCCTTTACCGGGTTCCCCTTTTTAAAAACAGAGGGGGCAAAATAAATCCCAGAAATTGGGAAACCCCTGTACGCCCAAAAAAACACTTTTTATCCCCTTTAAAATACAGAGCAATTTTCCTCTCAAAATCTGGAACACAAATCCGAACTGTTTCACGAGAGTCCCATCCTTGGGAAAAAAACAAGATATCAACCAAATAAAAAATCAAAAAATTTTCCACAAAAAAACCCTGAAAAAAGTCTTTTATGAAGGACTGGAAACGGAAAGGGGGCATTTTTTGAGGCCCCAAAAGGGGGTCACCCAGGTACCAAAATACCCCCCAGGGGGATTAAAAAGCTGTCTTTCCATTCATCCCCGGCTTAATACGAATAATTTTTAAAACGCCCCCCTGAGGGGGGCCCAAACTTGAAACCCAATTTTCACATTTCAAACCCCGGAAAACGGGTTTAGAAATCAAGGGGAAAAGGAAAAATTTTTTTTTTCACAGGATATTGTTCAAGAGACGTAAATCCCAAAACACCCTTAATTTAAACATTTCCTTTTTTTGGCCACAAAGGAAAAAAAAAAACCGGGACCCAAGGGGGAAGAGGGGGGTCTGGGTATGAACCCTTCCCCCAATGAAATCCTTGTATAAGGGCCCATAGGGTCCCTGTTTTAGTACCGACAATTTAAAAAAGGGGACCTTTAAGGGGAAAATTTTTTACCAGGCCAAAATTCAAAAAGCGCAGTCAAACTCCTATGGGGGGGGCAAGGGTGCAGATTTACTTTCGCTAAACACAACAAAAAAATCAAACAAAAAATCGGGAAAATCCTGGGGCCTGGGGGGAGGCAAAAAAACAGGATGTTGGCTTAACACAATTGGCAGCCCCAAATGGTTTTCAGACACAATTTTTTCCCAAACCCAAAAAAGGATTAAAAGACCGTAACCAGGGAAACCTATTTCAATAATGTCATGCAGATTATACAGCACCAAAATTTGCAACTCTCCTGATGATCGGGTTCAACTCTCATTATCACCTGAGTAGAGAACTGGGGTTTATTCTCAGCCAAAGGGTAGAATCAATCCCAGTAGGGGAATAGACTTCCGTAGGGGTATCAAGGGAAACCCACAACGTTTAGCAAAATCAGAATCCATCAGGTTAATAGCTGCTCCGAATCAACAAAAGCTGAGCAGAAAATGTGGACAGGGAGCAAATCAGGGTAACAGTCAACAGAAATTTAGTCTGAACACTACCCAAGACAACTGAGCGTGCAAAACATCTTCCCCGCTTAGGGCAGATTGAAATAGCATGAGAGGCGTCACCACAGTAGAAAATAACAATTGCGTTTTCGAAACTCATGACGCTGTGCCCCAGAAGCCACTCTATCACACTGTATGGTTCAGAAGCTGGTTCACAAGGCAACACTATTCCACGCATACCTCTACGCTCACGCAAACGTCTGTCAATTTGAATCGCTAATGACATAGAATCATTGAGACCAGAGGGAGCAGGGAAACCCACCATAACATCTTTTACATTCTCTGACAGACCCTTCCGAAAAAGGCTGCCAAAGCATCATCATTCAATTTGGTCAGGACTGCCCACTTTCGAATTTTGACAGTATAACTCAGCGTCCTCAAGCCCCTGATTTAATGCCAACAAGGTTTTTTTCAGCTTGATCAGTGACATTAGGTTCATCGTACAACAACCCCAGGCCAGAAAAATGCATCAACATTACTCAAACAGGGTCCCCAGGTGTCAGGGAAAAAGCCCAATCCTGAGGATCGCCGCGCAGGAGAGAGATGACAATTTGAACCTGCTGTGCTGCGTTCCCTGAGGACTTAGGTTTTAAGGCAAAAAACAACTTACAGTTATTTTTGAAATTCAGAAATTTAGCTCGATCCCCTAAAAACAAATCTGGCATGGGGATTCCTAGGTTCCACAACAGGCAACCCTGCAAGATAGGTAGCAATACTCCGAACTTCAGTGGCAAGCTGATCCACACTGCCAGACAACTGTGCAAACTCCATTGAGAGAAAAAAAAAATGCTCCTCTGCACTCAGAGAAAAAGAGGGAAAAAAAATGCAACAAACAGAAAAAAAAAAAAAAATCTCTGACAACTCTGACAACTCTTTTTTTTTTTACACTATTTTTCCCTTCTGTGAGTACCATAAATTTTTCATTTTGGCGGTGATACTGTTATGATTTGGAAGCTGAGGAGAGCGGGCCAAAAACTGCAATAACCAGAAGGGTTTGGGAATCTACTGGATTGCAGTACCCTGACTAACACCACAAAATAAAGGCAGCGTGGAGCTTTCCTTTCGTTGGTCCTAGACGCCTCGTCACAGCCTGAGAGGGTTTAACTACACCTAAAGATAGAAAAAGGAAGGCTATCTGCCCCCGGGGCAGATCCCCAAAGAACATAGAAAGCCCCAAACATGTAATGGCGGTTAGACAAGAGGAATACAGACACAGACAGAAAATAGTATGAGCAAACGTTTGGGGGCCCAATCTTCCTAGAAAGAAAAGGATAGGAAGGACACTTACTGCAATTCAAAAAACCCTAAAAAAATACCAACTCTACTAATTGCAAAAACACCTGAGTTTACACGACCTCTACCACCTAAATTAGTTCTCTGGTGTAACAAAACTAAGCCGCAGCCACTGAAAAAACTGGAAAAGGCAAATGAACAAATAACAGTGGCTCAGATAAACTGAGGGGGAGCACAAGCCCCCGGAGGGGGCCTGGCTGACCTCCACAGAAGTGCAGGGAAAAATGCAAAAAAGCAAGCACAAAAATAAAAGCAGAAAATATTTTATCTGTTAGCAGAAGATGCAGGCAAGAATCAGCAAGCTTCCAAGTGAACCAGGAACAAAGTTGAGACAAGAACAATTGATCACCCGGCAATCCTGATGGGAGGGAAAACCCCCTTTATATAAGACCAGTCTTTTAACTCCTGATTGCCAATCTTCACATCTTCATTGAATGGTTCAGCACTGTCTGCAACCACCAGAGGGAGCTTCTGCTCATAATTCATTCCCAACCATTCACACACCTGGTATCTGGCGATACAGTACCCTTTTTGCCAGAAAGTTCCTCCCCCCACCACTCTAGTGCATCATTGACACCCGGAAAAATTGGCCCACAGTGTGATTATTTTTTTGCGGGTCTGCTTTTTATATTCTGGTGTGATCCATACTGAGCCTGTGAGAGTCTGTCTGTTACTCCGGAAATATTACGGAGATTTACAATTACCCCTACTGTATACGCTGTACGCTTCTAATACATTACCCTTTTTCTACTTTTTTATTTTGGTTAATCCATTTTGAGCCGGAAACTTGTATGTGATCCTG
>JARQOD010000001.1:558431860-558460899 GCA_033576555.1 Oophaga sylvatica | reverse complement strand
CCCCTGAAGGGCATTTTGAGTACCTGGTGATGCCCTTTGGGCTCACTAATGCTCCTTCCGTCTTCCAGTCCTTCATGAATGACATTTTCAGGGATTTTGTGGACAAATTTCTGATTGTTTATTTGGATGATATCTTGATTTTTTATAATGACTGGACTCTCATGTGAAACATGTTCGAACTGTATTCCAGATTTTGAGAGAGAATGCTCTGTATGTGAAGGGATCAAAGTGTCTTTTTGGCGTACAGAGGATCTCATTTCTGGGATTCATTTTGTCCCCATCTGTTATTGAAATGGACCCGGTCAAGGTTCAGGCCATCTGTGATTGGGTCCAACCTACTTCATTAAAGGCTCTTCAGAGATTTTTGGGTTTTGCCAATTTTTATCGTAAATTTATTGGTAATTTCTCGGTTATTGTTAAACCATTAACTGATTTGACCAGAAAGGGTTCTGATGTGGTGAATTGGCCTCCTGAGGCAGTCTCTGCATTTCAGGAACTTAAGCAGAGATTCACTTCTGCTCCTGTTCTACGGCAGCCTGATGTTTCTCTGCGATTTCAGGTGGAGGTTGATGCCTCTGAAATTGGGGCAGGTGCCGTTTTGTCCAAAAAGATCCAGAGACCTCTAAAAGTAACCCTTGTGCCTTTTTCTCTCGAAAATTTTCTCCTACTGAACGTAATTATGACGTGGGTAATCGGGAGTTATTGGCCATGAAGTGGGCTTTTGAAGAGTGGAGACATTGGCTGGAGGGAGCCAAACATCAGGTGGTGGTCCTTACGGACCATAAGAATCTGGTCTATCTGGAATCTGCCAAGCGACTCAATCCTAGACAGGCCAGGTGGGCCTTGTTTTTCACACGTTTTAATTTTGTGGTTTCCTTTCTTCCTGGCACTAAGAATGTTAAGGCGGATGCCCTCTCGAGGAGTTTCCTTGCGGACTCTCCTGAGTTATCTGATCCTTCTGTTATTTTGAAAGAGGGTGTAGTTCTTTCCGCCATCTCGCCCAATTTGAGACTTGCTCTGGAGGGGTGTCTGGAGGATAGGCCCGAGCGCTGCCCTGTTGGAAAATTGTTTGTCCCGGACCAGTGGAAAAAGAGTGTGATGTCTGAGATTCATTGTTCCGCATTGGCTGGGCATCCCGGAATTTTTGGTACCAGAGACTTGGTTAGTCGGTCCTTTTGGTGGCTACCTTGTCTCGGGATGTCAGGGAATTTGTGCAGTCCTGCGGGACTTGCTCTCGCTCCAAGCCTTGCTCTCGCTCTAGTGGTTTGTTGATGCCATTGCCTGTGCCCAAGAGACCATGGACCCATATCTCTATGGATTTCATTTCCGACCTTCCTGTTTCTCAGAGAATGACCACCATCTGGGTAATTTGTGATAGGTTTTCCAAAATGATACATCTTGTGCCATTACCTAAGTTGCCTTCCTCCTCTGATATGGTGCCGTTGTTCCTTCAGCACGTGGTTCGTTTACACGGCATTCCTGAGAACATTGTGTCTGACAGAGGAGTCCAGTTTGTTTCCAGATTTTGGAGGACTTTTTGTTCTAAACTGGGTGTTCAATTGTCTTTCTCCTCGGCATTTCATCCTCAGACCAATGGTCAAACTGAGAGAACAAACCAGACATTGGAGACTTATCTAAGATGCTTTGTGTCTGCTGATCAGGATGACTGGGTCTCTTTTTTGCCTTTGGCTGAGTTTGCTCTTAATAATAGGGCTAGCTCTGCCACTTTGATGTCTCCATTTTTTTGTAATTCTGGGTTTCACCCTCGATTTTCTTCAGGACAGACGGAGGCTTCTGTCTGTCCAGGTGTTGACTCTGTTGTGGAGCGTATGCAACAGATTTGGGACCAGGTAGTGGAGAGGTTGTCCCTCTCTCAGGAGAGGGCCCAGCGGTTTGCTAACCGGCATAGGACTGATGGTCCTCGGTTTAAAGTGGGGGACTTGGTCTGGTTGTCCTCAAAGAATATTCCTATGAGAGTAGCATCTCCTAAATTTAAGCCTAGGTTCATTGGACCTTATAAGATCATGGAGATTATTAATCCTGTTTCCTTTCGTTTGCTTCTTCCAGGGACATTTAAGATCCATAACGTGTTCCACAAGTCCTTGTTGAAGAGGTTTGTTGAGCCAGTGGTTCCTGCTGCTGTGCCTCCTGACCCTGTTTTGGTTGAGGGCAATCTGGAGTATGTGGTTGAGAAAATATTAGATTCTCGTTTTTCTAGACGGAAACTCCAGTATTTGGTTAAATGGAGAGGTTATGGTCAGGAAGACAATTCTTGGGTGTTTGCTTCGGACATCCATGCTAGGAGACTTATCCGTGCGTATCATAGAACTCATCCTGACCGACCTGGTTGCTCAAATGAGGGTTCGGTGACCCCTCCTCAAGGGGGGGGTACTGTTGTGAATGGTTTGAGATGAGTTCTGAGCAGAGGCTCCCTCTGGTGGTTACAAGCGGTGCTAGTCTGTCCAGTGAAGATTGTGAGGACTGGGAATCAGGTGTTACTGATTGGTCTTATATAGGGAGTCACCTTCCCATCAGGGTTGCCGGTGATCGATTGTTCTGGTCTGGATCCTTTTTCCTGTTTCCCTTGTAGCCTGCTGTGTCGTGTCTGCATCTCCTGCTAACAGATAGACATTTTCTTCTTTTGTGTTTGTGCTATATTTTTGCATTTTGTCCTGCACTTCTGTGGGGGCCTTCAGGGTCCCCTCCGGGGGCTTCTGCCCTCTCAGTTTTGTTCAGCCACTGATGTTTGTACTTTTGCTTTTTCCAGTTTTTTCAGTGGCTGCTGTTTTGATTTTGTTACACCAGAGAACTAATTTAGGTGGTAGAGGTCGTGTGATCTCAGGTGTTTTTGAAATTAGTAGAGTTGGTGCCTTTCAGGGTTTTCTGGGATTGCAGTAAGTACCCTTCCTATCCTTTTCTATTTAGTTAGTTTGGGCCCCAGCGTTTGCTCATACTATTTTCTTTCTGTGTCAGTATTTCATCTTGTCTAACCGCCATTACATGTTTGGGGGCTTTCTATTATCTTTGGGGTTCTGCTCCGGGGCAGATAGCTTTCCTATTTCTATCTTTAGGTGTAGTTAGTTTCTCAGGCTGTGACGAGGCGTCTAGGACCAACGTAGGAACGCTCCACGGCTGCCTCTAGTTGTGGTGGTTAGTCAGGGTACTGCAATCTCATAGATTCCAACTGCTCTGGTGTATTGCCTTTTTTACCTGCACTCCTCAGCTACCGAAACATAACAGCAAACCATCTTAGTACCCATTTCAAAAGGCGGAAAGGCAGCATTTCCGTCGCCATCAAATTGGAGATATTGGAGTTCAACCTCTTAGCTTTGTCATGCGTAGGAGGAAACAATCTTTTACATGACCACAACTGCGGAACCATGGGCTGGCTGCAGTGCTGTGAGAGGGTGGAGTATTGTGAACCAGTCAAACTGCTGGACCATGAGAGAGATGCAGGTGGAAATGTTACTGTGGAATGAGAAACTTGTGATGTGATCATTCGCTGGCAGGCATGTCCGCTTCTGTTACAGCTGAAGGCAACCTCTCAGTCAGCGTGACTCGAGCGGGTAAAGGACCCTAGGTTTTGCAGTCAAAGAACTGCATCTCAATAGTTGGCACGGTAATAGAGGAGGAAGAAGCAGCAGATGCGATTGATGGGGTGGCTGATGGTTGTTGAGGTCCACTGGTCCGCATTTATGCGCAGTAGGATTCCCACAGTAAAGCATGTTGATTGCGCATGTGAAGGTTCATACATGTAGTAGTCAAATTATTGCACTTTTTACCTCTACTCAATTTTTTTTTGCAAAGTTGGCAGATTACGTGAGTTGGCTCATTGTTTGCAGTGTCAAAAAGTCCCAGGCTAGGCAACCCTTGCCACCCCTGCGAGCTGCAGACCAGTGGATTCTGTTGGTAAAAGGCACAGTTGTGGCAGAGGATGCATTGCTCGTCGTGGCTGCATCACTATGTGTCTGCGATGGATGGCGCAATGTAACCTCCTCGTCTTCCTCCTCAAATGACCTACTCAGCTGTGTGCCTCTAATGTTCACGCCAACTGGGATCTAACACCTCATGATCATCCTCTGTGTTATCACATTCCTCACCATTGGAGTCACCCTCCTCTTCCTGCCCTGACAGCACAGTACAGTCTGCGTGAGCCTCGGATATCTGAGTCTCATCAGGATCACCTCCCCCCCAAGGGTTGACATCTGATGACCAGGGTCATGATGCTGTTCAGACCGTACTTCTTCTTGCCCCAGATCCAAGTTAAAGAAATTTTAGACATTGGTGCAGATTTCCTCTGGACTCTGCGAAGCTTTTGAGTACACTTCTAATGAACATGGCATAGAACATACCTCCCAACCTAATTGAGCGGGACAGTCCCGATTCTGACCCTCTCACCCGCTGTCCCGGTCGGGACACTGTGTGTCCCGCAGTGAGAGAAGCCGCCACACCCCCCATGCACCCTATCGACGCCTTCCCACCTCTCCACTTCAGCTTCTCACTGCCAGCAATGATGTTGCTGTGCTGTCCTCTTATGTGCGAGCAGGACCTGTGATGAGGTCACAGGAGGGGAGGAGTTAGGTGTCACATGGTCAGGCTCATCAGTGTATGCAGGTCTCTGCTGTGCTGGTTGTCATGGCGCTGGATGAGGGTAAGTTTATGTGTGCAGGGTCAGGAGGGGTTTTACAGTGTGGATGTAGAAGAGCTGTGTCTGTGCGAGGTGTACGGAGCGGAGCCGTGTGTGTACGAGGTGTATGGAATGGAGCCGTGTGTGTACGAGGTGTACGGAGCGGAGCCTGTGTGTACGAGATGTACGGAGCGGAGCTGTGTGTGTACGAGGTGTACGGGCGGAGCCGTGTGTGTGCAAGGTGTACGGAGTGGAGCCCTGTGTGTACGAGGTGTACAGAGCGGAGCCATGTGTGCGAGGTGTACGGAGCGCAGCCGTGTGTGTATGAGGTGGATGTAGTAGTGCTGTGTGTGTATGGGGGTACGAAATGGAGCGCTGTGTGTACGAAGTGTACAGAGCTGAGCCGCTCAGCTCCGTACACTTCGTACACACAGGGCTCCGTGCTTGAGCCGTGTGTGTACGAAGCGGAGCAGAGCCATGTGTGTACAGGGTGCACGGAGTGGAAACGCGTGTGTATGGAGAAGAGCCGTGTATGTACGAGGTGGATGTAGCAGTCCTGTGTGTGTATGGGGCTTACGAAATGGAGCGCTGTGAGTACGAAGTGTACGGAGCTGAGTCGCTCAGCTCCGTACACTTCGGACATGCAGCGCTCCGTGCTTGAGCCATGTGTGTACGGAGCGGAGCAGAGCCATGTGTGTACGGGGTGTACATAGTGGAAACACGTGTGTATGGTGCAAAGCCGCATGTGTACAAGGTTTACAGAGCTGAACCACATGTGTACGAGGTGTACAGAGCATGGCTGCATGTGTACGAGGTTTACGGAGTGGAGCCGTGTGTGCGCGAGGTGTACAGAGCGGAGCCGCATGTGTACGAGGTTTACGGAGTGGAGCCGTGTGTGTACTGAGTAGAGCCGTGTGTGCGCGAGGTGTACGGAGCGGAAGCGTGTGTGATCGAGGCATACAAGCGGTACCGTGTGTGTATGAGGTGTGCAGAGTCGTGCGTGCACAAGGTGTATGGTGGGGAGCATTCATACCTCCCAACCGTCCCAGATCCAGTGGGACAGTCCCGATTTTGAGAGTCTGCCCCACGGCCGGGAGCTTACTTTTCACATGGACACAGAAGTACACAGCGGAGCCCCGAGGAGCACTTTAAAATTCGCACGTGACGTTCCACCGGAAGTGACGTGCTAGCTGACTGAAATGAGGTAATTTCGGGAGGAGATTGTGATGGAACCATGGAAGCACTTCAGGGAATACTTCAGATCCATCACTGTGTCCTCCTCCGACAGCACGGACAGCGGGATCGCCTTGGACTCGGGGATGTCGGCCATGTGAGCGGATCATGATATGTCCTGCATCAGGAGGCTCTGGTGGGCACTACAATGGGAGCCGAGCTGCTATAGTATCTTTATAGAATCTTTCTTTCTCTCTCTCTTTCTTTCTCTCTCTCTGTTCTTTCTTTCTCTCTCTGTTCTTCCTTTCTCTCCCCTTTTCTTCTTTCCCATCTTTCTTTCTCCCTCTTTTATTTCTTTCTTTCCCCTCTTTCTTTTTTTTTCTCTCTCTGTTCTTTTTTTCTGTCCACTCTTTCTCTCTCTGTTTTCTTTCTTTCTCTCTCTGTTCTTTATTTCTCCTCATTCTTTCTTTCTTTTTTTCCCCTTTCTTTCTCTCTAATCTTTCTTTCTCTCTTCTTCCTTTTTCTCAGTTCGTTCTTTCTTTCTCTGTTCTTTCTTTCCCCTCTTTCTTTATTTCTCTGTTCTCTTTCTTTCCCCTTTCTTTCTCTCTCTCTGTTATTTTTCTCTCTCTCTGTTCTTTCTTTCCCATCTTTCTTTCTCTTTATCTCTTTATTCTTTCCCCTCTTTCTTCTCTCTCTGTTCTTTCATTCTTTACCCTCTTTTTTTTCTCTCTCTCTGTTCTTTTGTTCTGTCCCCTCTTTCTCTCTCTGTTTCTTTCTCTCTCTCTGTTTCTTTCTTTATTTCTTTCTCTCTCTGTTCTTTCTTTCCCATCTTTCTTTCTTTCTCTCTCTGTTCTTTCTTTCCCATCTTTCTTTCTTCCCCCTCTTTCTTTCTCTCTCTGTTCTTTCTTTCTCTCTCTTCGTTCTTTCCCATCTTTCTTTCTCTCTCTGTTCTTTCTTTCCCATCTTTCTTTCTCCTCTTTCTTTCTCTCTCTGTTCTTTCTTTCTCTTTTTGTTCTTTCTTTCCCATCTTTTTCTCTCCCCTCTTTCGTTCTCTCTCTGTTCTTTCTTTCTCTCTCTGCTCTTTCTTTCCCATCTTTCTTTCTTTCTCTCTCTCTCTGTTCTTTCCCTCTTTATTTCTCTCTCTCTGTTTATTCTTTCTGTCCCCTCTTTCTTTCTGTTTCTTTCCCCTCTTTCTTTCTTTCCCCTCTTTCTTTCTCTGTTCTTTCTTTCCCCTCTTTCTTTCTTTCTCTCTGTTCTTTCTTTCCCCTTTCTTTCTCTCTCCCTCTCTGGTCTTTCTTTCCCCTCTTTTTTTCTCTCTGTTCTTTTTTTTGTCCCCTCTTTCTTTCTCTCTGTTCTTTCTTTCTCTCCTTTCTTTCTTTTTCTTTCTTTCTCTCTGTTCTTTCTTTATTTCCTCTTTCTTTCTCTCTGTTCTTTCTTTCTCTCTCTGTTTTCTTTTTTCTCTCTCTCTGTTCTTTCTTTCTTTTACTCAGTACCAGTCAGTGTGCCCACAGTAACAGCCACTGATCCCATAATGCCAACCACTGTGCCCTCAGTACCAGTCAATGTGATCAGCAGTGCTAAATGGGTGTGGTTGGGGCGTGGACATGGGTGTGATTAGTTGTGAAATGGGTGTGGTCGGGCGTGGCCTAAAATTTACACGCGCCGCAACCTTTGTCCCTCTTTCCTGTCTTCAAAAGTTGGGAGGTATGCATAGAATGTGTGAACAGCCCTTCAGACTCACCCATTTGTGGTTCCGTACAATCAGTTGAACGGTTGTATAGTTAGGATTCGGGGGAAGCAAGGGGAATTTGGGTGCCATTACTGTGGACTGCACTGGGTATGATGTTGAGGTGGAGGAAAAGGAGGAGAGGCCACTTGAAGCTGCACTTGCCATCCACTCGAGTACATGCTCTTTCTGGGCATCATCGACAAGGCGTACCGCTGTGCATCTGCCAAAGAAAGGTAGTGGTGTAGCCTGTCCAGTAACATAAGTTGTCAGTTGTCTTTCCATAGGACGTGACGTTGCTTCACTAGTGCTTTCACAAACATTACCACCTACCCCACGTACATCTTGAACACCAAGCCTAATTCCCTTTCCACCATGGCCTCGCTTTTTCCCAGTCATGTTGCTCAGATAGTGTGGTAAGAGCACAGTATTAGCAACAAAAAATTAGGTTGTAAACTCTGTACCACCTCTACAAACAGCTAAATTAGAGTGACAGTAAAAGCAAAGTTGAAATATGGCGTGCTGTATCGTGTTAGTCACAGAAAAAAGAATTGTTTGAGTGTGGATTAGGCCTGTATGACAAAGAAGTTATGCTTCAAACAATTTTAAAGTCAGGTCCCTGACTATGGATCAAGCCTCTATAACACACTAGATGCTACAAACTATTTTTAAAGTCAGGTCCCTTACTGTATGCCGTTAATAACAGAATAATTTGTTTGTGGCCTATGATTCAGGCCTCTATAACACACTAGATGCAACAAACTATTTTTAAAGTCAGGTCCCTTACTGTATGACGTTAACAACAGACTTTTTTGTGGCCTATGGATCAGGCCTCTATAACACACTACATGCAACAAACAATTTTTAAAGTCAGGTCCCTTTCAGTATGCCGTTAATAACAGAAGAATTTTTTGTGCCTATGGATCAGGCCTCTATAACACACTAGATGCAACAAACTGTTTTTAAAGTCAGGTCCCTTTCAGTATGCCGTTAATAATAGAATAATTTTTTGTGGCCTATGGATCAGGCCTCTATAACACACTAGATGCAACAAACTGTTTTTAAAGTCAGGTCCCTTTCAGTGTGATGTTTATAACAGAAGACTTTTTTGTGGCCTATGGATCAGGCCTCTATAACACACTAGATGCTACAAACTAATTTTAAAGTCAGGTCCCTTACTGTGTGACGTTAATAACAAAAGTATTTGTTTGTGGCCTATGATTCAGGCCTCTATAACACACTAGATGCAACAAACTATTTTTAAAGTCAGGTCCCTTACTGTATGACGTTGACAGCAAAAGACTTTTTTGTTGACTATGGATCAGGCCTCTATAACACACTAAATGCTACAAACTATTTTTAACGTCAGTTCTCTTACTGTATGACGTTAATAAACAAGACTTTTTTGTGGCCTATGGATCAGGCCTCTATAACACACTACATGCAACAAACAATTTTTAAAGTCAGGTCCCTTACTGCATGCCGTTAATAACAGAAGAATTTTTTGTGGCCTATGGATCAGTCCTCTATAACACACTAGATGCAACAAACTATTTTTAAAGTCAGGTCCCTTTCGGTATGATGTTTATAACAGAAGACTTTTTTGTGGCCTATGGATCAGGCCTCTATAACACACTAGATGCTACAAACTAATTTTAAAGTCAGATCCCTTACTGTGTGACATTAATAGCAGAAGAATTTTATTTGTGGCCTATAGATCAGGCCTCTATAACACACTAGATGCAACAAACTATTTTTAAAGTCAGGTCCCTTACAGTATGCCGTTAACCCCTTCACCCCAAGGGTGGTTTGCACGTTAATGACCGGGCCAATTTTTACAATTCTGACCACTGTCTCTTTATGAGGTTGTAACTCTGGAACACTTCAATGTATCTTCGCGATTCTGAGACTCTTTTCTCGTGACATATTGTACTTCACGTTAGTGGTAAAATTTCTTCAATATAACTTGCGTTTATTTTTGAAAAAAAGGCAAATATGGCGAAAATTTTGAAAATTTAGCAATTTTCAAATTTTTATTTTTTATTCCCTTAAAACAGAGAAATATGTCACACAAAATAGTTAAGAAATAACATTTCCCACATGTCTACTTTACATCAGCACAATTTTGGAACCAAAATTTTTTTTTGTTAGGAAATTATAAGGGTTAAAAGTTGGCCAGCGATTTCTCATTTTTACAACAAAATTTACAAAGCCATTTTTTTTGGGGAACAACTCATATTTGAAGTCACTTTGAGGGGTCTATATAGCAGAAAATACCCAAAAGTGACACCATTCTAAAAACTGCACCCTCGAGCTACTCAAAACCACATTCAAGAATTTTATTAACACTTCAGGTGCTTCACAGGAGCTGAAGCAACGTGGAAGGAAAAAATGAATATTTAACTTTTTAGCCACAAAAATTATCTTTTACAAACTTTTTTTTTATTTTCACAAGGGTAAAAGGAGAAAATGGACAGATAAAGTTGTTGTACAATTTCTCTTGAGTACGCCAATACCCCATATGTGGGGGAAAACCACTGTTTGGGCACACGGCAGAGCTCGTAAGGGAAGGAGCGCCATTTGACTTTTTCAAACTAGAATTGGCTGGAATTGAGATTGGATGGCCATGTCGCGTTTGGAGAGCCCCTGATGCGCCTAAACAGTGGAAACCCCCCACAAGTGACACCATTTTGGAAACTAGACCCCTAAGGAACTTATCTAGATCTGTTGTGAGCACTTTGAACCCCCAAGTGTTTCACAAAAGTTTATAATGCCTGGGCGTGAAAAAAGCCAAACAATTTTCCACAAAAATGATTTTTTAGTCCCAAATTTTTCATTTTTCTCAAGGAAATTGGGCCCCAAAAGTTGTTGTCCAATTTGTTCTGAGTACGCTGATACCCCATATGTGGGGGGGGGACTGTTTTGGCGCACGGCAGGGCTTGGAAAGGAAGTAGTAACGTTTTGGAATGCAGACGTTGATGTTAGAACCCTCTTGTTAGATTTTGTTTCAGTTTGCTGGTCACATGACCTTTTTTCCCTATTTAGTCTGACTCCGCCCTTCTGGCTTTGCTGGACTTCATTGTATTATCTACTCTTAAGCTAGCCGGGTGCTTAGGTGCCTTACTCTGTCAGTTTTGCTTAATCTTAGGATCTCGTAGTAATTTGTTTTCTGTTTAATTTTCCCTGCTACAATTTCTGTTAGGAGGTGTCCACCTTTTCTCCCAGTCCCTAGATCTTGTAGGGATTCCTCCCTCGCAACTATAGGTCTTCGTTCAGACTAGCTGAGGACTTTAGCGGGTCTGGTCGCAGGATCAGGTTCCCCGTTACATCGAAGGGATCAAGCTCAGTCCTATTGTAGGGACAGAGTTCCCATCTTTCCTTAGTGCTTATAGCAGTTCATAACAGTAAGTCCAGCCAAGAAATAAAAAAAAAAAAAAAAAAAATCTCTAAGGAAAGATTTTCTGTTTTCATCATGGTGTCGGTTCGGGATTTGGCTGAACGCCTGCAGGGTCTCTCTCTGGAGGTGACTGAAATCCAGCAACACGTGAGTAGTTGTTCTGGAGCACATTTCGTGGAGCCAAAGGTACGTTTGCCTGATTTATTTTTTGGTGAACAACAAGATTTTTTTTCTTTTAAAAATGCTTGCTTGTTGTATTTTGTTTGAGACCCAGATCCTCTGGTGATGAATCACAGCGCATAGGGTTTATAATGTCACTGATTACGTGAAAGGGTTAAAGATTTGCTGATTGCTTATCCTATACCTGGTAACTTGCAAGAGGCTATGCAATTGGCCATACGGGTGGATAGGAGACTGCGTGCAAGGGTTAATGAGAGTAAGTCTGCTTTGTCAGCTCCAGGTTTGGAGAAGGAATGTACTGACATTGCAGAGCCGATGGAAATTGGATCAATGGCACCTCACTCTCGGGAAAAAGAACGCAGATTTGCTCAAGGTTTGTGTTTCTACTGTGGTAAATCTGAGCATTTCATTAAGAACTGTGCGCTTCGAATGAATAAAGAGAAAAAAAAATGAGGTCAGTGTCGCCCGCATAGCTTGTTTAAACAATAAAGGTGTCTTTCTTTCTGCTACCACTGGTGTTGAGGAGGAGTTAATGGAGTTTCGGGTATTTGTGGATTGTGGTTCAACTCTCAATGTGATTGATGGGAAATTTTTGGAAAAACTAAAATTAAGACCCAAACTTCTGTCTTCTCCTATTAATGTGGTGTCTGTGGATGGCTCTCCCTTGAAAAATGTTACTCACCATATCTGTGAATTTCCTCTTACTATTAATGGTGTTCATCAAGAGAATTTGGATTTGGTAGTTTTGAATAATTTGCCCTCACCGGTGATTTTGGGGTTACCCTGGTTAAAATTGCACAATCCGTACTGGATTGGTCTACCAATGAAATTAAGTCCTGGAGTCCTAAGTGTTATGACAAGTGTTGTAACGGGCGTATTGCTGCTGTAGTTAAGGGGGAGTTACCTGTACCTATTCAGGATTTTTGGAAAGTTTTTTCTGATAAGGAATCGCAGGTATTGCCTCCTCATAGAGAATATGATTGTGCAATTGAATTTGTCCCTGGAGCGACTCTTCCTAAAAGTCATTTATTTAATTTGACTATTCCTGAGAGAAAAGCTTTGGAGGAATACATACAGACAAGCTTGGCCGCCGGTCACATTAGGCCTTCCAAATCTCCTGTGGCGGTTGGATTTTTTTTTGTTAAAAAAAGGACGGCGGTTTTAGGCCTTGTCTAGACTTTCGTGAGATTAATAAGATTACTGTACGCAATCCTTACCCACTGCCATTGATTCCTGATTTGTTTAATCAGTTAGTGGGGGCCAAGTGGTTCTCGAAAATTGATCTTCGAGGGGCATACAATTTGTTGCGCATGAAGGAGGGGGATGAATGGAAGACTGCGTTTAACACTCCACTGGGTCATTTTGAGAATCTGGTTATGCCTTTTGGACTTTCCAGTGCTCCGGCATTTTTTCAGAATCTTATTAATGACATCCTTAGACCTTTGATCGGCAGAAGTGTGGTTGTGTATTTGGATGACATTTTGATTTATTCACCGGATTTGGAGTCTCATTGGAGGAGTGTGCGTGAAGTATTACAGTTACTGAGTGATAATTCACTTTTTGCCAAACTAGAAAAATGTGAGTTCGCTGTACAGAGACTTAGTTTTTTGGGCTACATTGTCTCCAGTGAAGGTTTTGAGATGGACCCTGTGAAAGTGCAAGCTGTGCAGGATTGGCCTAGACCTATTGGTGTGAAATCAATACAGAGGTTTTTGGGGTTCGCCAATTATTATAGAAAATTCATAAAAAAAATTTCTGTGGTTGCCAAACCTCTGACCGATCTCACCAGGAAAGGTGCTGATGCGGTTCAGTGGACTACTGAGGCCATTGAGGCTTTTGTGTTGCTAAAGGAGAGGTTCAGCTCTGCTCCCATCCTTACGCAGCCTGATGTGACTAAACCATTTTTGGTTGAGGTTGATGCTTCTTCTGTGGGGGTCGGCGCGGTGTTGTCTCAGGAAAAGACGGATGGAGTACATCCCTGTGCTTTTTTTTCAAAGAAATTTTCTGAGTCTGAACTAAATTATGATATCGGTAATCGGGAATTGTTGGCAATTAAACTCGCATTTGAACACTGGCGTCATTTTTTGGAGGGAGCGGAATTTCCCGTTCAAGTCTTCACCGATCATAAAAATCTGATCTACCTTGATGCTGCCAAACGCTTGAATGCCCGTCAGGCTAGGTGGGCACTGTTTTTCTCACGCTTTAATTTTACCGTTACTTACATCCCAGGTACTAAAAATGTTAAAGCTGATGCTTTGTCTCGCAGCTTTTCTCCTATGGTGGGTACTGAGGAGGAGGAAAACATTTTGCAAGAGGGGGTTGTTATTGCGGTTTTGGACTCCGTGTTGGAAGATGAGATTCTTAAAGCACAGGAGAATGCCCCATCCAACACGCCGCATGGGAGGTTGTTTGTGCCTGGTACCCTGAGGAGAGATTTGTTTGTTGAATGTCATGACTCTCGGTTGGCAGGTCATCCTGGAATCTCTGAGACCAAGAGACTTGTGGGTCGCAGCTTTTGGTGGCCTGGATGGCAGAAGGAAGTCATTAAGTGGGTGCGTCAATGCACTGTGTGTGCTAGATCTAAGTCTTCTCATACTCCTGCTGCAGGGTTGCTTTGCCCTCTGGAGGTCCCTAGTGCACCTTGGACACATTTGGCTATGGACTTTATTACTGACCTTCCCCCCTCTGAGGGTTTCACTGTCATCTGGGTAGTCGTGGACCGTTTTAGCAAGATGTGTCACTTGGTTCCTTTCATCAAATTGCCCTGCGCTAAGACTCTCGCTAAGGCCTTTGTCAAGGAGATTGTCAGACTACATGGTGTTCCTACTGACATTGTTTCTGATAGGGGACCTCAGTTTGTAGCTCGTTTTTGGCGCGCCTTTTGTGACAGGTTGGGAGTTCATTTGTCGTTTTCATCCGGATATCATCCTGAGTCTAATGGCCAGACAGAAAGGAAAAACCAGGATGTTGAGCAGTTCTTGCGTTGTTTTGTGACTGATAATCAAGAGGGGTGGTCTGAGTTTCTGCCACTTGCTGAGTTTGCTCTTAACAATCATACATCCGCTTCTGCTGGTTGTTCGCCTTTTTTTTGTTGTACTGGGAGACATCCGTCTTTTGGGTCATTTTCCAAGTTGGGATCGGCTGTACCTGAAGAGGAGAATTTTTCTGGTGTGTTGGAGAGAGTTTGGACTGATGTGCGTGGTAATCTTCAGGAGGCTAACAAAAGATCCAAAGTGTATTTTGATAGAAAACGACAATAGGTTTTGTTTGCTATTGGTGACATGGTCTGGTTGTCCTCTAAGAATCTGCGCTTGAGGATTCCGTCTAAGAAATTGGGTCCCAAGTTTGTATGGCCCTTTAAGGTGCTTCAGGTTATTAACCAATCTGCTGTTAAGTTGGAGCTTCCCACCTCCTGGAAGATTAATCCGGTGTTTCATGTTTCTCTCTTGAAAAAAGCTGAGGTCTCAGATGGAGACGTCTCGGCCACTGTTCCCCTGGTGGTGGAGGACGGGCAATATGAGATTTCCCGCATCCTAAATTCTAGACGGTATAGAGGGGGTTTGCAGTACCTCGTCGCTTGGAAGGGTTATGGACCCGAGGATAACTCATGGGTGAGGGCGGATGATGTTTCTGCGTCTAGACTTGTCAGAGCGTTTCACAAGAGGTTTCCGGATAAGCCTAAGTCCTAGGGGATCCGGAGGATCCTCTTAGAAGGGAGGGTACTGTTAAAACCCTCTTGTTAGATTTTGTTTCAGTTTGCTGGTCACATGACCTTTTTTCCCTATTTAGTCTGGCTCCGCCCTTCTGGCTTTGCTGGACTTCATTGTATTATCTACTCTTAAGCTAGCCGGGTGCTTAGGTGCCTTACTCTGTCAGTTTTGCTTAATCTTAGGATCTCGTAGTAATTTGTTTTCTGTTTAATTTTCCCTGCTACAATTTCTGTTAGGAGGTGTCCACCTTTTCTCCCAGTCCCTAGATCTTGTAGGGATTCCTCCCTCGCAACTATAGGTCTTCGTTCAGACTAGCTGAGGACTTTAGCGGGTCTGGTCGCAGGATCAGGTTCCCCGTTACATCGTAGGGATCAAGCTCAGTCCTATTGTAGGGACAGAGTTCCCATCTTTCCTTAGTGCTTGTAGCAGTTCATAACAGTTGATGGGGGTCATGTTCCGTTTGCAGTGCCCCAGATGAGCCTAAAAGTGGAAACCCCCCACAAGTGACCCCATTTTGGAAATTAGGCCCCCTAAGGAACTTATCTAGATCTTTGATGAGCACTATGAACCCCCAAGTGCTTCACACAAGTTTATAATGCCCGGGCATGAAAATAAACAATGCTATTTTTTTCCCACAAAAATTATCTATTAGTCACTAATTTTTTATTTTCCCATGGGTAACAGGAGAAATTGGACCACAAAAAGTTGTTGTCCAATTTGTCCTGAGTACGCTGATACCCCATATGTGGGGGGGGAACCACTGTTTGGGCGCACGGCAGAGCTCGGAATGGAAGGAGCACCATTTGACTTTTTCCAACCAAAATTGGCTGGAATTGAGATTGGACGCCATGTTGCATTTGGAGAGCCCCTGATGTGCCTAAACAGTGGAAACCCCCACAAGTGACCCCATTTGGGAAACTAGACCCCTAAGGAACTTATCTAGATCTTTGGTGAGCAATTTGAACCCCCAAATGCTCCACACGAGTTTATAACGTAGAGCCGTAAAATTAAAAAATCATATTTTTTCCACAAAATGATCTTTTCACCCCAATTTTTATTTTCCCAAGGGTAACAAGACTCCAAAAGGTATTGTGCAATTTGTCCTGAGTACGCTGATACCCCATATGTGGGGGGAACCACTGTTTGGGTGCATGGTAGCGTTTGGAAGGGAAGGAGCGCCGTTTGACTTTTTCAAAGCAGAATTGGCTGGATGCCATGTTGTGTTTGGAGAGCTCCTGATCTGCCTAAACAGTGGAAACCCCTGACAAATGACACCATTTTGGAAACTAGACCCCTCAAGGAACTTATCTAGATGTGTGGTGAGCACTTTGAACCCCGAAGTGCTTCACAGAAGTTTATAACGTACAGCCGTAAAATAAAAAAATCTTTTTTTTTTTTTTACAAAAATGATTTTTTTCGCCCCCAATATTTTATTTTCACAAGGGTAACAGGAGAAAGTGGACCCCAAACGTTGTTGTCCAATTTGTCCTGAGTACGCTGATACCCAATATGTGGGAGAAAACTACTGTATGGGCACACGTTGGGGCTCGGAAGGGAAGTAGTGACGTTTTGGATTGCAGACTTTGATGGAATGGTCTGGGGGCGTCATGTCGCATTTGGATAGCCCCTGATGCGCCTAAACAGTAGAAACCCCCCACAAGTGACCCCATTTTGGAAAATAGACCCCACAAGGAACGTATCTAGATGTGTGGTGAACACTTTGAACCCCGAAGTGCTTCACAGAAGTTTATAACGTACAGCCGTAAAAATAAAAAATCCTTTTTTTTTACAAAAATGAATTTTTTTCGCCCACAATATTTTATTTTCACAAGGGTAACAGGAGAAATTGGACCCCAAAAGTTGTTGTCCAATTTGTCCTGAGTACGCTGATACCCAATATGTGGGAGAAAACTACTGTATGGGCGCACGTCAGGGCTCGGAAGGGAAGTAGTGACGTTTTGGATTGCAGACTTTGGTGGAATGGTCTGGGGGCGTCATGTCGCATTTGGATAGCCCCTGATGCGCCTAAACAGTGGAAACCCCCCACAAGTGACCCTATTTTGGAAAATAGACCCCACAAGGAACTATCTAGATGTGTGGTGAACACTTTTA
This sequence comes from Oophaga sylvatica, assembly GCA_033576555.1. Taxonomy (NCBI): domain Eukaryota; kingdom Metazoa; phylum Chordata; class Amphibia; order Anura; family Dendrobatidae; genus Oophaga; species Oophaga sylvatica. The sequence continues at coordinate 558,443,974 of JARQOD010000001.1, read as the reverse complement.
ACCCCGAAGTGCTTCACAGAAGTTTATAACGTACAGCCGTAAAAATAAATAATCCTTTTTTTTTTTACAAAAATGATTTTTTTCGCCCCCAATATTTTATTTTCACAAGGGTAACAGGAGAAATTGGACCCCAAAAGTTGTTGTCCAATTTGTCCTGAGTACACTGATACCCAATATGTGGGAGAAAACTACTGTATGGGCGCACGTCAGGACTCGGAAGGGAAGTAGTGACGTTTTGGATTGCAGACTTTGGTGGAATGGTCTGGGGGCGTCATGTCGCATTTGGATAGCCCCTGATGCGCCTAAACAGTGGAAACCCCCCACAAGTGACCCTATTTTGGAAAATAGACCCACAAGGAACTTATCTAGATGTGTGGTGAGCGCTATGAAGCCCCAAGTGCTTCACAGAAGTTTATAACGTACAGCCGTAAAAAGAAAAAAATCATTTTTTTTTAACAAAAATGATATTTTCGCCCCCAGTTTTTTATTTTCCCAAGGGTAACAGAAGAAATAGGACAAATTGCACAATAACTCTTGGGGTCCAGAGTCGCTGATACCCCATATGTGGGGGTAAACTACTGTTTGGGCGCATGGCAGAGCTCAAAAGTGAAGGAGCACCGTTTGACTTTTTCGACGCAGAATTGACTGGAATTGAGATCAGACGCCATGTCACATTTTTAGATCCCCTGATGTGCCTAAACAGCGGAAACCCCCCAATTCTAACTTCAACCCTAACCCGAACACACCCCTAACCCTAGTCCCAACCGTAACCACAAACCTAACCCTAAAACACCCCTAACCCTAACCCTAATCCTAACTTTAGCGCCAACCCTAACCCTAATTTTAGCCGCAACCCTAACCCTAACCCTAATGGAAAAATGGAAATAAATACATTTTTTTAATTTTATTATTTTCCCTAACTAATGGGGTGATAAAGGGGGGTTTGATTTACTATTTATAGCGGGTTTTTATGATTGGCAGCTGTCACGCTAAAAGACGCTTTTTATTGCAAAAAATAGTTTTTGCATCACCACATTTTGAGAGCTATAATTTTTGCATATTTTGGTCCACAGAGTCATGTGAGGTCTTATTTTTTGTGGTACGAGTTGACGTTTTTATTGGTACCATTTTTGAGCATGTGACATTTTTTGATTGCTTTTTATTTCGATTTTTGGGAGGTTAGAATGAACAAAAATCAGCAATTCATGAATTTCTTTTGGGGGAGGCGTTTATACCGTTCCGCGTGTGGTAAAATTGATAAAGCAGTTTTATTCTTTGGGTCAGTACGATTACGGTGATACCTCATTTATATCATTTTTTTATGTTTTGGTGCTTTTATAGAATAAAAACAATTTTATATAAAAAATAATTATTTTTGCATCGCTTTATTCTGCGAGCTATAACTTTTTTATTTTTTCGCTGATGATTCTGTATGGCAGCTCGTTTTTTGCGGGACAAGATGATGTTTTCAGTGGTACCATGTTTATTTAAATCGGTCTTTTTGATCGCGTGTTATTCCACTTTTTGTTCGGTGGTATGATGATAAAGCATTGATTTTTTGCTTTGTTTTTTTTTTTAAGGGGTTGACTAAAGGGGTTAACTAGTGGGACAGTTTTATAGCGGGGGTCGTTATGGATGCGACGATACCAAATATGTGTACTTTTATTGTTTTGTTTTTTTTATTTACAGGAAAAAATGAATTTTTGGGGGAATATTTTTTTTTTTTTATTTATTTTGGAATTTTTTTAAAACATGTTTATTTTTATTTTTTTCACTTCTTTACTTTGTCCCAGGGTGGGACATCACTGTAAAATGTCAGATCGCTGGTGTGACAGTGTGCACAGCACTCTGTCACACCAGCGATCGCTCTGGCAGTGCTGCAGGCTTCTCAGTGCCTGCTCTCAGCAGGCACTGAGGAGCCGCCTCCCTGCAGGACCCGGCGGCCATCTTGGATCCGGGTCCTTGGAGGGAGGAAGGCCTAAGAACAGCGTGATCACATCGCGCTGTTCTGAGGGTCTCAGGGGAGTGTGCAGGGAGCCCCCTCCCTGCGCGATGCTCCTCTGTGCCCCTGGTACACCGCGATCATGTTTGATCGCGGTGTGCCAGGGGTCAATGTGTCGGGAGCGGTCCGTGACTGCTCCTGACACACAGTCCCGGGTGTCAGCTGTGATAATCAGCTGACACCCGGCGGCGATAAGCTGCGCTCCCCCGGGAGCGCAGCTGATCGCCCTGGACGTACTATTCCGTCCATGGGAATGAGGTCCAGGGTCACATGGACGGAATATTACGTCCGATGGAATAAAGGGGTTAATAACAGAAGAATTTTTTGTGGCCTATGTATCAGGCCTCTTTAACACACTAGATGCTACAAACTATTTTTAACGTCAGGTCCCTTACTGTATGACGTTAATAACAGAAGTAATTGTTTGTTGCCTATGGATCAGACCTCTATAACACACTAGATGCTACAAACTATTTTTAAAGTCAGGCCTCTTTCTGTATGACGTTAACAACAGGAGACTTTTTTGTGGACTATGGATCAGGTCCCTAAAACACACTAGATGCTGCAAACTATTTTTAAAGTCAGGTCTCTTACTGTATGACGTTAATAATAGAATAATTTTTTGTGGCCAATGGATCAGGCCTCTATAACACACTAGATGCTACAAACTATTTTGAAAGTCAGGTCCCTTACTGTATGACATTAATAACAGAAGACTTTTTGGGGCCTAGGGATCAGGCCTCTATAATACACTAGATACTACAAACTATATTTAAATTCAGGTCTCTTACTGTATGCTGTTAATAACAGAAGAATTTGTTTGTGGCCTATGGATCAGGAGTCACGATCCACGTTTGGATCTGTGGCAGATCTCTCTCTGCATTCTAAAACCTTTTTCCTTTCAGGCCACAGGGGGTCAATGTCAGTCTTTTCACCCGGTGGCCGCTTGTGTAATTGCATTGCTCCTGGCTTTTCAGGAGAGGGCTGTGACCACTCCCTTCATCCTTTAAAAGGTCCTCTTAGGCATCAGCTGGTGTTGGTGATATTGCTTCCTTTGGAAACCAACCAAGCTGGAGCCAGGAGCTGCTGAGCGCAGTGCTGCTTCTGCTATTTCCCTGTTCTGGTGCCTTACTCTGCTGTGCGGTGCATCGCAGCAGAGAAAGCAAAGTGTTTATTGTTTAGTTGATTTAACCCCTAGTGTCTGTCTTTCCTTTTGTTGTTTTGGTATTATTCACATTAGTCCCTGTCTCACCTCCTGGGGAGGGGGTTGGTGGGTTTAGCTCAGGGCTACACAGGAGACAGGGATAGGTCTGTGACTTGGGCCTCACTACCTCTAAGTGTACCCCCAGTTAAGGAAAGACGGGGCCCTTCCTTAGCCATAGGGGCAGTTCTGGGGCCCAGGTTCCTCGTCCCCTGTATTTGTACAACTGCCCCGTGACATCAGGCCTCTACAACACACTAGATGCTACAAACTATTTTTAAAGTCAGGTCCCTTACTGTATGACGTTAATAACAAAATAATTTGTTTGTAGCGGTGTAGCCTGTCCAGTAACATAAGTTGTCAGTTGTCTTTCCATAGGACGTGACGTAGCTTCACTAGTGCTTTTGTAACAACCCTGCTGGCATCATTGCATGGCCTCCTGTTATGTTTCGGTAACTGAGGAGTGCAGGTAAAAAAGGCAATACACCAGAGCAGTTGGAATCTATGGGATTGCAGTACCCTGACTAACCACCACAACTAGAGGCAGCCGTGGAGCGTTCCTTCGTTGGTCCTAGACGCCTCGTCACAGCCTGAGAAACTAACTACACCTAAAGATAGAAATAGGAAAGCTATCTGCCCCGGAGCAGAACCCCAAAGATAATAGAAAGCCCCAAACATGTAATGGCGGTTAGACAAGAGGAAATACTGACACAGAAAGAAAATAGTATGAGCAAACGCTGGGGCCAAAACTATCTAAATAGAAAAGGACAGGAAGGGTACTTACTGCAATCCCAGAAAACCCTGAAAAACACCAACTCTACTAATTTCAAAATCACCTGAGATCACACGACCTCTACCACCTAAATTAGCTCTCTGGTGTAACAAAATCAAAACAGCAGCCACTGAAAAAACTGGAAAAAGCAAAAGAACAAAACTCAGTGGCTGAACTAAACTGAGAAGGCAGAAGCCCCCGGAGGGGACCCCGAAGGCCCCCAAAGAAGTGCAGGACAAAATGCAAAAATATAGCAACAACACAAAAGAGAAAAATTCTTATCTGGTAGCAGGAGATGCAGACACGACACAGCAGGCTACAAGGGAAACTGGAATGAAGGATTCAGACCAGAACAATTGATCACCGGCAACCCTGATGGGAAAATGACTCCCTTATATAAGACCAGTCAGTAACACCTGATTCCCAGTCCTCACAATCTTCACTAGTACCGCTTGTAACCACCAGAGGGAGCCTCTGCTCAGAACTCATCTCAAACCCATTCACAACAGTACCCCCCACTTGAGGAGGGGTCACCGAACCCTCATTTGAGCAACCAGGTCGGTCAGGATGAGTTCTATGATACGCACGGATAAGTCTCCTAGCATGGATGTCCGAAGCAAACACCCAAGAATTGTCTTCCTGACCATAACCTCTCCATTTAACCAAATACTGGAGTCTTCGTCTAGAAAAACGAGAATCCAATATTTTCTCAACCACATACTCCAGATTGCCCTCAACCAAAACAGGGTCAGGAGGCACAGTAGCAGGAACCACTGGCTCAACAAACCTCTTCAACAAGGACTTGTGGAACACGTTATGGATCTTAAATGTCCCTGGAAGAAGCAAACGAAAAGAAACAGGATTAATAATCTCCATGATCTTATAAGGTCCAATGAACCTAGGCTTAAATTTAGGAGATGCTACTCTCATAGGAATATTCTTTGAGGACAACCAGACCAAGTCCCCCACTCCAAACCGAGGACCATCAGTCCTATGCCGGTTAGCAAACCGCTGGGCCTTCTCCTGAGAGAGGGACAACCTCTCCACTACCTGGTCCCAAATCTGTTGCATACGCTCAACAACAGAGTCAACACCTGGACAGACAGAAGCTTCCGTCTGTCCTGAAGAAAATCGAGGGTGAAAACCAGAATTACAGAAAAACGGAGACATCAAAGTGGCAGAGCTAGCCCTATTATTAAGAGCAAACTCAGCCAAAGGCAAAAAAGAGACCCAGTCATCCTGATCAGCAGACACAAAGCATCTTAGATAAGTCTCTAATGTCTGGTTTGTTCTCTCAGTTTGACCATTGGTCTGAGGATGAAATGCCGAGGAGAAAGACAATTGAACACCCAGTTTAGAACAAAAAGTCCTCCAAAATCTGGAAACAAACTGGACTCCTCTGTCAGACACAATGTTCTCAGGAATGCCGTGTAAACGAACCACGTGCTGAAGAAACAACGGCACCAATTCAGAGGAGGAAGGCAACTTAGGTAATGGCACAAGATGTATCATTTTGGAAAACCTATCACAAATTACCCAGATGGTGGTCATTCTCTGAGAAACAGGAAGATCGGAAATGAAATCCATAGAGATATGGGTCCATGGTCTCTTGGGCACAGGCAATGGCATCAACAAACCACTAGAGCGAGAGCAAGGCTTGGAGCGAGAGCAAGTCCCGCAGGACTGCACAAATTCCCTGACATCGCGAGACAAGGTAGGCCACCAAAAGGACCGACTAACCAAGTCTCTGGTACCAAAAATTCCGGGATGCCCAGCCAATGCGGAACAATGAATCTCAGACATCACACTCTTTTTCCATTGGTCCGGGACAAACAATTTTCCAACAGGGCAGCGCTCGGGCCTATCCTCCTGACACCCCTCCAGAGCAAGTCTCAAATTGGGCGAGATGGCGGAAAGAACTACACCCTCTTTCAAAATAACAGAAGGATCAGATAACTCAGGAGAGTCCGCAAGGAAACTCCTCGAGAGGGCATCCGCCTTAACATTCTTAGTGCCAGGAAGAAAGGAAACCACAAAATTAAAACGTGTGAAAAACAAGGCCCACCTGGCCTGTCTAGGATTGAGTCGCTTGGCAGATTCCAGATAGACCAGATTCTTATGGTCCGTAAGGACCACCACCTGATGTTTGGCTCCTTCCAGCCAATGTCTCCACTCTTCAAAAGCCCACTTCATGGCCAATAACTCCCGATTACCCACGTCATAATTACGTTCAGTAGGAGAAAATTTTCGAGAGAAAAAGGCACAAGGGTTACTTTTAGAGGTCTCTGGATCTTTTTGGGACAAAACGGCACCTGCCCCAATTTCAGAGGCATCAACCTCCACCTGAAATGGCAGAGAAACATCAGGCTGCCGTAGAACAGGAGCAGAAGTGAATCTCTGCTTAAGTTCCTGAAATGCAGAGACTGCCTCAGGAGGCCAATTCACCACATCAGAACCCTTTCTGGTCAAATCAGTTAATGGTTTAACAATAACCGAGAAATTACCAATAAATTTACGATAAAAATTGGCAAAACCCAAAAATCTCTGAAGAGCCTTTAATGAAGTAGGTTGGACCCAATCACAGATGGCCTGAACCTTGACCGGGTCCATTTCAATAACAGATGGGGACAAAATGAATCCCAGAAATGAGATCTTCTGTACGCCAAAAAGACACTTTGATCCCTTCACATACAGAGCATTATCCCTCAAAATCTGGAACACAGTCCGAACATGTTTCACATGAGAGTCCCAGTTATTAGAAAAAATCAAGATATCATCCAAATAAACAATCAGAAATTTGTCCACAAAATCCCTGAAAATGTCATTCATGAAGGACTGGAAGACGGAAGGGGCATTAGTGAGCCCAAAGGGCATCACTAGCTACTCAAAATGCCCTTCAGGGGTATTGAATGCCGTCTTCCATTCATCCCCGTGCTTAATGCGAATAAGGTTATACGCCCCCCTGAGGTCAAGCTTGGTAAACCAAGTAGCGTTTTTCACCCTGGAAAACAGGTCAGAAATCAAGGGTAACGGGTATTGATATTTCACAGTAATATTGTTCAAGAGACGATAATCAATACACGGCCTTAATGAACCATCTTTTTGGCCACAAAGAAAAAACCGGCACCTAAGGGTGAAGAGGATGGTCTGATATGACCCTTCTCCAATGATTCCTTGATATAAGACCGCATAGCGTCATGTTCAGGTACAGACAAGTTAAAAAGGCGACCTTTAGGGAATTTACTACCCGGCACTAATTCAATAGCGCAGTCATAGCTCCTATGGGGAGGTAAGGATGCAGATTTACTTTCGCTAAACACATCAGAAAAATCAAACAAAAAGTCAGGAACATCCTGAGCTTGGGGGGAGGCAGAAAAAACAGGAGTGTTGGTATTAACACATTGGCAGCCCCAACTGGTTACAGACACAGATTTCCAATCCAAAACAGGATTATGAGACTGTAACCAAGGGAAACCCAGCACGATAATGTCATGCAGATTATATAGAACCAAAAATTTGCAGCACTCCTGGTGATCAGGTTCAACCCTCATTATCACCTGAGTAGAAAACTGCGGTTTATTCTCAGCCAAAGGGGTAGAATCGATCCCCAGTAGGGGAATAGACTTCTGTAGGGGTATCAAGGGAAACCCACAACGTTTAGCAAAATCATAATCCATCAGGTTAATAGCTGCTCCAGAATCAACGAAAGCCTGAGCAGAAAATGAGGACAGAGAGCATATCAGAGTGACAGTTAATAAAAACTTAGTCTGAACACTACCCAAGACAACTGAGCGTGCAAAACGTCTTCCCCGCTTAGGGCAGACTGAAATAGCATGAGAGGCATCACCACAGTAGAAACATAACCTATTGCGCTTTCGAAACTCATGACGCTGTGCCCCAGACACCACTCCATCACACTGCATGGGCTCAGAAGCTGGCTCACAAGGCAACACCACTCCACGCATACTTCTCCGCTCACGCAAACGTCTGTCAATTTGAATCGCTAATGACATAGAATCATTGAGACCAGAGGGGACAGGGAATCCCACCATAACATCCTTTACATTATCCGACAGACCCTTCCGGAAAAGGGCCGCCAAAGCTCGTCATTCCATTTGGTCAGGACTGCCCACCTACGGAATCTCTGACAGTATAACTCAGCGTCATCAAGCCCTGATTTAATGCCAACAAGGCTTTTTCAGCTTGATCAGTGACATTAGGCTCATCGTACAATAACCCCAAAGCCTGAAAAAACGCATCAACATCACTCAAAACAGGATCCCCAGGTATCAGGGAAAAAGCCCAATCCTGAGGATCGCCGCGCAGGAGAGAGATGATAATTTGAACCTGCTGCGCTGCGTTTCCTGAGGACTTAGATTTTAAGGCAAAAAACAATTTACAATTATTTTTGAAATTCTGAAACTTAGCTCGATCCCCTAAAAACAAATCTGGCATGGGGATCCTAGGTTCCACAACAGGCAACCCAGCAAGATAGATAGCAATACTCCGAACCTCAGTGGCAAGCTGATCCACACGGCCAGACAACTGTGCAAACTCCATTGGGAGAAAAGATCCTCCCCAGCACCCAGAGATACAGAGGGAAAAAAAAAAAAAATGCAACAAACAGAAAAATATCTCTGACAACTCTGACAACCTTTTTTCTATCACAATATTTTTTCCCTTCTGTGAGTACCGTACAATTTTCAATTTTTGGGCCGGTGATACAGTTATGTTTCGGTAACTGAGGAGTGCAGGTAAAAAAGGCAATACACCAGAGCAGTTGGAATCTATGGGATTGCAGTACCCTGACTAACCACCACAACTAGAGGCAGCCGTGGAGCGTTCCTACGTTGGTCCTAGAGCCTCGTCACAGCCTGAGAAACCAACTACACCTAAAGATAGAAATAGGAAAGCTATCTGCCCCGGAGCAGAACCCCAAAGATAATAGAAAGCCCCCAAACATGTAATGGCGGTTAGACAAGAGGAAATACTGACACAGAAAGAAAATAGTATGAGCAAACGCTGGGGCCCAAACTATCTAAATAGAAAAGGACAGGAAGGGTACTTACTGCAATCCCAGAAAACCCTGAAAAACACCAACTCTACTAATTTCAAAATCACCTGAGATCACACGACCTCTACCACCTAAATTAGCTCTCTGGTGTAACAAAATCAAAACAGCAGCCACTGAAAAAACTGGAAAAAGCAAAAGAACAAAACTCAGTGGCTGAACTAAACTGAGAAGGCAGAAGCCCCGGAGGGGACCCCAAAGGCCCCAAAGAAGTGCAGGACAAAATGCAAAAATATAGCAACAACACAAAAGAAGAAAAATTCTTACCTGGTAGCAGGAGATGCAGACACGACACAGCAGGCTACAAGGGAAACTGGAATGAAGGATTCAGACCAGAACAATTGATCACCGGCAACCCTGATGGGAAAATGACTCCCTTATATAAGACCAGTCAGTAACACCTCATTCCCAGTCCTCACAATCTTCACTAGTACCGCTTGTAACCACCAGAGGGAGCCTCTGCTCAGAACTCATCTCAAACCCATTCACAACAGCCTCCCATCCCTTACACACTTATTTGCTCACTGCTCCAGGTCATGCTGTGATTTCTGTATGCTGCCAGCTCCAGGCTCTATACCTCTGGTCTCCTATCTGCACTCTGCATGTCTCCATAGGGGGCGGTACCAGAACTCTCAGGATCTTATGGCAAATTTTAGACCACGCCCTGACCACACCGATTTCACAACTAGTCACACCCATGTTCACGCCCCAACCACACCCATTTAGCACTGGTGATCACACTGGTACTAGGGCACAGTGACTGGTACTGTGGACACACTGGTACTGAGTAAAAGAAAGAAAGAACAGAGAGAGAAAGAAAGAAAGAGGGGAAAGCAAGAAAGAACAGAGAGAGAGTAGAGAGAGAAAGAAATAAACAACGAAAGGGGAAAGAAAGAACAGAGAGAGAGAAAAAAAAGAGGGGAAAGTACAGAGACGGAGAAAGAAAGAGGGGAAAGAAAGAACAGAGAGGGATGGAGAAAGAAAGAGGGGAAAGAAAGAACAGAGAGAGAAAGAAAGAAAGAGGGGAAGGAAAGAAAGAACAGAGAGAGAAAGAAACAAAGACAGAAAAGAAAGAACAGAGAAAGAAAGAAAAAACGGGAAAGAAAGAAAGAACAGAGAGGGAGGGAGAAAGAGGGGAAAGAAAGAACAGAGAGAGAAAGAAAGATGGGAAAGAAAGAACAGAGAGAAAGACGGGAAAGAAAGATCGGAAAGAAAGAAAGAACAGAGAGAAAGAAAGAACAGAGAGAAAGAAAGAGGGGACAGGAAAAAAGAACAGAGAGAAAAAAAGAAAGAGGGAAAAGAAAGAACAGAGAGGGAGAGAGAAAGAAAGAGGGTAAAGTAAGAACAGAGAGAGAAAGAAAGACAGAGGGAGAAAGAAAGAACAGAGAGAGAAACAAAGAAAGCAAGAAAGAAAGAGGGGTAAGAAAGAACAGAGAGAAAATGAAAGAAAGAGAAAGAAAGAACAAAGAGAGAAAAAGAAAGAGGAGAAAGAACAAAAGAAAGAACAGAGAGAGAAAGAAAGAAAGAAAGAAAGAAGGAAAGAAAGAAAGAGGGGGAAAGAAAGAACAGAGAGAGAAAGAAAGAACAGAGAGAAGAAAGAAAGAAAGAGGAGAAGAAAGAGAAGAAACAGAGAGAGAGAAAGAAAGAACAGAGAGAGAAAGAAAGAAGGGGAAAAGAAAGAACAGAGGGAGAAAGAAGAAAGAAAGAGAAAGAAGAGAAAGAAAGAAGAGAGAGAAAGAAGGGAAAGAAAGAACAGAGAGAGAGAAGAAAAAAGAAAAGAGAAAAGGGGAAAGAACAAAAGAAAAGAAAGAAAGAAAGGGGGGAAAAAAAGGAAAAAAAGAAAAAAAAAGAAAAGGGGAAAAAAAGAAAGAACAGAAGGGAAAAAAGAAAAAGAAAGAGAAAAAAAGATGGGAAAGAAAGAAAGAAAGAGAGAAAGAAAAAAAAAGAGAGAAAGAAAGAGGGGAAAAAAAGAACGAGAGAAAGAAAGAACAGAAGGAAAGAAAGGAAAGAAAGAACAATAAAAAAACAGAGAGAAAGAAAGAAAGGGGGGAGAGAAAAAAAAAAAAGAAAGAGAGAAAAAAGATGGAAAGAAAAACAGAGAGAGAAAAAAGAAACGAGAGGAAAGAAGTTCTATAAAATCTATACATGCTCCCATTGTAGTCCCCACCTGAGCCCGGGCGGGAAACATATCAAGACCCGCTCACATGCCGACATCCACGATTACAACTGATCCCGCTGCCCGCGCTGTGGAGAAGGACCCGGTGATGGACTGAAGCATTCCCTGAAGTGCCCCTGGTCCGTCAAATCCCCCCGAAATTACCTCATTTTCCCCTCTTTTTCCAGTACGCACTTCTGGAAAGTCACGTGGAGTTTTTTTAGTGCTCTGGGGGTTGGCTGTACTCCGTGTTCACGGGAAAAGCCCCCCGGACGCGGGGCCTCAAAGTCGGGGTGGCCGCGTTCGGGGGTTTGGGGGTATAATGCTCCCCCCCATACACCTTGTACACGCAAGGGTCTGCACATCCATACACGCACGGTTCCGCTTTTTATCTTTAACACAGGGTCTGCTCCGTCCACCCCCGAACACACAAGGGTCCATCGTATCACTGGCCCACTTTCCCTACACCCCCTTTTACACAAGCCCATCTTTTTACACCTTTACATACCGCCATCCCCTAAACCCTTTTACACATCGGGTTTGTAGCATACACCCGCAAACCCCCAAAGGCTCCCCTCCATGACACAGGCTCGCCCCCCTCTGACGGGTCAGCTCGACACTTCTACCCCAGGCCCTTTCGTTCCCACAGCACTGCTACATCCCCTGTCACAAAGGCTCCCCTCCTAACCTTTTCACAACGCGCGACTCGGCTCCGTGCCCCCCCCACAGCGGGCTCGGGTCCGGCACCTCCTACACGTGCGACCCGGCCTATGCCCCCCTTTAAACCCCGGGTTGGCTTGCCCTCGTACCGGGGCTCGGCTCCAGCACCCGACGACCACGCTTTCCCCTCCAACTCGTACAAACGGCCTGCAATCCAACTGAAAACACGGGTCGCTACATCCCCAAATCGTAC
>JARQOD010000001.1:558377139-558431760 GCA_033576555.1 Oophaga sylvatica | reverse complement strand
TGATTTTTGTTCATTCTAACCTCCCAAAAATCGAAATAAAAAGCGATCAAAAAATGTCACCTGCTCAAAAATGGTACAAATAAAAACGTCAACTCGTACCGCAAAAAATAAGACCTCACATGACTCTGTGGGCCAAAATATGCAAAAATTATAGCTCTCAAAATGTGGCGATGCAAAAAACTATTTTTGCAATAAAAAGCGTCTTTTAGCGTGACAGCTGCCAATCATAAAAACCCGCTATAAATAGTAAATCAAACCCCCCTTTATCACCCCCTTAGTTAGGGAAAAATAATAAAATTAAAAAAATGTATTTATTTCCATTTTCCCATTAGGGTTAGGGTTAGGGTTGCGGCTAAAGTTAGGGTTAGGGTTGGCACTAAAGTTAGGATTAGGGTTAGGGTTGGGATTAGGGGTGTGTTAGGGTTAGGTTTGTGGTTAGGGTTGGGACTAGGGTTAGGGGTGTGTTGGGGTTAGGGTTGGAGTTAGAATTGGGGGGTTTCCGCTGTTTAGGCACATCAGGGGCTCTCCAAATGTGACATGGCGTCTGATCTCAATTCCAGCCAATTCTGCGTTGAAAAAGTCAAACGGTGCTCCTTCACTTCTGAGCTCTGCCATGCGTCCAAACAGTAGTTTATCCCCACATATGGGGTATCAGCGTACTCTGGACCCAAGAGTTATTGTGCAATTTGTCCTATTTCTTCTGTTACCCTTGGGAAAATAAAAAACTGGGGGCGAAAATATCATTTTTGTACAAAAAAAATATTTTTTTGTTTTTACGGCTGTACATTATAAACTTCTGTGAAGCACTTGGGGCTTCATAGCGCTCACCACACACCTAGATAAGTTCCTTGTGGGGCCTATTTTCCAAAATGGGGTCACTTGTTGGGGATTTCCACTGTTTAGGCGCATCAGGGGCTCTCCAAATGCGACATGACGCCCCCAGACCATTCCATCAAAGTCTGCAATCCAAAACGTCACTACTTCCCTTCCGAGCCCCAACGTGTACCCATACAGTAGTTTTCTCCCACATATTGGGTATCAGCGTACTCAGGACAAATTGGGCAACAACTTTTGGGGTCCAATTTCTCCTGTTACCCTTGTAAAAATAAAATATTGGGCGAAAAAATCATTTTTGCAAAAAAAAAAAAGATTTTTTATTTTTACGGCTGTGCGTTATAAACTTCTGTGAAGCACTTCGGGGTTCAAAGTGCTCACCACACATCTAGATAAGTTCCTTGTGGGGTCTATTTTCCAAAATGGGGTCACTTGTGGGGGGTTTCCACTGTTTAGGTGCATCAGGGGCTCTCCAAATGCGACATGACGCACCCAGACCATTCCATCAAAGTCTGCAATCCAAACGTCACTACTTCCCTTCCGAGCCCTGATGTGCGCCCATACAGTAGTTTTCTCCCACATATTGGGTATCAGCGTACTCAGGACAAATTGGACAACAACTTTTGGGGTCCAATTTCTCCTGTTACCCTTGTGAAAATAAAATTTGGGGGCGAAAAAATCATTTTTGTAAAAAAAAAAAAGGATTTTTATTTTTACGGCTGTGCGTTATAAACTTCTGTGAAGCACTTCGGGGTTCAAAGTGCTCACCACACATCTAGATAAGTTCCTTGTGGGGTCTATTTGCCAAAATGGGGTCACTTGTGGGGGGTTTCCACTGTTTAGGTGCATCAGGGGCTCTCCAAATGTGACATGACGCCCCCAGACCATTCCATCAAAGTCTGCAATCCAAAACGTCACTACTTCCCTTCCGAGCCCCGACGTGTGCCCATACAGTAGTTTTCGCCCACATATTGGGTATCAGTGTACTCAGGACAAATTGGACAACAACTTTTGGGTTCCAATTTCTTCTGTTACCCTTGTGAAAATAAAATATTGGGGGCGAAAAAATCATTTTTGTAAAAAAAAAAAAAGATTTTTTATTTTACGGCTGTACGTTATAAACTTTAGTGAAACACCTGGGGGTTCAAAGTTCTCACCACACATCTAGATAAGTTCCTTGAGGGGTCTAGTTTCCAAAATGGTGTCATTTATGGGGGTTTCCACTGTTTAGGCAGATCAGGAGCTCTCCAAACACGACATGGCGTCCAGCCAATTCTGCGTTGAAAAAGTCAGACGGCGCTCCTTCCCTTCCAAACTCTGCCATGCACCCAAACAGTGGTTTACCCCCACATATGGGGTATCAGCGCACTCAGGACAAATTGCACAATAACTTTTGGAGTTTTGTTACCCTTGGAAAATAAAAAATTGGGGTGAAAAGATCATTTTTGTGGAAAAAATATGATTTTTAAATTTTACGGCTCTACGTTATAAACTTGTGTGAAGCACTTGGGGGTTCAAATTGCTCATCAAAAATCTAGATAAGTTCCTTAGGGGGTCTAGTTTCCCAAATGGGGTCATTTGTGGGGGGTTTCCACTGTTTAGGCACATCAGGGGCTCTCCAAATGCAACATGGCATCCAAACTCAATTCCAGCCAATTTTGGTTGGAAAAAGTCAAATGGTGCTCCTTCCATTCCGAGCTCTGCCGTGCGCCCAAACAGTGGTTCCCCCCACATATGGTGTATCAGCGTACTCAGGACAAATTGTACAACAACTTATGTGGTCCAATTTCTCCTGTTACCCTTGGGAAAATAAAAAATTAGTGACTAAAAGATAATTTTTGTGGGAAAAAAATAGGATTTTTTATTTTCATGCCCGGGCATTATAAACTTGTGTGAAGCACTTGGGGGTTCAAAGTGCTCACCAAAGATCTAGATAAGTTCCTTAGGGGGTCTAGTTTCCAAAATGGGGTCACTTGTGGGGGGTTTCCACTGTTTAGGCTCATCTGGGGCACTGCAAACGGAACATGACCCCCATTAACGTCTGCATTCCAAAACGTTACTACTTCCTTTCCAAGCCCTGCCGTGCGCCCAAACAGTTTCCCCCCCACAATATGGGGTATCAGCGTACTCAGGACAAATTGGACAACAACTTTTGGGGTCCAATTTCCTTGGGAAAATTCAAAAATTTGGGACAAAAAAATCATTTTTGTGGAAAATTGATTTTTTTTTTTCACACCCAGGTATTATAAACTTGTGTGAAGCACTTGGGGGTTCAAAGTGCTCACCAAAGATCTAGATAAGTTCCTTAGGGGGTCTAGTTTCCAAAATGGTGTCACTTGTGGGGGTTTCCACTGTTTAGGCGCATCAGGGGCTCTCCAAACGCGACATGGCATCCAATCTAAATTCCAGCCAATTTTAGTTTGAAAAAGTCAAACGTCGCTCCTTCCCTTACGAGCTCTGCCGTGTGCCCAAACAGTGGTTTTCCCCCACATATGGGGTATTGGCGTACTCAGGAGAAATTGCATAACAACCTTATCTGTCCATTTTCTCCTTTTACCCTTGTGAAAATAAAAAAAAAGTTTGTAAAAGATAATTTTTGTGGCTAAAAAGTAAAATATTCATTTTTTCCTTCCACGTTGCTTTAGTTACTGTGAAGCACCTGAAGGGTTAATAAACTTCTTGAATGTGGTTTTGAGTACCTTGAGGGGTGCAGTTTTTAGAATGGTGTCACTTTTGGGTATTTTCTGCCATATAGACCCCTCAAAGTGACTTCAAATGTGAGGTGGTCCCTAAAAAAAATGGCTTTGTAAATTTTGCTGTAAAAATGAGAAATCGCTGGTCAACTTTTAACCCTTATAACTTCCTAACAAAAAAAAATTTTGGTTCCAAAATTGTGCTGATGTAAAGTAGACATGTGGGAAATGTTATTTCTTAACTATTTTGTGTGATATATTTCTCTGTTTTAAGGGAATAAAAATTCAAAGTTTGAAAATTGCAAAATTTTAAAAATTTTCGCCATATTTGCGTTTTTTTCAAAAATAAACGCAAGTTATATCGAAGAAATTTTAACACTAACATGAAGTATAATATGTCACGAGAAAACAGTCTCAGAATCGCGAAGATCCGTTGAAGCGTTCCAGAGTTATAACCTCATAAAGAGACAGTGGTCAGAATTGTAAAAATTGGCCCGGTCATTAACGTGCAAACCACCCTTGGGGGTGAAGGGGTTAATATACAGTAGTCTTGCTTTTAATACATTTAGGAGGCCGTAATGGCACAGCGAATATAAAAAACGTAGAGTAGGACTGCCCCATATAAGAATGCTGTGAAGTGGCAGGTTGGCTCAAAGAATTGATCAATTGTTTGCTAAATGTCTCATTTTAAAGTACAGTTAGAAATCAATATGTGCATATGCACTTTTTGTATTGCGTGCTGACCATAGGCAGCGCTGGCTTCTCCCCTTTTTTCTATGGATCAGGCCTCTATAACACAATAGATGCTACAAACTATTTTAAAGTCTGGTCCCTTACTGTATGACGTTAATAACTGAAGACTTTTTTGTAGCCTATGGATCAGGCCTCTATAACACACTAGACTAAGTTTGAAAATTGCAAAATTTTCCCCATATTTCCATTTTTTATACAAATAAACGCAAGTTATATCAAAGAAATTTTACCACTAACGTGAAGGACAATATGTCATGGAAAGAGATTCTCAGAATCGCCAAGATCCATTGAAGCGTTCCAGAGTTATTGCCTCATAAAGGGACAGTGGTCAGAATTGTAAAAATTGGCCCAATCATTAACATGCAAACTACTCTCGGGAGTAAAGGGGTTAAAGTCAGGTCCTTACTGTTTGACGTTAATAACAGAAGAATTTGTTTGTGGCCAATGGATCAGGCCTGTATAACACACTAGATGCTACAAACTATTTTTAACGTCAGGTCCCTTTCTGCATGACGTTAATAACAGAAGACTTTTTTGTGGCCAATGGATCAGGCCTCTATAACACACTAGATGCTACAAACTATTTTCAAAGTCAGGTCCCTTACTGTATGACGTTAATAACAGAAGAATTTTTTTTATGGCCTATGGATCAGGCCTCTATAACACACTAGATGAAACAAATTGTTTTTAAAGTCAGATTCCTTACTGTATGATGTTAATACCAGAAGAATTTGTTCGTGGTCTCTGGATCAGGCCTCTAGAACACACTATGTGCTACAAAAATATTTTCAAAGTCAGGTCCCTTACTGTATGACGTTAATAATAGAATTTTTTGTGGCCTACGGATCAAGCCTCTATAACACACTAAATGCTGTAAACTATTTTTAAAGTCAGGTCCCTTACTGTATGATGTTAATACTTGAAATTTTTTTGTGGCCTATGGATCAAGCCTCTAAAACACACTAGATGCTACCGGATGCTACCAAATTGGCGCGATCACAGGGCACAGCCATGGTGTGACCACGCTGTGCCCTGCCGGTGACCTGTCGGTGACCTGCCTAGGATCGGAGCTGTAAGTGCACCGATCCTAGGCATGGCCTGGAGCCACTGATTGGCGCTTTCGACGATTACAGAACATCATTCGTGCCAATCACAGGGCACAGCAGCGGTGTAACCGCGCTGTGCCCTGCCGGTGACTTGCCTAGGATTTGAGCTGTGAGCTCTGATCCTAGGCCTTGCCTAACAACACCGGCATCACCAGGGCCAGCTCTGATTGGTGTGATTGATATCATCATCGATCACACCAATGACAGGGCAGTGCAGTGGTATGACCGCTCTCTGACCTGTCTGTGACCGCGCTGCAGGTCCTCACACTAGCTGAGGATTCCTGCAGAGCGGTCATGCTTCACAATCTTCTGCTGTGCTGGGCCTTGTGGTGCCACACAAGCCTGTGACAACACAATCCCTGCTAAAGAACAGAGAAGAAAGAAGAAAGAGACAAGACAGAAGAAAGAAGCAAGAACAGAGGTAACTGTGTTTTGACCCCTGATCCCTGCCGATCTCTCTTCATCCACCCCAATCCCCCTTTCCCCCTCCCACTTCCCCTTCCTCCTCTTTTTATCCCCCTTTCCCTCCTACTCTTTTTACCCCCCTCCACCCTCTTTGCACCACCTCCGTGAGCACATCCAGCAGCCGCCAAGCGTTGATTGGTGATACACTTCACCAATCAGCACTTGTGCCTGCTGTTTTCCAATTCTTTTTTACCCTCCTTTTGCGCCACCCCCATGCGCACATCCAGCAGCCTCCAAACTTTGTTAAGTGACGCAGTTCACTCATCATAGCTCTTGCCTGCTGTTTTCCATTTTTTTATCACCCTTCTTTTGCACTACCCCTGTGCCCACATCCAGCAGTTGCCAAACTTTGATAAGTGACGCAGTTTACTCATCAGAGCTCGTGCCTGCTGTGTTCCGCTTTTCTTTTTCACCACCCCTTGCGCAACCCCTGTGCGCACATCCAGCAGCTGCTGAACTTTGGCAAGTGACGCAGTTCACTCATCAGAGCTCGTGCCTGCTGTGTTACGCTTTTCTTTCTCACCCCCCTTGCACCAACCCATGCACACATCAAGCAGCCGTCAAACTTTGAAAAGTGACACAGTTCACTCATCAGAGCTTGTGTCTGCTGTTTTACACTTTTCTTTTCACAGACATTTTTTTTCCTCCCTAGTTGCTTTTTTCTTTTAGCTTTTTCTTTTCAGACAAGTTTGAACCAATCGCTATCCCTCTACACACACAAACAGTTAAAAATAAAGTGCTAACATAATCACCATAATCATAAAATGTTGTCCTGCCCATCCCGTTCGTCCCAACAACGCTATTCACTGGAGGAGGCATACGCTTTCCTTGCCTCCGATACTGATAGCGAGGGAGAGGATCCACATTTCTTTACTTTTCAGATTCGTCGTCCTCTTCCTCCTCAGGTCCTGCTGAACCGCCACCCAGTCGTCCCAGGACAGAAGATGAAGCAGCCCCCGCCATTCCAGAAGATGAACCAGCGCACGCCATTATGGACCCCATACATATCTCGCCCCCCCAATAATAATGATCCACTGACTCCTGATTTTGTGGCAGAATCAGGAATCAAGTTTGACACTACCGGGCTCACAGAACTAGACTTTTTTTAAATCTTTTTCTCTGAGGATTTTGTTAACCTCATGGTGGGCCAAACTAATTTATATGCTCAGCAATTTTTGGCACAAAACCCCAATTCATCATTTTCTAACAGGTCTCCTTTAGACACAGTTGAAATTATGCAGTTTTGGGGCCTGGTCCTTCACATGGGGATCCTGAAGAAGACAGAACTTCGGCAATATTGGAGTGTTGATGTTTTATACAACACTCCAGTGTTCCGAATGGTCATGGCCCAGACACGTTTTGAGGCCATCCAAAAATTCCTGCATTATACCGATAATGCACAGTTTCCCCCATGCGATGACCCCAACTTTGACCGTCTGTTCAAAGTTCGGCCGGTCATCGAACACTTCAAGAAAAAGCTTGCTGAAGTGTATGTGCCCCAAAGGGACATCTGCGTGGACGAGTCCATTTTAAGGGAAAGCTCAAATTCCGTCAGTACCTGCCCAGCAAGAGGGCAAGATATGGAATTAAACTCTACAAGCTGTGTGAGAGTACCTCAGGGTACACCAACAGGTTTAGGGTATGTTTCCACGTAGCCATCCAGATTAGCTGCGAATTGAACGCTGCGCCCTACCGCAGCGTTTAATCCACAGCGGCCAGATGTTCCTGCATAGTGGAGGGGATTTTATGAAATCCCGTCTCCACTATGCGTCTGATTACGCAAGCGACACACCTGCTAAACCAGACATGCGGTGCGTCTTTTCAGATCGCAGCATGTCTATTTACATTGTGACGCGAGGTAAATAACAGAGTCCTATTTAGCGGTGCGGTGATTCCGGATGTGTTCAATGAACACATCCGGAATTACCGCGCGTTCAGAAGGGGGCAGGGCTTTGGGCGGAGCGGGCTTTCCGCTCCGTCCAAGGCGCATTGGTTCCGGAACGTGGAACCATACCCTTAGAATTTACAAAGGGAAGGACTTCCGGATTGAAGCCCTGAATGTCCCGCTGTCCTGGGAGTGAGTGGGAAAATTGTGTGGGATTTGGTGCACCCACTGCTGTATAAAGGTTATCACCACTATACATAACTTTTATATACCAGCATCCCACTCTTCAAAACCCTCTCTGTGCGAGGTACTGCAGCTTGTGGTACTGTCCGCAAAACTCAGAGAGGCCTCCCGAAAATGCTACTTGGCCAGATGCTCAGAAGAGGTGACAACAGAGCCCAAAGTAGCAACCACCTGCTGGTGGTCAAGTACAAGAACAAGAGGGATGTCCTTTTCTTGACCACCATACATGGTGATGGCAGCACCCTCAGCACTGTACGAGGTACCTCTGCACAGGTCAGCAAACCGAACTGTGTACTGGGGTACAACAAAAACATGGGGGGCGTTGATCTCTCTGATCAACTCCTACAGCCGTACAGTGCTTTGAGAAAGGCCAAGGTGTGGTACAAAAAGTTGGCCGTGCACATCGTACAAGTGGCAATGCTCAACGCTTTCCTGCTGTCACGAATCACGATGTGCAGGCCAGACCGCTACAACGTGCATTCAGTTCCAGGAGGTAGTGATTAAGGCCCCAATATTTGATATTCAGCACTCAGGAAGGAGCAGGCCCCAGTACTTCCAGAACTGAAGGTGCTCGTATTGTACCAGGTCAGCATTTCCCGGGGAAGGTCCCACAAACTGGTAAAAAAGGTAAGTCATAAAAAAGATGCCGAGTGTGTTACAAAAGGGGAATATGCAAGGACGCCATTTATCAATGCGACACCTGCCCCGAAAAACCTGGCCTGCGTATGAAAGATTGTTTCAAACTGTACCACATATCCATGCACTACTAATTTACTTAAATTTACATAACAGAAACAGTAGATAAATTCCAAAAAGGGGCACTTGTTGGGCATTGCCACTATTTAGGTACATCTAGATAAGTTCCTTGGGGGTCTAGTTTCCAAAAAGGGGACACTTGTTGAGCATTGCCACTGTTTAGGCACATCTAGATAAGTTCCTTAGGTGGTATAGTTTCCAAAATGGGGTCACTTGTGGGGGTTTCTACTGTTTAGACACATCAGGGGCCCGCAGACCATTCCATCAAAGTCTGCATTCCAAAACATCACTACTTCCCTTCTGAGCCCTGACTTGTGCCCAAACAGTAGTTTTCTCCCACATATAGGGTACCAGTGTACTTAAGACAATGTTATGGCGCCTTCCCTCTGGCACTTGGATACTTGCCTCACTTCCCGGCGAGCCGCTGACCGGGCTCCTCCGGGTGTCTCTCCTCTGCCGTGCACGTGCACCAGGCAGCTTAGGCTGCGGCCGCGTGTCTCCTCTGCTCCTTATGTAGCCTGACCCAGAAGCATTCTCCTTGCGTGGCGGCTGCACCAGGTATATCATGCCGCTTCCTGCTAGAGTAAGCGCCTGATTATTACTCTAGCATCCGTTCTGGGCCAGTCTTGGTTCCAGTGCAGGTGCTCTTCTATTATTCAGGTCCTGGCGTGCTTCCCAGTGCGCGCTCTGCTCTCCTAATCCAGCGTGATTCTTGGTACTCGCCCTGCTCTGCTGTTCCTGGCGTGCATCCCAATGCTCGTTCTGCTGTCCGGTTTCCAGTGTGCTTCCCAGAGTACGCTCTGCTCTCCTGTATCCAGTGTGCTTCTCAGTGCGCGCACTGCTTTCCTGTACCCAGTGTGCTTCCCAGTGCGCGCTCTGCTCTCCTGAACCCAGCGTGCTTCCCAGTGTGCACTCTGCGCTCTCCTGATTCCAGCGTGCTTCCCAGTTTGCGCCCTGCTAACTTCTGTTTCTCGCGTGCCTTCCTTTCTTAAAGTGCCTGTCCACTCCTGGGCTCTGGTGGTCTTGGATCTGGTCTCGTCTCCTCAGCTCCCATTGTTCGGTGTCTCTATTCCGTTTCTCGTAGCCTTTCTAGTCTCTTACGAGCCGGCCTCGTAGTACTTTATCCCCCTGGGTCTGACCCTGATGCTCCCTGTATAGTGGGGTGGTCCCATTAGGTCGGCTCGCTCAGGGGGGGTTGGTATCATGGCCCAGAGGGTCCATTCTAGGAGTTGTCACAGACAAAATGGACAACAACTTTTGGGGTCCAATTTCTCCTGATACCCTTGAGAAAATAAAAAATTGGGGACTGTGGAAAAAATATGATTTTTTTATTTTCACGCCCGTGCATTATAAACTTTAGTGAAACACGTGGGGGTTCAAAGTGCTCACCACACATCTAGATAAGTTCCTTTGGGGGCCTAGTTTCCAAAATGGGGTCACTTGTGGGGGTTTCCACTGTTTAGGCACATCAGGGGCTCTCCAAACGCGTCCGATCTCAATTCCAGGCAATTTTGGATTGAAAAAGTCAAACGGCGCTCCTTCAATTCCAAGCTCTGCCGTGCACCCAAACAATGCTTCCCCCCACATATGGGGTATCAGCATACTCAGGACAAATTGGACAACAACTTTTGGGGTCCAATTTCTCCTGTTGCCCTTGGGAAAATAAAAAATTGGGGACTAAAGGATCATGTTTGTGAAAAAAATATGATTTTTTTATTTTCACGCTGTCACTCTCATGCCCTGGCTGGTGGGCATGAGCCAGGGGATTGTGTCCCTACTGTGCCACTGTGACACAAACCAGACTACCCTGGAACAGGCATGACTAGGACAGCTGCCTTGGTTTTCACTGGAGCCTCTGATGGTGAGGTCAGGCTTGTGTGGCAGGCAGCTGCCAGGTGCCTCTCCAGGGTGGAGTCTGGTTGTGGCTACTGCTCCCACTTGGGGAGATGGTGGCATGGTTGAGACACTGGCAGGCAGGCACGGCAGAGACACAGGGTAGGTAGGCATGGCTGAGACACAGGGTAGGTACCAACTGGAGAGGCACAAGGACACGGAGTGGTGTGTGGAATGGGTAGGTTCCTGTTCACACAGCAAGTGTAGGGACTGGTACTGACTGGAAGGAATGGTGTATGGAGGAACAGGTAGAGACCTGTTCACACAGTAAGTGCAGGTACTGGTACTGACAGAAAGGAATGGTGTATGGAGGAACAGGTAGAGACCTGTTCACACAGCAAGTGCAGGTACTGGTACTGACTGGAAGGAATGATGTATGGAGGAACAGGTAGAGACCTGTTCACACAGCAGGAGAACCGCAAGGCGGCGAAGAAGGGCTGTAGGGCAGCAAGACTTTCTGCAGTGGCAGGAGCAAAGCGGAACCGCAAGGTATGCAGAGAAGAGCTGCAGCAAGAGGTTCTGCAGCTGCAGGAGCAAAGCAGAGTGGAACCGCAAGATAGGCGGAGAGGAGCTGCAGCAAGAGATTCTGCAACAGGAGCTAAGCAGAGCGGAACCGCAAGGTATGCGGAGAGTAGCTGCAGCAAGAGATCTCTGCAGCAGCAGGAGCGGAGCAGAGTGGAACGGAGCAGAACCACAGGAGTGAAGAACAGAGCAGAAAGTGGATCAGAGAGAACACAAGGAAAGACGCAGCAGGGAAAGAAACCACAGACAAGGAGACTACCAGACAGAGGTAGGACAAGGTTCAGACAAGGTAATGACACAAGACAATGTACAGGGACAAAGACACAGGGACCAGGATATACTGCCTCCTGGAGGGCGGACAGACAGGTACAAAGGAAAGCTAGGAGTGAAGCCTCCAAAGAAGGAGGAACACAGAGAAAGACCTGGCAGCTCAGTAACAAGACACTAACTGAGTTAACACATTGCACAGGCAAGATCCACAGGGTGGAGCTCCCCTAAATACTAGAGGGCTCTTGGTAATTGGTCAGAGACACATTAGACAGGTGCACCCTGACTCCATAAGAACCAAAGAGTTCTGGCACTGCCTTCCTATGCACACAGCCAGGAAACATGCACAGAGCAGATAGGAGACAAGAGGCATAGAGCATGGAGCTGGCAGCAGACACAAATCACAGCATGTCCTGGAGCATTGAGTAAGTTGGTGTGTGGGGGAAGGGAGGTCATGCAGCGATGCCAGCAGGGTTGTTACAGTACCCCCCCTTATGGCACCTCTTCTTCAAGCCTGCCAGAATGACCTGTAGAAGAAGAACAGGAGTACACAGTCAGAGCCCTCCCGATATCCCTCAGGAAGAACGAGGTAGGTGCGACATTGGGAAAGCCGGATTGCAAAATCTCTTTGTGCCCAGGGAGGTCAGCTCCCAACACTGAAGACACAGGGACCTGGACCTCGTCCTCCTGATAGGCAGAAAGCAGGAACTTGGAAGCTTCTTTTTGGATCTCTAAATCAGCCGGCCTCCTGGAAACCGAACACTTCTTCACTGGATCCAACCTCAGCCCATTATGCCAAGAAAATTGGACCTCCTCCTTTGGATCAGAGGGAAGCACCTCCGCCTCGTTATCTTCACCAATGGGCCACATGGAAGCTGAGGGTACCCACCTAGGATCCATCTCATCTTCTGCCTGCTATCCCAAGAAGACTGGACCTCGTCCTCCGAGTTAGTAGAAAACAGAGATAAAAAGGCTTCTGTTCCAACTTCTTCATCCACCTTCCACATGGAATATGAAGGCATTCTTACAGGATCCATCCTTTGCCCAAGGTCCAGAGGGAAACTTTCAAGTGCCAGGGATGTTCCTGGGAACTGGTCACTGGTACTGGCACAGGAGGTGCATGGAGAGGGCGCCACTGCTTCCTTTTCTTCAGTGACGTCAGCACAATATGAATTAATAGCCAGCAGATCAGATGGAGAAGTGACAAGACAGTAGACTGACCTAGATGTATTGGAACTAGACACCTCTGGTGACTTGGTAGTTCCAAACGCAGTACCACGCTGGGTCTCCAGACCGTCAGTAGAGTACTCGGCTCAGAACGACCGATAGGCATACTGGACAGTACATGAAAAACAATCTTCTCCATATATAATGCTCGGATTTGGAGCCGTAATTGTCCCTTCAAGATTGGACTGTTCATCAGTAGGGCTCGGCCATCACCAAACACTGTCGCTGGATTCTGGAGCAGTTGGACAGAAACCACACACTGACCCCATCTGGCTTGCAACTTTAATACATCTACAGGGCCGAAGCTCCCACAAGGCACCGGAACAGTCACAGACATTGGTGGAGAGGAGGTACTCTCACCAAGGGCAGCATCTTCTGCTGGCCCAAGGTTCTGGGACTTTAATTTCTTTGGACAGAGACAGTCCGGGTGTTCCCCATAACCGCAGCGACACAGTATGCCCATCTTACGGCTGGTTTTGGGCTTGTGCTTTGACAGCCCACTCTCTCATACTTCTGGGGTTTCTTTCGGGTAGCTGGTTTAACAGGTAGAGGAACTGGAGGATCACAGATGGTCGTGATCTGGCATGGCACTTTCTTAACAGGTTTCATCCGTCTGGAGCGCCTCTCGGATCTAGACAGGGAAGACTTCGCAGGAGCCGCTGGATGAGCCCTACCAAAGACTCTACAGAAGACCACCAGGAAGCCCCAAGGCTCATGACGATAGGATCCTGTCCCTATTGTACTGTTTTGTCCCTATTGTACTGTCTATTGCCCGCTCTGGTTTACTGATCTATTGCTACGTCCTGACTATCCGTTCTGTCTAACCCTTTGGTACTGTCGTGCTATCTTGTGCTCTGATCTCGGCCTGTCCTGGTTTTCGTCCCTGTCTTTGCCCCTTGGTAACTTTATCTTGTCGTTACCCTGCTAGGAGTTTTCCTGCAGTTCCTAGATCTCTGGAGCTTAGGCCACGCCCCCAGCAGTCACATGCTGCAGGTCCTGTTAGTCTGTAGTACACATCATTCATTACAGCTGTCCCGCTCATCAGGTATCCTCGAGCACAGTTTGTTTTATTAAGGACAAGTGCACTGGCTCAGTGAGCATGTGCAGTGCGGTGCTCTTGACATTATAGCTGACCCATACTGTCTTTCGCTGGTGGTGGGGTGTTAGCACACTATGGATCCGGTACGGGCTCTCACTGAGCATGTTAATGAGCTCTCCCAGCTTATGCAGAAGCTGTCTATGGAGCAGCAAAACCTGTTTCAGTTGCATCAACAGGTACAGAGAGATGTGGCAGACGCTCTAATGGGGTCTGTTCCGTCGGGGTTCCAGGAGGGGGGCCCCACTGATGTATCTCTTGCGGACCCCGATCCACCGGTAAAATTACCCGACAATTTTTCTGGAGATAAAAAATTGTTTAGGGTCTTTAAGGAAGGATGCAAGTTGTTCTTTGAATTGCGTCACCGGACCTCTTGAAATGAAAGGCATAGGGTGGGGATCGTAATGTCCTTATTAAGGGGGGCTCCGCAAGCATGGGCTTTCTCTCTCTTCCTCTGCTCCTGAATGTATGTCTGTGAACCTGTTCTTTGAGGCTCTGGGGCACATTTATGACGAGCCTGATAGAGTGCGTCTGGCAGAGGATATGGTGATGAGTGTGATACAGGGGAGGAACTCTGCTGAATGGTTCTGCTCAGAGTTTAGACGTTGGACCGCCGAAGTATACTGGAATGATGCCGCCCTGAGGGGGTTGTTCCGCAGGGGCCTATCTGACCGTCTGCAGGACGCTCTGGCGTTACATCCTCCTCCCGATACCCTGGAGGAAGCCATGATGCAGGAGGTCCGTATGGACCGGAGACTCCGTGCTAGGGGAATAATGCAACAAGAGACTCCCTAGTACTCCAAATTGTGTTACACCGCACCCGTATCAGAGCCCATGGAGATTGAGGATGTCACAGGAAAGGAACGAGAGAGGAGACACCGTAAGGACAACAGTTTATGCTTTTACTGTGAGGCCTCTGGACATTGGAAAAGGGACTGTCCTTCCTGCCCTTCTTCTGTAAAAACGTCAGGAAAACGACTGAGTCTGGGCAACAATCGTGGAGGTTGCCCAGACTCCCAAGTACATTTTTTTTCGCTTGCTAAAATGGTGCTCCAGGTTGAATTGGAACTTGCTGGCGGTTCTGTTATGACCACCGCCTTTGTTGACTGTGGTTCCTCCATTAATCTGATTGATGCCCAATTTTTGACTCTTAATAAGATAGGGACAGTCAGGTTGAAAGAACCTGTTAAAATTGTGGCTGTGGATTCATCCCCTCTTAAGGGTATGCCACACTAAACAGCGTCGCTAACGAGATCGCTAAAAAAGTCACTATTTAGCGATCTCGTTAGTGACGCTGTTGTGTGTGGCATGTAGCAACGACGTGGCCCCTGCTGTGATCTCGCTGATCGTTGACTAGGGTTCTGGACCGTATTTTAATCGTTGGCGTCCCGCTGGTGAGCCTATATCGCTGTGTCTGGCACGTTTTGTGAACGATTTGCGCTGTTTTTTACATCGCAAAGTCGTTAAGGAGATCGCTAACCGCTTATGCGTCGTTAACAAGATCGCTAAATGTGGCAGCTACTAGCGACATTAAAACGATCACAAAAACGATCGCATTAGTATGCGTCGTTATTGTGATCGTTAGCGGGAGCGTTTAGTGTGGCAGTACCTTTACCCGGGATGGTGGTCTGAAGTTTTTTCTATGAAAGTGGGTTCCACTCACATGGAAAAATTAAGTTGCTTTATTCTGAATAATCTGCCTGCAGGACTGGTATTGGGATGCCCTGGCTGCAACGCCACAATCCTCTCATTGATTGGGCAAAAGGGGAGATCACCCGATGGGGATGTAATAATAATGGTCTTTGTTGTAACTCCGTTTCTTTTGTCAAGCCGATAAAATCTGTATCTGTGTCGTCTGTCGGTCTGGAGGGTATTCCGGAGTACCTGAAAGACTTTGAAGACTTATTTTCTGAAAGTGAGGCTGAGGCGCTCCCACCACATAGACCGTATGATTGTGCCATTGATTTGTTACCTGGAGCCAAATTACCCAAGGCTCGTTTGTTTAATTTGTCCTGGCCTGAGCGCCAAGCCATGAAAGAGTACATCAAAGAAAGCCTTCACAAAGGGCATATTCGGCCCTCGGTGTCACCCGTGGCAGCGGGATTTTTCTTTGTAAAGAAAAAAAATGGTGGGTTGCGACTGTGTCTCGACTTTCGGGAGCTGAACAAAATTACCGTTAAGAACACGTACCCTCTCCCGTTGATTTCCGATCTATGCAACTAACTCACGGGGGCCAAATGGTTTTCTAAGCTCGATCTACAAGGGGCTTATAACCTTATAAGGATCCGGGAGGGGGACGAATGGAAAACAGCATTCCTGACAACTGCGGGGCTATTTGAAAACCTGGTTATGCCCTTCGGTCTCACTAACGCCCCTGCTGTTTTTCAGAACTTTATTGTTGTTTTTTCTGATTTAATTGGACGTTATGTAGTCATTTACCTGGATGACATTCTGATATACTCAGAAGACAGTCAGTCACACTTACATCATTTACGTGCGGTTCTTATGAGACTCCGGGAGAACCATTTGTATGCTAAGCTGGAGAAGTGTTCATTTTTTATGCAAGAACTGTCTTTTCTGGGTGTAATTGTATCTGGGGAGGGATTCCGCATGGATCCAGGGAAGGTTCAGGCCATTACAGATTGGGTGCAGCCTCATGATCTGAAGGGGTTGCAACGATTTTTGGGCTTCGCTAACTATTATAGGAAGTTCATTAAAGGGTTTTCACAGGTAGTGAAACCTTTGACGGACCTCACTCTTAAAGGGGCAGAGGTAAAAAATTGGTCCTTGGCCGCAAAAAATCCCTTCCTTACATTGAAGAAATGCTTTACTTCAGCCCCTGTGTTGGTACAACCCGATTCGTCAAGACCTTTTATCGTGGAGGTCGACGCTTCGGAAGTGGGGGTGGGGCAGTGTTGTCCCAGGGCCCTCTACCCTGACTAATCTTGAACCCTGTGCCTTTTTCTCTAAAAAGTTCTCTTTGGCAGAGAGAAACTATGATGTCGGCAACAGGGAATTGTTAGCGGTTAAATTGGCCTTCGAAGAATGAAGGCATTTTTTGGAGGGGGCCGCTCATCCCATTACGGTCATCACTGATCATAAGAACCTGGCCTATATCGAGTCCGCTAAGAGATTGACCCCCAGACAGGCTCGGTGGGCACTTTTTTTTTCTCGCTTTCATTTTACCATCACATTCCGACCAGGGTCTAAAAATGTAAAGGCAGATGCCTTATCCCGAAGTTTTTGATTCTGTGTCCCCTCCAGAACCTCCTTCCTCCATTCTTCAACCGGGAGTGGTTGTAGCCGAAGTCTCCTCTGAGTTACAGAGAGAATTCTGGAAGCACAAGCACAAGCTCCCAGGAATAAACCCCCAGGTTAATTGTTCGTACCCAAACAGCTCCGTCTCACACTCACACACCCTGGTATTGCAGCTACCCGGGGGGCAGTGGCTAGAGGTTTTTGGTGGCCCTCTATGGGTACTGATATAAAAAATTTTGTTAATACTTGTGGGGTGTGCGCTCGCTCTAAAAGCTCTCAGGTCCGGCCGGCCGGCGAATTGGTGCCTTTGCCAATTCCGGATAAACCATGGACACACCTGTCCATGGACTTTATCACTAATCTTCCCTCATCCAAGGGCAATTCAGTGGTATGGGTAGTGGTTGATAGATTTTCTAAGCAAGCCCACTTTGTGCCGTTACCCGCGTTGCCGTCTGCTGAAACATTGGCCCACTTGTTTATACAGCACATAGTTCGGTTGCATGGAGTGCCTGTCAACGTGGTGTCAGACGGGTGTGCAATTTGTGGCCAGGTTTTGGAGAGCGTTCTGTAAGAAGTTGGGGGTCACATTATCATTCTCCTCTGCCTATCACCCGGAATCCAATGGACAGACTGAACGCACCAATCAGTCGTTGGAGCAGATTCTGAGATGCCTGGCCTCCTCTAGACAGGAAGACTGGTATGAGGTTTTACCCGTGGCAGAATTTGCGTTCAACTGTCGTATCAATCAGAAAGTGTCGTATCTACCTGAAAGTCTCCGGTTTGTTCCGCAGTTTGGGGAATTTTCCAGTATAGATTCTGGTTACCCTGGTGCCGAGGTGATGGTTCAACAATTAAAAACCCTTTGGAGGGAGGTGCAGGGGAACATCTCCAAAGCCCAGAAGAAGTACAAGCATTTTGCGGACAGGAGGAGGGGGTTGGGTCCTACGTTGACAGTGGGGGAAAATGTCTGGTTGTCCACCCGTAACATCAAACTTAAGATACCCTCTATGATGCTGGGCCCCAAATTTATTGGCCCATACAAGATTGTAGAGGTGATCAATCCAGTGGCGTACAGGCTTCAGTTCCCCTCCTCCTTCAAAATATCTAACGTCTTCCACAGGTCCCTATTAAAACCTGTGGGGACGGTTAGAGAAGATCCCTCATCCGTGGTTCCACCAGTGTTGGTAGAGGGTCAACTGGAGTACGAGGTAGGGCGCATCATTGATTCGCTGTGGGCGCGCCGGAGACTTCAGTACCTTATTCATTGGAAGGGATACTCCATTGAAGATCGGTCATGGGTCCCGGCCAGTTCGGTACACGCCGATCGACTGGTTGTTAAAAATGCTTAATTTCATATATTTTTCCAGGACTTGTTACCAGATGCGATACTTCTAAAGAAAATGTCACGTTTCTTATAAAAAAATTATAGTGGTTTATTGGACTGTTCATCAAAAAAACATCATTACAGGAAAACATAAAATGAGTGAAATAGTTACGTAAAGATTGTCCATTTGTCCATAGCAAAACTTGTACACATCTTTCCTTGGTGTCCTGAATGGTAAGAATGACATTCTGTCTCTGTCAGGAGCGTCTCAGAGAAACAACACGTGGTTACATGGCAGCTGGATGTTCATTCATCATAGTCCTTGTCAGAGTAAAGTGTCTGTAGAGAGAGCGAGCGAGCAAGAGCGACCCCTCCCTTCGTGTAGCCATTATATATAAGTCCCTTAGATCACGTGGTCTCTGTATATGGAGATGACACTTTACCATACAAAATAGCATGTGTATGTCAGCGAACGTTAATGTGCTTGGTACAGAATTGAGTGTATAAAGAATAAATCCATAACCAATAATTAATATTTAACAATTCCCCCTTTTGAGGGTGACAGACATTAATTGGAACCCTCAAAGTAGAGAAGTTCATCTTTAGGATAATCAGATCTTCTTTCTTCTTTTCTTCTTCTTTGGCAAAATAATTTAATTTCAATAATAATAATAATATAAGATTATAATTGTTATATGTACTCAATAACATAATTATGTGAATTCATGTTATGGTAAGCCGTGACCAATATTCATATAAAATATATATATTATACTTTCCTAAACCTAAATTGAAGCATCTCCGGTCCAGTCATCATCATCTGATGTCATCTGGTCTTCATCTTGACGTCTTGTTCTTGGTTCTTTTAAAACACAGTCTTTATACGATAATTCCTTTGAAATAACATGTAGATATTGTGGAGACCGTGTGTCATGTGTCCATCAAAGTCCATAAATTCAAATGTTGATAAGAAAACAAAGTTCATTGATGAAATGAAGCTTTAATATCTGAGCAGTGTCACCTTTAAAGACCTGGACTTACATTGGCTCGCCTTGGATATTTCTGGAATCCTCCATGCCATCCGCAATGGTCTTGGAACAGGTGTGACGTCTTTGGTCAGCAAAGCAAGGGTTAAAATGACTCTTCCTTGCTAAAGATAGCACCATAACCAGTCCTTAGTCCTAATACACAGGACTCATGTCAGGGTTGTAGTTTCCTGACAACTTATTGTTCACCAGCTTTCATTGAAGCTTCATAGGTGATAGGAAACCACTGGAGCGTGATAAAAGCGTGATAACACAGTTCATATTAGCATCATAGGATCATCGTCCTCTGCCATTGTGTCTGTCAGTTTAGATACCGCGATCGTGGCTGTCAGTGGTGAATACTGCAGTTGTTGTCAGTGGTGAATACTGCAATTGCTGTCAGTGATGAAATGAATTGTAATTGACACAGTCTATTATTACTCAGACATCATATAGCCTTTTTACCTTCTGGAACTTCGGCTTTTTCTTCTTGTAACTTTTTAAATTTACTTGAATTTAAAAATATGAAAAGTCTTTATTAATGTAATTCCAATATCTTGCTTGAAGTCTTCATTCCTATTCTATACCAAATCTGGTAATTTTCCTAACCTATAATATCACAGCGTACCATAGCAATCAGTAATATCCATAGAATTATTATCAGAATAGTAATATGGAATATATTTATTAGACCAATAATAGGTAAGAATGTATAGCCATGAACCAAAATGTGAATATGAGTGAATGAATGAATGAAAGAATTATTGTATTTACTCAGAATTAAAACATTTTCTTCTAATGAACCGATATCTTCACTATATTTAATGAAGCAATATTCTCATATTAGACATTACTTTATTAAATATTGATGTTTCTTTCTTGATTGAGATAAAAAATAAAAATTAAGAATCAAAATAGAAAAATATTTAGACTTGAGAGTCCTCAGTGGTTGATACCTTTTAATGGCTAACTGAAAAGATGGTAACAAATTGCAAGCTTTCGAGACTACTCGGAAAGCTTGCAATTTGTTACCATCTTTTCAGTTAGCATTAAAAGGTATCAACCACTGAGGACTCTCAAGTCTAAATATTTTTCTATTACTGGCTAAACAGTACGAAGATACACATCTTTCCTGAATCAAAAAAGAGATAAAGGAGAATAAAAATTAAAAATGAAAAATAAGAATAAAAACAAAAATAAGAATAAGAATAAAAATAAGAATAAAATAAGGCCTTTATATGTTTATGACAAATGCTGAGTAGTTATGTTTTCAGTAACACATACCCTTAATATTTCCATTATCTGGATGATTTCATATTTGTCATGATCTTGTGTTACCAAAATGTTCATATTATGCAACTTTGCATGTAATCCCCTTCTTAGTGTAAAGAAATGACTCTTTATAATACTTAATGTTATTATCTCTAGTAGTTATATCATTGTACCTTTCTATATTCTTTAAAATGTGTGAAGAAGAGGTATTGATGAAATGTGATGATGTATTCAGGATCAAAACACATTTCCCCTTAATACCAAAAAATATTATTTTGTGAAATAATTGATTTATCAAAACCAAAATGAAAAAAAATAATTGTTTTATAAATTATTTATGTAACCTCTATTTTAGCTTTATGCCATATATTTGTCTGAAGATGTGTATCATCTATGTAACCATTAAAAATAAAAATAACATTGAATATATCATAAAATTATCCTTTGGGAAAAAGAAAAAAAAATAATCTAAATGTAAATTTTCTTGATAAACCATTTTGATGTGTGATTCCACTTATCTACTATTAACTAAAAAAAAATAATTACTAAAGGAATATATGTTGAGTAGATAATATTCATTATGTATCTTAATATTCTACTAATTGAACTGATTTGTATTATTTCTCTTAAAAACAAGTTGTTTGGTTTTTTTTTTCCACATACCATGAATTGTGAAACTTTTTCCATACATCACATACACTTAGCTTATATTCACTCTTAGCAGCTGCTCATACACGCATCTGTCATCTGTCACTCAGACTGTGACACGGATATAAGTTCACACCACAGATTCCTCATATAAAAAGGTTGGAATACATATATATTTACCCAAATAATTGTATCCTAATTATCAATGCACATTGTAAACTACTAAGTTTAATATTTTTCCCCAAATACACATAACAAACTTTGTGAACCATTATAGATGGAAGGACTCATAAAAAAAATTAGTTATGAGCTGTATATACTTGGTGCAAGGTTTGCAACTGTAGTTGAACCCTGTAACTTAAGAGGCCTAAAGAAAAATTCTTTTACTTGCAAAGGCTGAGCTCACTGAGGCTACAAACGCTTTAAGTTGCAACCACTGAAATAGGGGTATATGGTAGCCTTATTATTAGAACAGTTTAAATGTCACCTTGCTGTCACTGTCATGCAAATAACTTCAAAATGTTAGCAACACACAAAAACTAAATTTTGATTCAGTTAGTTACATATTATTTCCTTTTAAGTGCTAAATATATAAAATCATGCAGTTATTATAAATTCCTGTGTAAATAAAGGAATAAATCCATGTAAGAGAGTTTTTCCCGATTTAAATCCTACTTTGAAGTGAAAATTCGAAGGATAAATAAAAGATAAGGTTAATATCATATACAAAAACAAAACAATTGCAATGTCTTATACATATATGTATTGGCTTTAATGTAATTCTAAATATTTTCTGTAGTTTATTTTAATTATATCACTATAGATATAGATATACAGTTATACAATTTCTACTTATACAAGTATACTATATACTGTATGAATATATATATATATATATATATCTACAAAAACTGTGAACTACAGAATTATATTTATAAAATAATTACAAATAACTGAATAATATATTGTATAATACTTTTACACAACATATAATTTCATTTTCAGTCAATTCCTAAACCAAATCTTATTTCTTTGTGAAAGATGTCCTGGAAAGCTCTTTTTATGATTCCTTTTTTTAATGATTGTTTGAGCAGCTCCGATAATGAGCTGTAAATTGAAGACTTAGATAAGTCATTTTGAGACATCACCTGTTCCTGTCTTTCAATGTCCGCCATTTGTCTCTTTACAGAGAGGTCTGAACTTTGAATTATTAACTCTTTCTGCAAAGCGGACTCTTGGATCTTTTTATAGGGTTTATAGCAAATATGTAATTTTCTCCGTATGTCATAGATTTGATTACGGGGATGACTCAGTTTAGGAGATTTTGACACTGGTTTTTGAAAAGATCTTACTCTGTTTGTTTGATTTATTTTCCTATCACGATTCTCATGTTTTCTAGCAAAATCAAGGAATTGCGCACATTCAAATAAAGTATCTTTTTGTGACGCAATAACACGAGATACAGAATTTAGGAATCCAAATTTGTCCACAAAATACTTTATCATTGATTGTGTTTTATCATTGGTAATTAGAGTTTTGTACAACCTTTCAAATATGGACATGAATGTAAAAGTACATTCTTTCCGACCAATCCTTAATTTTTGAAGAATATCAATATCTGGACAATTTTCATTTAATGCACAGAAAATCAGAATTTTCAATCTGTCTTTATCATCTAGATCTCCATGTAAGTTATCACAAGTCAACTTCAATGTTAAGCGTCTGGAAAAGGTTGCAGGAAGCCACAATTTAAATAATTGATTTTTCTCAGCATTACTTAAATCAAGCTTATCAATAAAGCTTACGAAGATTTCAGAATTTCTGCATACATGGATTTTGTTATCATATGCAGGAATGATTTTGCATAATTTTAACAAATTTTTCCTAACTTTAATTTGGAGTTGGGCCTGTGAACTGTCTTCTATTTTTGGTGGCCTTTGTACATCTGTCTCTCGTACGTCATCTGCATCAGTTCTCAAGTCTCCTCCTATGTTCCCTCCTACATCAGTTCTCAAGTCTCCTCCTATGTTCCCTCCTACATCAGTTCTCAAGTCTCCTCCCATGTTTCCTCCTACATCAGTTCTCAAGTCTCCTCCCATGTTTCCACCATCTTTTTTTACGTCATCAGAGACAAGGTCACCTTGAGTAGCCATTACAGACACATGTCCCACATCTTGCTCAATTTCCTCATTACAGTCAATATCGGGAACATCACTAGTATCTTCTGACACTATTTCTACACAGTCATCTTTAGATTTCTCTAATACAAACTTGTGAAATACATGAACCAACTGTAAAATATTTTTCAATTTCTCTCTTTCTCTATTAAAGGACACCAGCTTAGATTCTAGCTTTAGATTTTCCATTTCACATTCTGCATATAAGCTGAGCCATAAAACTTCTAAATTAGACTGATCTACAGACATAAATTTCAGTCTACTTTGCTTAGAAAAAGAAGTAATAACATCCATATTTCTTACCTTAAAATATCTCAGCTTGTAGCTCCTTTCTTGGACAATGCTCTTGTCATCAGCACATCTGATTCCTGTAGTACGTCTGGCAACTCTTAGTCCTCATTCATAGGTTCTTTTCTGATCCTGAAATATCGTAGTGTGATTTCTTTGACGACTTGCACATCTGACGTCTTTTGCTTCTATTCCTCCCTTTGCAAGTTTTCAGAAATTCACATTCTAAAAATCAAGTGTGACTGGCTGGCTCTCCAAAATGTTAAAAATGCTTAATTTCATATATTTTTCCAGGACTTGTTACCAGATGCGATACTTCTAAAGAAAATGTCACGTTTCTTATAAAAAAATTATAGTGGTTTATTGGACTGTTCATCAAAAAAACATCATTACAGGAAAACATAAAATGAGTGAAATAGTTACGTAGAGATTGTCCATTTGTCCATAGCAAAACTTGTACACATCTTTCCTTGGTGTCCTGAATGGTAAGAATGACATTCTGTCTCTGTCAGGAGCGTCTCAGAGAAACAACACGTGGTTACATGGCAGCTGGATGTTCATTCATCATAGTCCTTGTCAGAGTAAAGTGTCTGTAGAGAGAGCGAGCGAGCAAGAGCGACCCCTCCCTTCGTGTAGTCATTATATATAAGTCCCTTAGATCACGTGGTCTCTGTATATGGAGATGACACTTTACCATACAAAAATAGCATGTGTATGTCAGCGAACGTTAATGTGCTTGGTACAGAATTGAGTGTATAAAGAATAAATCCATAACCAATAATTAATATTTAACACTGGTACAGGCTTTTCATGCCAGATATCCTGAGAGGCCTGGGGGTCCAGTGGCCCCCCCATTAAGGGGGGTACTGTCATGGTATAGGACGTGGTTAATGTCCTGTCCATTCAGGGTTAACTTTTGCTGGCCTCCTGGCATAGTATAGGACATGGTTAATGTTCTGTCCACTCAGGGTTAACTTTTGCTGGCCTCCCTTTGGATCTGGGAGGGTATTTATACCCAGTCCAGAGGAAGATTCTTTGACAGCTATACTGTTGTTTTCACTGTGTGTCTGACACCCCTGGTTTGCGTGTATACTGCTCTGCTTGTTTGATTCCTGTGTATGACCCGGTCTGTTTGCTCACTCTGCTCTCTGTCTCACGTTTTG
Source organism: Oophaga sylvatica (assembly GCA_033576555.1). Classification (NCBI taxonomy): domain Eukaryota; kingdom Metazoa; phylum Chordata; class Amphibia; order Anura; family Dendrobatidae; genus Oophaga; species Oophaga sylvatica. Next base: position 558,406,865 of record JARQOD010000001.1, on the reverse strand, counting down.
CTAATATTGTCTTCTCTGGTACTGACCTCCTGGCTTGGCTATTGATACTCCGCTACAGTTTTGTCCCTATTGTACTGTCTATTGCCCGCTCTGGTTTACTGATCTATTGCTACGTCCTGACTATCCGTTCTGTCTAACCCTTTGGTACTGTCGTGCTATCTTGTGCTCTGATCTCGGCCTGTCCTGGTTTTCGTCCCTGTCTTTGCCCCTTGGTAACTTTATCTCATCGTTATCCTGCTAGGAGTTTTCCTGCAGTTCCTAGATCTCTGGAGCTTAGGCCACGCCCCCAGCAGTCACATGCTGCAGGTCCTGTTAGTCTGTAGTACACATCATTCATTACTGCTGTCCCGCTCATCAGGTATCCTTGAGCACAGTTTGTTTTATTCAGGACACGTGCACTGGCTCAGTGAGCATGTGCAGTGCGGTGCTCTTGACAGATCCCCTGCTTCCCAGAGGGGACTGATCCATAATAAAGCATCTCCTGCTAGGTAGAATATGATATGATGCATCCCACCTTCAGTCGGTCAGAGGGAAAACAAGCTGCATTCTGCAGGATGTAGCGCAGGCACTGTTCCAGGAACCCTTGACATTCTTAAGGATTCTCATCGAACCTAGGCGGGTCTGCTGGGTATTGATCCTCATAGGCTAGAAGTTGCATGTAGATAGCCTTAGAGACTATGATTGGGTTAGAAGTCTCAACAATCTGAACCTCTCTTGGTGGAACAAATTCTTCATGATGCTCTGCGAGCGGGAGAACATGGGACTCAGCGGGGACCATGGCCTGTGCAAACGGTCACACTCACGCTTCGGCTGGTGGGTGTGAGCCAGGGGGTTGTAGCCCCACTGTGCCACAAACCAGACTACCCTGGAAGGGGCGTGACTAGGACAGCTGCGTTGGTTTTCACTAGAGCCTCTGATGGTGAGGTCAGGCCTGTGCGGCAGGCAGCTGCCAGGTGCCACTCCAGGGTGGAGTGTGGTTGTGGCTGCTGATCCCACTTGGGAAGACGGTGGCACGGCTGAGACACTGGCAGGCAGGCACGACTGAGACACAGAGCAGGCAGGCACGGCTGAGACACAGGGCTGGCAGGCACGGCTGGGACACAGGGCTGGAAGGCACGGCTGAGACACAGGGTATTTAGGCACGGCTGAGACACAGGGAAGGCAGGCACGGCTGGGACACGGGGCTGGCAGGCACGGCTGAGACACAGGGTAGGTAGGCACGGCTGAGACAGGTAGGTACCAACTGGAGAGGCTCAGGGACATGAAGAGGTGTGTTGAATGGGTAGGGTCCTGTTCACACAGCAAGTGCAGGGACTGGTACTGACTGGAAGGAATGGTATATGAAGGAACAGGAAGGGACCTGTTCACACAGCAAGTGCAGATACTGATACTGACAGAAGGAATGGTGTATGGAGGAACTCTTTCACACAGCAGGATAACCGCAAGGCTGCAGAGAAGGGCTGTAGGCCAGCAAGAGGTTCTGCAGGGCAGGAGTGAAGCAAAGTGGAACCGCAAGGTATGCGAAGAGGAGCTGTAGCAAGAGATTCTGCAGCAGCAGGAGCTAAGCAGAGCGGAACCGCAAGGCATGCGGAGAGGAGCTGCAGCAAGAGTTCTGCAGCAGCAGGAGCGAAGCAGAGCAGAACTGCAAGGTATGCGGAGAGGAGCTGCAGCAAGAAATCTCTGCAGCAGCAGTAGCGGAGCAGAGTAGAACATAGCAGAACCGCAGGAGTGTGGAGCAGAGCAGAAAGTGGTTCAGAGAGAACATAAGGAAAGACACAGCAGGGAAAGAAACCACAAAGAGACTACCAGACAGAGGTAGTACAAGGTTCAGACAAGGTAATGACACAAGACAAGGTACAGGGACAAAGACACAGGGACCAGGATATTCTGCCTCCTGGAGGGCAGAAAGGATAAGTACAAGACAAGGTCAGTGTCATGACCAGGACGGGGTTTGGTCTTTGTCCCGTCCTGGCCAGACTTGGGTTATGGTTTCAGCCTCTCTCTGGCAGAAGGCGGCTATTTAGTTGCCAATTAACCTAGGTCTGGTGTCAGTTATAATATCACGAACACCGCACTGCACTTGCTCACTGAGCCAGTGGCGTGTCCTGAATAAGACAGACTGCACTCAAAGATACCTGTGGAGCGAGGCAATCGCGGTGAAGATGCGTGCTTCAGACTAACAGGACCCTAAGCACGTGACTGCCAAGGGCGGCGCCGGCCACAGGTCTCTCAGAGAAAGCAGTAACAGACAAAGAATGCTTCAGGCCAGAGGACCTTAAGCACGTGACTGCTGATGGGCGTGGCCTAAGCTCCAGAGAGCTATGAGCAGAAGGAAAACTCCTAGAAGGGTAACTACGGGACAGAGTTACCAAGGGGCATAGACAAAACGGATAGTCAGGATAGCTAGGTCATACACAGAGGGAGCAACGCAGTACAAGAGGAGCAGGCAGAGAATAACCAAAACGTAGCCAAGGGATCAGAAAACCAGAATGGGCAAATACACAGTACCAAGACAGTAGACAAACTCACAACGAAGAGACGGACCGGGTCAAAACCAAACAAGCAACAAGATCAGGCACAAGGCACAGGCACACAGGAGGTCAACTAACTCAGCCGAGGGCAGGAGTATAACTGACACCAGACCTAGGTCAATTGGCAACTAAATAGCCGCCTTCTGCCAGAGAGAGGCTGAAACCATTAACCCCAGTCTGGCCAGGACGGGACAAAGACCAAACCCCGTCCTGGGTCATGACAGTCAGGAGCAAGAGCACAGAGACCAGGATATACTGCCTCCTGGAGGGTGGACAGACAGGTACAAAGCAAATCTAGGAGTGAAGCCTCCAAAGAAGGAGGAACAGAGCAAGACCTGGCAACTCAGTAGCAAGACACTGAGTTCACACATTGCACAGGCAAGATCCACAGGGTGGAGCTGCCCTAAATACTAGAGGGCTCTAGGTAATTGGTCAGGGACACATTAGACAGGTGCACCCTGACTCCATTAGAACCAAAGAGTTCTGGCGCCGCTTCCCTATGCACACATCCAGGGAATATGCACAGAGCAGATAGGAGACAAGAGGCACAGAGCATGGAGCTGGAAGCAGACAGAAATCACAGCATGTCCTGGAGCATTGAGTAAGTTGGTGTGTGGGGGATGGGAGGCCATGCAGCGATGCCATTAGGGTTTTTACACATGCCTCTACGTTAAAAACTTCTGTGAAGCACTTGGGGGATCTAAGTGCTCCCCACATATCAAGATAAGTTCCTTGGGGGGGTCTAGTTTCCAAAATGGTATCACTTGTGGTTCCACTGTTTAGGCACATCAGGGGCTCTCCAAACGTGACATGGCTTCCAATCTCAAGTCCAGGCAATTTTGGTTTGAAAAAGTCAAACGGAGCTCCTTCCCTTCCGAGCCTTGCCGTGTACCCAACCAGTGGTTTTCCCTCATATATGGGGTATCGGCGTACTCAGGAGAAATTGCACAACAACCGTATCTGTTGTGAATGTGTTAGAAATGAATTCTGAGCAGAAGCTCCCTCTGGTGGTTACAAACAGTACTGAACTATTCAATGAGGATTGGCAATCAGGAGTTACAGACTGGTCTTATATAAGGGAGGTTCCCTCCCATCATGGTTGCCGGTGATCAATTGTTCTTGTCTCAACTGTGGTTCTTGGTTCTCTTGGAAGCTTGCTGAGTCTTGCCTGCATCTTCTGCTATCAGATAAGATATTTTCTGCTTTTATTTTTGTGCTTGCTTTTTGCCTTGTTCCCTGCACTTCTGTGGAGGTCAGCCAGGTCCCCTCCGGGGGCTTGTGCTCCTCTCAGTTTATCTGAGCCACTGTTATTTGTTCATTTTCCTTTTCCAGTTTTTTCAGTGGCTGCGGCTTAGTTTTGTGACACCAGAGAACTAATTTAGGTGGTAGAGGTCGTGTGATCTCACGTGTTTTTGCAATTAGTAGAGTTGGTATTTTTTAGGGTTTTTTTGGATTGCAGTAAGTGTCCTTCCTATCCTTTTCTGTCCAGGTAGATTGGGCCCCAACGTTTGCTCATACTATTTTCTTTCTGTGTCTGTATTTCCTCTTGTCTAACCGCCATTACATGTTTGGGGGCTTCCTATGTTCTTTGGGGATCTGCTCCGGGGCAGATAGCTTTCCTCTTTCTATCTTTAGGTGTAGTTAACCTCTCAGGCTGTGACGAGGCGTCTAGGACCAACGTAGGAATCCCAGGACCCGGCGTCTTCTTCCTGCAAAAAAAAAAATGGCGGGCGCATGCGCAGTGCGCCCGCCGATCTACTTGGCGGCAGATTCAAAATTTTTTTCATTCATTCTCCAGAAAGTGCATTTTGATCACTGTGATAAACTATCACAGTGATTAAAATAAAAAAAACAGTACATAACCCCCCATTTATCACCCCCTTCGTTAGGGACATATAATAAAAAATAGAAATTATATTTATTTTCATTTTTCTGTTAGGGTTAGGGTTATAATTAGGGTTAGGGTTATAATTAGGGTTAGGGTTAGCATTAGGGTTAGGGTTAGCATTAGGGTTAGGGTTATAATTAGCGTTAGGGTTAAGCTGGGTTCATACTGCGTTATGGCAGTCCGTTAGCGCTGCCATTCACCCCCATTTGTGGGCGCATCGCGACGCGTGCCGTAAAGCGGCATGCGTTTGCCACGTGCCATCATTCAGTGACGGAGCCTCGGACGCGGGCTGCAGCGTCTGGGCTCCGTCACCGCTAGCGCAGATGAATCATCTGCTGATTCCTCTGCGCTAGCGGGTATAGCATAACGCGATCGCGTTATGCTATACTGTTACCAGCCCGTCAACGCTATGTGTTGAACGGGCTGGTAAAACGCAAAATGAACCTAGCCTTAGGGTTAGGGTTATAATTATGGTTAGAATTAGGGTTAGGGTTACAATTAGGGTTAGGGTTAAAATTAGGGTTAGGGTTACAATTAGAGTTAGGGTTACAATTAAGGTTAGGGTTACAATTAGGGTTGGAATTAGGGTTGGGATTTAGGTTAGGATTAGGGTTGGGATTAGGGTTAGGGTGTGTTGGGATTAGGGTTGGAGCTAGAATTGAGGGATTTCCACTATTTAGGCACATCAGGGGGTCTCCAAACACGACGTGGCGTTCAAAAAGTCAAATGGCGCTCCCTCCCTTCCGAGCCCTGCCGTGCGCCCAAACAGTGGTTTACCCAACATATGGGGTATCAGCGTACTCAGGACAAATTGCACACCAATTTTTGGTTCTAATTTCTCCTGTTACCCTTGGGAAAATAAAAAATAGCTGGCTAAAAAAATCATTTTTGAGAAAAAAAATGATTTTTTATTTTCACAGCTCTGCGTTTATAAATTTCTGTGAAACACTTGAGGGTTCAAAGTGCTCACCACACATCTAGATAAGTTCCTTAAGTGGTCTAGTTTCCAAAATGGGGTCACTTGTGGGGGTTTCCACTGTTTAGACACATCAGGGGGTCTCCAAACATCGACGTGGCTTTCAAAAAGTCAAATGGCGCTCCCTCCCTTCCGAGCCCTGCCGTGCGCCCAAACAGTGGTTTACCCCAACATATGGGGTATCAGCGTACTCAGGACAAATTGCACACCAATTTTGGGGTTCTAATTTCTCCTGTTACCCTTGGGAAAATAAAAAATAGCTGGCTAAAAAAATCATTTTTAGAAAAAAAATTATTTTTTATTTTCACAGCTCTGCGTTTATAAATTTCTGTGAAACACTTGAGGTTCAAAGTGCTCACCACACATCTAGATAAGTTCTTAAGGGGTCTAGTTTCCAAAATGGGGTCACTTGTGGGGGTTTCCACTCTTTAGACACATCAGGGGGTCTCCAAACACGACGTGGCTTTCAAAAAGTCAAATGGCGCTCCCTCCCTTCCGAGCCCTGCCGTGGCCCAAACAGTGGTTTACCCCAACATATGGGGTATCAGCGTACTCAGGATAAATTGCACACCAATTTTGGGGTTCTAATTTCTCCTGTTACCCTTGGGAAAATAAAAAATAGCTGGCTAAAAAAAACATTTTTGAGAAAAAAAATGATTTTTATTTTCACGGCTCTGCGTTTATAAATTTCTATGAACACTTGGGGTTCAAAGTGCTCACCACACATCTAGATAAGCTCCTTAGGGGGTCTAGTTTCCAAAATGGGTCACTTGCAGAGGGTTTCACTTTTAGGTACATCAAGGGGCTCTCAAACAAACAGACGTCGGCTTCTCAAAATACAAAAAGTCGCTCCTTCCCTTCCAAGCACTGCCATGTGCCCAAACAGTGGTTTACCCCACATATGGGGTATCAGCGTACTCAGGATAAATTGCACACAACTTTTGGGTCTAATTTCTCCTGTTACCCTTGGGAAAATAAAAAAATAGCTGGCTAAAAAAACATTTTTGAGAAAAAAATGATTTTTATTTTCACGGCTCTACGTTTATAATTTCTAGTGAAGCACTTGGGGGTTCAAAGTGCTCACCACACATCTAGATAATCCTTAAGGGGTCTAGTTTCCAAAATGGTGTCACTTGCAGGGGTTTCTACTGTTTAGGTAAACAAGGGCTTGCCACACATACTCGCGACATTCATCCAAGTTGCAATTCAAAATGGTTTTGAAACATGCCAAACAGGCGCTTTACCCCACATATGAGGTATATGGCTACTCAGGACAAATTGCACAACAACTTTTGGGTCCCTTGTTACCCTTGGGAAAATAAAAATAGGGGTAAAGAATCGTTTTTGAGGAAAAAAAATGATTTTTTATTTTCACGGTTCTAGTTTATAAATTTCTGTGAAGCACTTGGAGGTTCAAAGTGCTCACTACACATCTAGATAAGTTCCTTAGGGGTCTAATTTCCAAAATGGGTGATTTGTGGGGGGTTTCACTGTTTAGACAATCAGGGCCTCTACAAACCGACATGGCGTCCACAATTCTCCAAATCCGCCATTTGTTCAATCAGTTCACAAACGTGTTACCCCCACATATGGGTATAGCATGCTCAGGACAAATTGCACAAAAACTTTTGGGGTCTTGTTACCCTTGGAAAATAAAAATTGGGGTGAAAGATGTTTTGTGGAAAAAATATGATTTTTTATTTTCACTGTTCTATGTTATAAACTTCTGTGAAGCACTTGGAGGTTCAAAGTGCTCACCACACATCTAGATAAGTTCCTTAGGGGGTCTAATTTCCAAAATGGGGTCACTTGTGGGGTTTCCACTGTTTAGACACATCAGGGCCTCTACAAACCAACATGGCGTCCAGCCAATTCTGCGCTGAAAAAGTCAAACGCGCTCCTTCCCTTCCAAGCTCTGCCTTGCACCCAAACAGTGGTTACCCCACATATGGGGTATCAGCATGCTCAGGACAAATTGCACAAAAACTTTTGGGGTCTTGTTACCCTTGGGAAAATAAAAATTGGGGTGAAAAGATTGTTTTTGTGGAAAAAATATGATTTTTTATTTTCACTGTTCTATGTTATAAACTTCTGTGAAGCACTTGGAGGTTCAAAGTGCTCACCACACATCTAGATAAGTTCCTTAGGGGGTCTAGTTTCCAAAATGGGGTCACTTGTGATGGGTTTCCACTGTTTAGACACATCAGGGCCTCTACAAACGCAACATGGCGTCCAGCCAATTCTGCGTTGAAAAAGTCAAATGTCGCTCCTTCCCTTGCAACCTCTGCCGTGCGCCCAAAAAGTGGTTTACCCCCAAATATGGGGTATCGGCTTAATCAGGAGAAATTGCACAACAAATTTTGTGGTTCATTTTTTCTTTTAACAGTTGTGAAAATAAAAAAAATAGGTTCCGAAGTAAAGTTTTTGCAAAAAAAGTTAAATGTTAATTTTTTCCTTCCACATTGCTTCAGTTCCTGTGAAGCACGTAAAGGGTTAATAAACTTCTTGAATGTGGTTTTGAGCACCTTGAGGGGTGCAGTTTTTAGAATGGTGTCACTTTTGGCTATTTTCTATCATATAGACCCCTCAAAGTGACTTCAAATGTGATGTGGTCCCTAAAATAAAAATGGTGTTGTAAAAATGAGAAATCGCTGGTCAACTTTTAACCCTTATAACTTCGTAACAAAAAAAAATTTTGGTCCCAAAATTGTGCTGATGTAAAGTAGACATGTGGGAAATGTTATTTATTAAGAAATTTGTGTGACATATCTCTCTGATTTAAGGGCATAAAAATTTAAAGTTTGAAAATTGTTAAATTTTCAAAATTTTCGCCATATTTCTGTTTTTTTCATAAATAAACACAAGTCATATCAAAGAAATTTTACCACTAACGTGAAGTACAATATGTCACGAAAAAACAATCTCAGAATCAGCAGGATTCGTTAAAGCGTTCCAGAGTTATAACCTCATAAAGTGACAGTGGTCAGAATTGTAAAAATTGGCCGTCATTAAGCTGCAAAATGGCTCTGTCACTAAGGGGTTAAGGGCATAAAAATTCAAAGTTTGAAAATTGCAAAATTTTCCAAATTTTCACCAAATATCCATTTTTTTACCACTAACATGAAGGACAATATGTCACGAAAAAAGAGTCTCAGAATCGCCAAGATCCATTGAAGCAAAAACCGACAGTTGTCAGAATTGTAAAAATTGGCCCGGTCACTAACGTACAAACCACCCTCGGGTTAAGGGTTAAAAATAGTTTGTAGCATCTAGTGTGTTATAGAGGCCTGATTCATAGGCCACAAACAGATTCCTCTGTTATTAACATCATATATTAAGTGACCTAACTTTAAAAATAGTTTGTAGCATGTAGTGTGTTATACAGGCCTGATTCATAAGCCACAAAAATGTCTTCTGTTATTAACGTCATACAGTAAGGGACCTAACTTTAAAAATAGTTTGGAAAAAGGAGAAAACGGAGCATAAAGATAAAATGCTAATTTTATTAAATCATCATCAAGGAAAATGGCAAATAGCGGGAGAAATTCTGATGTCCTCTGCCAACTAAGTGCAGTAATGCCCCAGTAAAAAGTTGCTTCAATAGCACTAAGGTGCAGATACAGGTTCAATTACTATCATAAATATATAAAACAATGCAATGGGCAACACTCACCGATGTAGGGAAAGGCAGGGGACGTCAGAAAAGACCCACTAGTACCAGAGACCCCTGCCTTTCTCTACATCGGTGAGTTTTGCCCCATTGCATTTATTTATATATTATGATAGTAATTGAACCTGTATCTGCACCTTTGTGCTATTGGAGCAACTTTTTACCGGGGAATTACTGCACTTACGGTAGTTGGCAGAGGACATCAGAATTTCTCCCCCTATTTGCCATTTTCCTTTGTATCGCGTCATGCTTGTAATTGTATTTATTGAGAATTCTTATGACCTTTTTCATAATGAATGAATAAAATTAGCATTTTATATTTATGCTCCGTTTTCTCCTTTTTTCTATCTAACATGGAGCTTTTGCTTTTTGATTCTTTTTGCGCTATTTAACTCTATAGCCTCTGATGATATCTTGCTACCTGGTTTGGTTATTACTTTAAAAATAGTTTGTAGCACATAGTGTGTTATACAGGCCTGATCCAGAGACCACGAACAAATTCTTCTGTTATTAACGTCATACAGTAAGGAATCTGACTTTAAAAACAGTTTGTTTCATCTAGTGTGTTATAGAGGCCTGATCCATAGGCCATAAAAAAAATTCTTCTGTTATTAACGTCACACAGTAAGGGACCTGACTTTGAAAATAGTTTGTAGCATCTAGTGTGTTATACAGGCCTGATCCATTGGCCACAAAAAAGTCTTCTGTTATTAACGTCATGCAGGAAGGGACCTGACATTAAAAATAGTTTGTAGCATCTAATGTGTTATACAGGCCGGATCCATTGGCCACAAACAAATTCTTCTGTTATTAACGTCATACAGTAAGGACCTGACTTTAACCCCTTTACTCCGAGAGTAGTTTGCATGTTAATGATTGGGCCAATTTTTACAATTCTGACCACTGTCCCTTTATGAGGCAATAACTCTGGAACGCTTCAATGGATCTTGGCGACTCTGAGAATCTTTTTCCGTGACATATTGTCCTTCACGTTAGTGGTAAAATTTATTTGATATAACTTGCGTTTATTTGTATGAAAAATAGAAATATGGGGAAAATTTTGCAATTTTCAAACTTTGAATTTTTATGCCCTTAAATCAGAGAAATATGTCACACAAAATAGTTACTAAATAACATTTCCCACATGTCTACTTTACATCAGCACAATTTTGGAAACAAAGTTTTTTTTGTTACGAAGTTATAAGGGTTAAAAGTTGACCAGCGATTTCTCAGTTTTACAACACCTGTTATGTTTGGGTAGCTGAGGAGAAAAAGCAAAAACAGTAATACACCAGAGAGGCTGGAACCTATTGGATTGCAGTAACCTGAACTAACCACACAACTAGAGGTAGCCGTGGAGCGTTCCTACGTTGATCCTAGACGCCTCGTCACAGCCTGAGAGATAACTACACCTAAAGGCAGAAAGAGGAAAGCTATCTGCCCCGGAGCAGATCCCCAAAGAAAATAGGAAGCCCCCAAACATGTAATGGCGGTTAGACAAGAAGAAAGCATGGACACAGACAGAAAATAGAATGAGCAAACGCTGGGGCCCAATCTGTCTAGACAGAAAAGTACAGGAAAGGATTCTTACTGCAATCCAAAAAAAACCCTAAAAAATACCAACTCTTCTGATTGCAAAAACACCTGAGATCACACGATCTCCACCACCTAAATCAGATCTCTGGTGTAACAAAACTAAGCCACAGCCACTGAAAAAACAGGAAAAAGCAAAAGAACAAATAACAGTGGCTTCAGATAAACTGAGAGGAGCACAGGCCCCCAGGAGGGGACCCGGCTGACCTCCACAGAAGTGCAGGGAACTATGCAAAAAGCAAGCACAAAATTAAAAGCAGAAAATATTTTATCTGAAAGCAGAAGATGCCGGCAAGACTCAGCAAACTTCCAAATGAACCAGGAACCACAATTGAGACAAGAACAATTGATCACCGGCGACCATCATGGGAGCGAACCTCTCTTATATCAGTCCAGTCCGTGATCCCAGATTGCCATTCCTCGCTGTGAGGTTCAGTACTGTCTGCAACCACCAGAGGGAGCCTCTGCTCAGAAACCATCTTCAGCACATTCATAACAAACACCATTTTTTTTAGGGACCACATCACATTTGAAGTCATTTTGAGGGGTCTGTATGATAGAAAATACCCAAAAGTGACACCATTCTAAAAAACTGAACCACTCAAGGTGCTCAAAACCACATTCAAGAAGTTTATTAACCCATCAGGTGCTTCACAGGAATTTTTGGAATGTTTAAAAAAAAATGAACATTTAACTTTTTTTCACAAAATTTTTACTTCAGATCCAATTTTTTTTCTTTTACCAAGGGTAACAGTAGAAATTGGACCCCAATAGTTGTTGTGCAATTTGTTCTGAGTACGCTGATACCCATATGTGGGGGAACCACTGTTTGGGTGCACAGCAGAGCTTGGAAGGGAAGAAGCGCCGTTTGACTTTTCAATGCAAAATTGTCTGGAATTGAGATTGGACACCATGTTGCGTTTGAAGAGCCCCTGATGCGCCTAAACAGTAGAAACCCCCCATAAATGACACCATTTTGGAAAGTGGACCCCCTAAGGATCTCATCTAGATGTGTGGTGAAAACTTTGAACCTCCAAGTGGTTCACAGAAATTTATAACGTAGAGCCATAAAAATTAAAAATCATAATTTTCCTCAAAAATTATCTTCTCGCCCCCAATTTTTTATTTTCCCAAGGGAAACAGGTGAATTTGGACCCCAAAAAGTTGTACAATTTGTCCTGAGTACTCTGATACCCTATATGTGGGGGTAAATCACTATTTGGGTGCATGGCAGAGCTCGGAAGGGAAGGAACGTCATTTGACTTTTTCAAAGCAGAATTGGCTGGACGCCATGTCGTGTTTGGAGAGCCCCTGATGTGCCTAAACAGTGGAAAACTCCCACAAATGACACCATTTTGGCAACTAGACTCCTGAAGTAACTTATCTAGATATGTGGTGAGTACTTTGAACCCCCAAGGGCTTCACAGAAGTTTATAATGTAGAGCCATAAAATTCAAAACTCATATTTTTTCCACAAACATGATTTTTCAGTCCCCAATTTTTTATTTTCCTAAGAGTAACAGGAGATATAGAACCCAAAAAGTTGTTTTCCAATTTGTCCTGAGTACGCTGATACCCCATATGTGGGGAAAAAACTACTGTATGGGCACACGTCGGGGATCGGAAGGGAAGCAGTGACGTTTTGGAATGCAGACTTTGATGGAATGGTCTGTGGGCATCATGACGCATTTGGAGAGCCCCTAATGTGCCTAAACAGTGGAAACCCCCCACAAATGACATCATTTTGGAAACCAGACCCCTCAAGGAACTCATCTAGATTTGTGGTGAGCACTTTGAACCCCTAAGTGCTTCACAGAAGTTTATAACGTAGAGCCATAAAAATAAAAAATCTTATTTTTTTTCCACAAAAATGATATTTTTTTCCCCAATTTTTTATTTTCCCAAGGGTAACAGAAGAAATTTGAACCCAAGAGTTATTGTGCAATTTGTCCTGAGTATGCCGATACCCCATGTGTGTGGGTAAACCACTGTTTGGGCGCATGGCAGAGCTCAGAAGGGAAGGAGCACTGTTATGTTTCGGTAGCTGAGGAGTGCAGGTAAAAAAGGCAATACACCAGAGAAGTTGGAATCTATGAGATTGCAGTACCCTGACTAACCACCACAACTAGAGGCAGCCGTGGAGCGTTCCTACGTTGGTCCTAGACGCCTCGTCACAGCCTGAGAAACTAACTACACCTAAAGATAGAAAGAGGAAAGCTATCTGCCCCGGAGCAGATCCCCAAAGAACAAAGAAAGCCCCCAAACATGTAATGGCGGTTAGACAAGATGAAATACTGACACAGACAGAAAATAGTATGAGCAAACGTTGGGGCCCAAACTACCTAAATAGAAAAGGATAGGAAGGGCACTTACTGCAATCCCAAAAAACCCTGAAAAGCACCAACTCTACTAATTTCAAAATCACCTGAGATCACACGACCTCTACCACCTAAATTAGTTCTTTGGTGTAACAAAATCAAAACAGCAGCCACTGAAAAAACTGGAAAAAGCAAAAGTACAAACACAGTGGCTGAACTGAACTGAGAGGGCAAAAGCCCCCGGAGGGGACCCGAAGGCCCCCACAGAAGTGCAGGACAAAATGCAAAAATCAAGCACAAAAACAAAAAGAAGAAAATGTCTTATCTGTTAGCAGGAGATGCAGACACGACACAGCAGGCTACAAAGGAAACAGGACTCAAGGATTGAGACCAGAACAATTGATCACCGGCAACCCTGATGGGAAGGCGACTCCCTTATATAAGACCAGTCAGTAACACCTGATTCCCACTCCTCACAATCTTCACTGGACAGTCCAGTACCGCTTGTAACCACCAGAGGGAGCCTCTGCTCAGAACTCATTTCAAGTCCATTCACAACAGTACCCCCCCCTTGAGGAGGGTCACCGAACCCTCACTTGAGCAACCAGGTCGGTCAGGATGAGTTCTATGATACGCACGGATGAGTCTCCTAGCATGGATGTCCGAAGCAAACACCCAAGAATTGTCTTCCTGACCATAACCTCTCCACTTAACCAAATACTGGAGTTTCCGTCTAGAAAAACGAGAATTCAATATTTTCTCAACCACAAACTCCATATTGCCCTCAACCAGAACAGGGTCAGGAGGCAAAGCAGTAGGAACCACTGGCTCAACAAACCTCTTCAACAAGGACTTGTGGAACACGTTATGGATCTTAAATGTCCCTGGAAGAAGCAAACTGTAATACTATTGTAGGAACTCGAGGATTCTGATAGCGTGGGGCAATGAACAATCAGAGACGGGTTTCTTTGAATGCAAATAATGTATTTGTGAAACAGCAAAACACCCAAAAACAATATTCAAACAACCCGTAGTGACATGCAATGAAACGAGTCCATATATATACACAAGTCCAGTTATATGAATCCGGATATATAAGTCCTTGAACCTCTATAGCGAGGGCGGTAAAGTTCTTACGACGGAGTCCTCACACAAATGTGACCACAAGGTAAGTCTGATGCACAGGTAACGTGGCTGGATTTACACACTGCTGGTGTGTGAAGAGTCAGATCCAGGTATGCAGAAAACACAGGGAGGTCCAGGAACAAGTTAATCTCAGTTGTGGCTTAATTCAGTGAAGTCCAACAACAAGTTCATATGTCAGTAAGATTCCAGTAACAGTTCCAACAGTTCTCACCAGAGGTAGTGCACGAAGGGTTAAACAGCAACAGTTCAGAAACACAGTTCTTATCAGATGGAGTGAACCAAGGGTTAAATTCCCAAGTCAACAGGTTAGTGATAACACAGTATGTGCAACTTACATATGCAGAGAATGTCCAGAGCCATGGGTAGAAACTGCTGTGGCTGAGAAACACCTGAAGATAAGGTTATGCACTTTCCTGGTAAATACACAAAAGATCTGTGAGGAACAAAGCAGCTGGGTTGCAGGGAAACGGAAGCAGAATACTCCAGCAGGGAAGCCAGCACCTGAGCCAGGTTTTAAACAAACGAACAGGAAGTAGGGCACACAAAACAGCAAACTCCATTTTAACAAAGGGCAAAATCATTGACAAAGTTACCTAGAAAACCCGGAATACTGACATTACTCCCCCCCTAAAGACGGCCTCCGGACGGTCCTGGACCAGGCCTGTCCGGGTATCTCCGATGAAACTGAGCAATCTTCAGAGGCGCATTGATGTTACTTACTGGTTCCCAAGAATCATTTTCAGGAGAGTAACCTTGCCATCTAACTAGATACTGAAGCCGGTTTCTATGAAGTCTCGAATTAACAATATCCTGTACCACGAATTGTTCTTCGCCATCAACCAACACTGGTGAGGGGGAGGTACGATACGTCCCTGAAACGTGTTAGGAGAGACTGGTTTTAATAAGGAAACATGAAATACTGGGTGTACCTTTAAAGTCCGTGGTAGCTTCAACCGACAGGCAACAGAGCTCACAATCCCAGTGATCTTGAATGGACCGATGAATTTCTGTCCCAGTTTCTGCGAAGGAACACCCAATTTTAGATTCTTGGTGGACAACCAAACCGAGTCTCCTACCTTATACATAGGTGCTGGTTTCCGGAATCTATCGGCCGACTTCTTGTAACGCTCCTGTGCTGTGGTCAGGGAGTCCTTCAAAACTTCAAGATTACGTTGCAACGCCGTCACTCTGTCTTCAACCGCTGGTACCGAAATCGTAACCGGAGACCTAGGCAAAATACTTGGATGATAACCCAGGTTGGCAAAAAAAGGCGTTACCTTTGTGGAACTGCTTTGGGAGTTGTTGTACGAAAATTCCGCTAAAGGAAGTAGCTTCAGCCAATCGTCCTGCAAATGACTGACGTAACAGCGTAGATATTGCTCCAAGGTTTGATTTGTCCGTTCGGTCTGCCCGTTGGTCTGAGGATGGTATGCAGAAGACAAGCAAACATTAATGTGGAGCGCAGAACAAAATCCTTTCCAAAATCTAGAGGTAAATTGTATTCCCCGGTCAGAATGATGTCATCTGGTACCCCATGCAGCCGGAAAATGTTCTGGATAACTAGATCTACTGTCTCTGTAGCTGAGGGAAGACCAGCACACGGAATGAAATGAGCAGCTTTCGTTAAACGATCTACTACCACCAAAATAGTATTTTTACCACCAGAGGTGGGTAACTCCACAATAAAGTCCATCGAAATAGACCCCCAAGGGCGAGACGGTACAGGTAGCGGTTTAAGAAGACCAGTAGGTGAAACGCGAGGAACCTTGTACCGGGCACAAACTTCACAAGAGCGGACATAGTCATTCACATCCTTCAAGCAGGTAGGCCACCAAAAAAAACGAGTTAACAATTCCTGCGTCTTCTGTACCCCCCTATGACCAGCCAATTTAGAGTCGTGGACCAATTTGAGAACTCGAAGTCTTACAGCCTCTGGGACATAAATACATCGATCTCTAAGCCACACACCATTCCGAAGGACAAGATTCACATTGTCAGGTGGAGCTGCAAGAAATACGTCAGCGTCATAGGCCAGCTTGATCTCCTGCCACAAGTCCCGGTTCCGGAGCACTCCAACGAAATTGGCCTCCGACAAGATGGTCTTAGACGGGGTCCCAGGCACGGAATCCACGGTATGGATTCGGGATAATGCGTCAGCTTTCCCATTACGTGAACCTGGGCGGTACGAAATAATAAAATTAAACTGGTTCAAGAACAAACTCCACCTAGCTTGTCGAGGAGAAATACACCTGGCAGACTTAAGGAATTCCAAATTGCGATGATCCGTGAGTACTACTACCTGCTGAGTTGCCCCCTGCAAATGGTGTCTCCATTCCTTAAAGGCAGAAATAATTGCCAAAAGTTCCTTATCTGCCACATCATAGTTCAGTTCTGCAGAAGATAACCTACGAGAGAAGAAGGCACACGGTGCAGCAAACCTTTGTCTCCGGTACGTCGTGAAAGGATAGCTCCCAATGCACAGTCAGACGCGTCCACCTCCACGATAAAAGGCTGTGCAGGATCCGGATGCATCAATATTGGAGCCGTGGTAAAACAACCCTTCAGGCGATCAAAGGCTTCCTGAGCTTGCGAAGACCATTCAAACTTCTTCCCCTTCTTGGTGAGGAGAGTGATGGGACGGACAATTTCTGAAAAATTTCGGATAAACCGTCTATAAAAGTTAGCAAAGCCAATGAATCGTTGTACCTCCTTAATGTTTCCTGGTACCGGCCAGTCCAAGATTGCCTGGATCTTGCTGGACTCCATATTCAATCCCTGAGGCGAGATAACATAGCCTAAAAATTGAATTTCAGAACAATGAAACTCACACTTTTCGAGTTTGATGTACAAATGATTATCTCTCAAACGTCTAAGTACGGTTTTGACATGTTCCTGATGTTCCTGTAAGGAGTCAGAAAAGATTAAGATGTCATCAAGGTAAATTACCACATATTGGTCCAATAAATCCCTGAAAATGTCATTGGCTGAATGTTGAAAAGCAGCAGGAGCGTTACAGAGTCCGAATGGCATCACCAAATATTCAAAATGTCCATACCGGCATCTAAAAGCTGTCTTCCATTCGTCTCCGGGCCGTATACGGAGTAAATTATATGCCCCACGAAGATCTAATTTGGTAAATACTTTGGCATGGCGAACTCTTTCCAACAATTCTGGAATTAGGGGCAACGGGTACCTGTTACGAATGGTTACCTTATTTAACTCCCGGTAGTCAATGCAGGGTCTTAGAGTACCATCCTTCTTCTTTACAAAGAATATTGGAGCTCCCGCTGGTGAAGAAGATGGTCGGATAAACCCCTTGGCTAAATTCTCATCTATATACTCTCGTAAAGATTTTAATTCCGGAGCCGCCAACGGGTAAACATGGCCGAAAGGAATCGCTGCTCCAGGAAGCAATTCTATGGGCAGTCATACGGTCTAGTGGGGGAAGTTGATCTGCCTTCCTTTTATCACAAATGTCTGAGAATTCCTTATAAATCAGAGGGAGAGTAGGTACCTGTATCACCTCTTCCAAGTTCTGGGTAACTGGAGCCGCTACAGTTGGACTGATGGTAGAACTGCACTTCGGGAGAAAGGTTATCTCCTTGGTTTCCCAATTGATGATTGGATTTTGTGACCGTAACCAGGGAATTCCTAAAATTACAGGAAAATGAGGAGAAGATATTAACATGAATGAAAGTGTTTCTTGATGGTCTGGTTCCATCTTACACTCCAGAGGCACTGTCTCCCGATCTACTGGTCCAGAAACTAATGGGGAACCATCCACCGTTTCCATAGTGATTGGTGAAGCTCTTAGTTGTGTCTTTATACCATGTTCCTTTGCAAAAGAAGAATCCATGAAATTCCCACCTGCTCCAGAGTCTATCATGGCAGAACTTGATATCCACTGTTCCTCCACTGAATCTGAATAGGAAGAGAACAATGTGAATATTTCTCCCCTTGATCTTTAGGGGAAGTCGGCATCAGTATTGGGGGAAAACCGCATCTAGATGTAGACTGGTTCTCCGAAACTTCAGACTCAGCGTCTGTGTTATCATAATCCCCTACTACCGCCAACACCTTGTTGGGTCGCCTAGGACATTTAGGACAATTGATGAGGAAATGGTCCGATTGACCACAATAGAAACATAAGCGCTCACGGAGACGGTTTCGCGGCGTTCATTATTCTCACATCTCTGCAGTGAGTCCACCTGCATAGGCACCTTCTCAGCCTCTCGCGGGTTTTTGCCTGTGGTTTCCCTGGACGGAAGAGAGAAATTAGTAATGCGATTTACAGCGGCCCATTTTTCTTGTCTGCGTTCAGTTAAACGGATATCAATACGTACACAGTGCTGTATAAACAATTCAAACTCCTGTGGAGACTCTGAACGAGCTAGCTCATCCTTGATTGCATTTGACAAACCTTTTCTAAAGATTGGTAATAAAGCATTGTTTTCCCACTGGGTGTCCACCACTAACCTTTTAAATTCAGTAACATATTCTATGACTGACCGTTTCCCCTGGCGTAAGGAAAGCAAGGCAGATTCAGCGGTAGCACGGCGGTTGGGATCGTCGAACATTTGCGCCATGGCTGCCAGAAAATTGTCCAAATTATTTAGACGGGTATCATGACTTTCAACCATAGGATTTGCCCAAGCCAGTGCTCGTGATGTCAACAACATAATAATACATAGAACCTTAGATCTATCAGACCGGTAATAGGAGGCATGTACATCAAAAAATAATATACATTGATTAACAAACCCACGGAATTGACTTCGGTCACCATTAAAACGGAATGGAGGCAATTTGGGCATACTGGTGGATGAGGTAGGCTCAGTAGGTAAGGCCTCCAGGACTCCTAACCTAGCACGTAGATCTTGGAGAGCCTGACCAAACCCCTGTGCATTGTGGTTAACCCGAGACTCCAAGTCTCTAATCTGATTGTGTGCAGCCGCCACCTCCTGCTGCAAGGAGTTAACTATGGTGAACAATTTGTCTGCCCGTGTCTCCGTCATTGCCCCAGCAGAATCCCCTTTTTTAGGCTGGAGTATCCTGTAATACTATTGTAGGAACTCGAGGATTCTGATAGCGTGGGGCAATGAACAATCAGAGACGGGTTTCTTTGAATGCAAATAATGTATTTGTGAAACAGCAAAACACCCAAAAACAATATTCAAACAACCCGTAGTGACATGCAATGAAGGTCCATATATATACACAAGTCCAGTTATATGAATCCGGATATATAAGTCTTGAACCTCTATAGCGAGGGGGTAAAGTTCTTACGACGGAGTCCTCACACAAATGTGACCACAAGGTAAGTCTGATGCACAGGTAACGTGGCTGGATTTACACACTGCTGGTGTGTGAAGAGTCAGATCCAGGTATGCAGAAAACACAGGGAGGTCCAGGAACAAGTTAATCTCAGTTGTGGCTTAATTCAGTGAAGTCCAACAACAAGTTCATATGTCAGTAAGATTCCAGTAACAGTTCCAACAGTCTCACCAGAGGTAGTGCACAAGGGTTAAACAGCAACAGTTCAGAAACACAGTTCTTATCAGATGGAGTGAACCAAGGGTTAAATTCCCAAGTCAACAGGTTAGTGATAACACAGTACTTGTGCAACTTACATATGCAGAGAATGTCCAGAGCCATGGGTAGAAACTGCTGTGGCTGAGAAACACCTGAAGATAAGGTTATGCACTTTCCTGGTAAATACACAAAAGATCTGTGAGGAACAAAGCAGCTGGGTTGCAGGGAAAGGAAGCAGAATACTCCAGCAGGAAGCCAGCACCTGAGCCAGGTTTTAAACAAACGAACAGGAAGTAGGGCACACAAAACAGCAAACTCCATTTTAACAAAGGGCAAAATCATTGACAAAGTTACCTAGAAAACCCGGAATATACTGACAACAAACGAAAAGAAACTAGGATTTAAGAATCTCCATGATTCTTATAAGGTCCAATGAACATAGGCTTAAATTTAGGAGATGCCACTCTCATAGGAATATTTCTTGAGGACAACCAGACCAAGTCCCCCCCACTTTAAAACCCGAGGACCACATCATGTCCTAAATGCCGGTTAGCAAAACCGCTGGGCCCTCTCCTGAAGGAGGGACAACCTCCTCCACTACCTGGTCCCACAAATCTGTTTGCATACGCTCCACAACAGAGTCAACACCTGGACGACTGACAAGCCTCCGTCTTTTCTGAAGAAAACGAGGGTGAAATCCCAGAATTACAGAAAAAAATGGAGGGCATCAAAGTGGCAGAGCTAAGTATGTTTTGAGCGATACTGCTCGATATCTAAAAATATCGGATCGGAATGGTATCGCCGATATCACTAAATATCGGCGATATCCGATTCCGATACCGGAAGTCCCATGTAAGTCTATGGGAACAAAATATCGCAACTAAAAAAAACACTTTCTTTCCTTGTAAACACAAAATATACACACTTAGAATACATATATATATATACATGTCATTGTGACATATATATATACATATATTTATAGTTTATTCACTTCTACATAGTAAAATAGCCTCTGATTCAATTGCCGGGTAAAGTCGGCATTTGTGAAAAGACAGAAGCACCCGAGGGTCCAGTCGCCACAGAGATGTTGCATCGCACCCAGCGAACAGGATTCAGAAGCTCGCTATAAGCGAGTCCTGTGTGCCTTAATTGAACTGTTTTTTTGCTTGAGAATTGCAAAAATCATCATAGACTGTATTTGCCATTTTTCCGTCATATCTGCGCCACGAGGCACAGGTGAAGAATAAGGGGTGCTCTCGTGGGCGTACACTCACTCCGTGGCGCGAAAACGATGTCCGCACACTCTAAATGTTACTGCAATGTAAGATCGTGCCCCACAGCTCTGGAGTTCCGCCTCCTCATCCTCCTCAGTGGGCGTAAACGAACGCGAAGGTCCCGCCTCCCTACAAAAGATGTCGCCTCTCCTGATGCTAATGACACATGTGACTTTGCTGAGATGGCGAATGGACGTGAGCAGAAGTGGGAAGGGATGGAGGAGTCAGAGCTCTCCCCCCACGGAAGCGACCCGATCGCCACGGAGCCACCGTTTGGCACCCGGCCTGGAAACCCTCCTACGCTGGAAGAAGCGGAGGATACCTGAGAGACCTGGCCCGGCACCGGGAGGAGGTCGCCAGGATGGAAGCGAGCTGGCGGGCCCTAAAACTACAATTGGAGCGGCGCCAATCCCTCTTACCCCCTGAAGTGTCTGTACCGGAAGGTGAGGCACCCGTCCAGTAGAGGAGGCCGTGCGGGCATCCCAGCCCTTGCAATCTGAACCGGTTGCCAGTATCTCAGTGGAGGCACCCGTTCCAGTACAGGAGGCCGTGCGGGCATCCCAGCCCTTGCAATCTGAACCGGTTGCCAGTATCTCAGTGGAGGCACCCGTTCCAGTACAGGAGGCCGTGCGGGCATCCCAGCCCTTGCAATCTGAACCGGTTGCCAGTATCTCAGTGGAGGCACCCGTTCCAGTACAGGAGGCCGTGCGGGCATCCCAGCCCTTGCAATCTGAACCGGTTGCCAGTATCACAGTGGAGGCACCCGTTCCTGCAGAAAACGCCGCACCAGCACCCCAGATCCCGCTGTCTGCCCCGTCGCTGAGGCAGAAGAAGCGACACCCGTCCTCATGGAGGAGGCCGCGCAGGCACCAGAGCTCTACCTGCCTGTACCGGAGCCCCGACCGTCATCTGTTCCAGAGCCGGCTGCTTCCGCCGCAGGTGAGCGCCGCCAGGACTGGCGGGCGCCAGGAGAGCTGCCGCAAACCGTACATCGTAAGCTGGCGTTTGATGGTGGAGACATGGAGATGCTGGTGGAGGAGAATTACAACCGGCGTCAGGAGGAAGAGTGGAGACGTCGGGAGCGGGAAGCAGAGCGACAAAGGGAGCAGCGAGAATCCCAAAAGCTTCGGCAACGTCACCTGGAGAAGGACCTGGCAGAGAAGGCACGTATGAGAAAGGATAAAAGTACGGTGAGGGAGCCGCGGCGTAAGGGTGCAGTACGGAACTTTAAGTTAAAAGGTGGTTGGGGCTTCATCCAGGAGCCTGGACTTTATTTAGAAGTTTTTGTAACCCGGCGGGACGTGGAGGCTCACCTCCCAGAAGGACACCCGGGGAGGGACCTGTTGCCAGGAGACTTGGTGACTTACACCCGACACTGGGGTTACAATGGATGGTACGCCCTAAATGTTACCAGGTGCGACCCCTACTCCCCAGAGTGTCAGGAAACTGACAGACCCTACGAGCCTTCAGCCTCCCCCAACCAGGCCTCTGCACAAGTGCCCACCCCACGCCGTAAATCTCCCCAGCCTCCCTCAGTGGTCTCCTCAGCAGCCCCAGCTATGGACATGATAATGATAGCTGGCCCGTACCCGGCGCCTGTTAGGCCCCCTGGGGTTCGTTCAGTCCGGGACATAGGGGTCCAGACCCGGAGGGAGATGAAAGAGGTGGCCACACAGACCCAGATAGCGGGTCACGACGTCACTGTACAGGCCACACGACGTCATCAGGTCTGGGTGGACCCTCCTGTCACGGATGTTTGGCAAGCTCCAGAAGAGTACCAGGTGGTACCTGGAAGAGGCCAGCCAAAGAAGTCTAAATAACCCGGACAGGGTCTCTGTATGTAAATAGTTAAATTATTGATGTACCCGGACGGGTGAATGTTCATAAAAAGAAGTTTATTGTTGCCTTAATATACCCAGGTTGGGTAATGGTTTGATGTACCCGGACGGGTGAATGTTCAGAAGAACAAGTTTATTGTTGCCTTAATATACCCAGGTTGGGTAATGGTGTTTCACTGTAATGAAAATGTTGAACTTTGAAGCCATGAACTGTACTGGCTCACAAACTTTTCTGTAAATAGTTGGCACTTCGGTGCTCCATCTTGGTTTTACAAAAAACTTTACTGTGCACTATTTTCAACTACCTCAGAAACTAAAAACCCGTTTGGTGTGGCCGAAAGTGAGGTCTGCTCAAGGAAAGTCTTGCAGCCCACCCAAGACCACAGTTGGAGGTTTGGAGCGGGTCCTCCACAAGCACAAGTAAAGGACACTGTGAAGTTACCCCGGTGGGGTAGTCCTAAGAAGTCTCCACGAACTTCGGCACTAATGCTATTTGCACTTTTGTTGAATATGTATTTATTAACACACATGTATAACACATATCAAGGGTATGAACAGTAACAAAACATGTCACATAATATAAGCCATTTGCACTTTTGTAATGTAATTATTAAAAATTTTATTATGCAACGTTTAACTTGAAGTGTTTCCTGCTTTCTTACTACGTCGCATAGTCCACTCTGCTACATCACTTTGCACCATTGCTCTATCTCACATCTATCTGCCCTGGAAGGATAGCGTGTTACCTGTAGAAGACTTTTCACCTACCTGCACTACACCATCCCTTCCAGAGGACCTGCACAGCAGCGCTGGACACCCTGAATGGTACTACAGGTGGCGTCACGACAAACTACACGAACATTCTATCATCCCCTGGAAATATCCCACATTCCAGTGATCGCCCAGGTCACGGACCGAGCTGTGCTACTCGTGACATCCCCCATAGAAGTCGACGTGATCGGTGCCGAGTACCCCCAAAACCCCTGTCTCTGTGCGACTCAACTTCCCTCACTGTGCTGGCACTTTACATTTACAAATGCCTCTGGGTTTTTTTTTGGGGGGTGGGGAACATTCAGACTTTTGCTATGGGGCCCCATGATTTATATGTACGCCCCTGCTGCTGAGGCATGGTATTTAAGGCTGTTAAGGAGCCAACATACATGGACCTTGCCAGCAGCGTCGGACTGGAGTACCTTGGGCCCACCAGAGAAAATATATTCTTGCGGCCCAACATCATACTTCCCAACCTTTGAATAAGGGAAAGAGGGACAAAGGCTGTGGCACGCTATGCATGCTGCAGAAAATTTTAGGCCATGCCACGTTGCACCACAGACTGTCCAGGAGTTGGTGGATGCTTTAGTCCAGGTGTGGGAGGAGATCCCTCACGAGACCATCCGTCGCGCTCATCAGGAGCATGGCCAGAAGTTGTAGGGAGGTCATACAGCATACCTCCCAAATTTGGAAGACAGGAAAGAGGATTAAAGGCTGCGGCGCGTGTTGCGCGCGCTGAAAATTTTAGGCCACGCCCCGACAACACCCATTTCACAGCTAATCACACCCATATCCTCGCCCCAAGCGTAACCATTTAGCACTGCTGATCACACTGACTGGTAATGAGGGCACAGTGGCTGGTACTGAGGAAAAGAAAGAAAGAGCAGCGAGAGAGAAAGAACAAACAGAGAAAGAAAGAGAGGAAAGAAAGAAAAGAGAGAAAGAAAGAACAGAGAAAAAAAAGAACAGAGAGCGAGAAGGAAAGAACAGAGAGCGAGAAAGAAAGACTAGAGAGAGAGCCATAGGTGTAGCTAGGGTTTTGGTTTAGTGGGGGCAAAACTTCTGAGTGGGCCCATCATCAGAGAACCTCAGCAAATGACCGCGCTGTTGGCCAAAATAATCTATATATAAAAAGACCAATATTGATATTACCGCCATATGGTCTGTGTTAAATAATACCAGTCCTACAGAACATATAGATTACAGCACAGGTACAGATAATGACTTACCGCTGATGTTCTTTCTAATGGAATTGTTCACTTTTCATGTCTTTTCCATCTGGCCCACACCGACATGACGACTTCTCCAGCCAGGACTCGACTGCACCCCCATTAAAAAAAAAATAAAAAAAAACTCACCTCCCGACTCCTGTGCTGCTCACTGTTCTCCCTGTCAGCGTCTGACAGCGGGCGCCGGCAGGTGATGTTATTGCGCCCGCTGTAATACGCTGAGAGGGGGATTATGGGAGAGAAGGATCGCTCGCTCCTTCTCTCTCCATGCGTTCAGCTTTATCGGCTGGATGCCGATACAGCTGACCCTCCGATGATGGGTGGGGGGCCCACTGCTGGCACCGGGCCCCCCCAACGCCTGTTCAGGCCCCATAGCTTCCGGGCGGCAGAGCAGGGAGAGCGATTCTCCCTGCTCTGCCGCAGAATGTAACTGTATCGTAGCTCCGGGTGGGCCCCCTCAGAGCGCGGGCCCCGGAGCCACCGCCCCCTCTGCCCCGCGACCTATCCTTTCAAATCAGGGCCCACCACGCAGG
This sequence comes from Oophaga sylvatica, assembly GCA_033576555.1. Lineage (NCBI taxonomy): Eukaryota > Metazoa > Chordata > Amphibia > Anura > Dendrobatidae > Oophaga > Oophaga sylvatica. The sequence continues at coordinate 558,381,563 of JARQOD010000001.1, read as the reverse complement.
AGCTGGGGCCCACCGTAGGTTTCTCCGGTGTCCCGGTGCCTCAGTCCGACCCTGCTTGCCAGCCTGATAATACCAGGCCACAGCAGTCTGCATATCTTGGCTGGTTAACAAAAATAGGGGATCCCCTCGAAAAAAATTTGGCGTGGGGTCCCCCCTATTTTTGTTAACCAGCCAGATGAAGCAGACTGCTGAGGCCTGGTTTTTCAGGCTGGTAAGGATCCAATATCCATGGACCTTGCCAGCCTGATAATACTAGGCCACAGCAGTCTGCATATCTTGGCTGGTTAACAAAAATAGGGGATCCCTCGAAAAAAATTTGGCGTGGGGTCCCCCCTATTTTTGTTAACCAGCCAGATGAAGCAGACTGCTGAGGCCTGGTTTTTCAGGCTGGTAAGGATCCAATATCCATGGACCTTGCCAGCCTGATAATACTAGGCCACAGCAGTCTGCATATCTTGGCTGGTTAACAAAAATAGGGGATCCCCTCGAAAAAAAAACGGCGTAGGGGTCCCCCTATTTTTGTTAACCAGCCAAGTAAAATGCAGACTGCTGCGGCCTGGTATTAAAAGACTGTCAAGGCCCATGGATTTTGGCCCTCAACAGCCTGATAATACCAGGCTACAGCAGCCCCACATTTGGCGCTTCAAAAGATGTGCCAATTGTGGCACTTTACCCGGCTCTTCCCACTGCCCTGTAGCGGTGGCAAGTGGGGTAATAAGGGGTTAATGTCACCGTTGATTGCACGGTGACAATAAGCCCGGTTAATAATGGAGAGGTGTCAATAAGACACCGATCCATTATTAATCCCAAAGTTTTTAAATGTATAAAAAAAAAGACACAGCAAGAAAAAAGTATTTTAATGAAATAAAAGAGACAACACAGTTTTCATTTCTTTTATTATACTCTCATTCCTGCGACGCCATCGATCTCCTGTAAAAAAAGAAAAAAAACAAACCAACAGTATACCACCTGTCCGACGCAGTCCATAGTAACGAGGGTCCCACGACGATCCAGCTCTGCTACATCGCAATGACAGGCAGAGCCTGTCATCTCGACGCAGCACAGCTGATTACCTGCTTCCCCGGCGGTGACGTCATCGGACTGACTGCTTTACGGCCGGGATTACCCAGCAGTCACTGCAGTTATCGCGAGAAACTGCATGTGACCGCCGGGGAAAGATGATGGCGGCCATCAAGCAGTCCAGCCCGTGACCGCCGGAGATCTTCTGCCAGGTAAGTGCCGCTGACTCCTGACAGACCCGACCGACGGACACTGACAGTGACAGTGACAAATCCGATTCCGGTATCCGATAAGACGAAAATATCGAAACTAAGTATCGAAAGTCCGATAGAGCTAATATCGGCCGATACCCGATACTTGCGGTATCGTATCGCTCAACACTAAGACCTAGCCCTATTATTAAGAGCAAACTCAGCCAAAGGCAAAAAAGAGACCCAGTCATCCTGATCAGCAGACACAAAGCATCTTAGATAAGTCTCCAATGTCTGGTTTGTTCTCTCAGTTTGACCATTGGTCTGAGGATGAAACGCCGAGGAGAAAGACAATTGAACACCAAGTTTAGAACAAAAGGTCCTCCAAAATCTGGAAACAAACTGGACTCCTCTGTCAGACACAATGTTCTCAGGAATGCCGTGTAAACGAACCACGTGCTGAAGGAACAAAGGCACCAATTCAGAGGAGGAAGGCAACTTAGGTAATAGCACAAGATGTATCATCTTGGAAAACCTATCACAAATCACCCAGATGACGGTCATTCTCTGAGAAACAGGGAAGTCGGAAATGAAATCCATAGAGATATGGGTCCATGGTCTCTTGGGCACAGGCAATGGCATCAACAAACCACTAGAGCGAGAGCAAGGCTTGGAGCGAGAGCAAGTCCCGCAGGACTGCACAAATTCCCTGACATCACGAGACAAGGTAGGCCACCAAAAGGACCGACTAACCAAGTCTCTGGTACCAAAAATTCCGGGATGCCCAGCCAACGCGGAACAATGAATCTCAGACATCACACTCTTTTTCCACTGGTCCGGGACAAACAATTTTCCAACAGGGCAGCACTCGGGCCTATCCTCCTGACACCCTCCAGAGCAAGTCTCAAATTGGGTGAGATGGTGGAAAGAACTACACCCTCTTTCAAAATAACAGAAGGATCAGATAACTCAGGAGAGTCCGCAAGGAAACTCCTTGAGAGGGCATCCGCCTTAACATTCTTAGTGCCAGGAAGAAAGGAAACCACAAAATTAAAACGTGTGAAAAACAAGGCCCACCTGGCCTGTCTAGGATTGAGTCGCTTGGCAGATTCCAGATAAACCAGATTCTTATGGTCCGTAAGGACCACCACCTGATGTTTGGCTCCCTCCAGCCAATGTCTCCACTCTTCAAAAGCCCACTTCATGGCCAGTAACTCCCGATTACCCACGACATAATTACGTTCAGTAGGAGAAAATTTTCGAGAGAAAAAGGCACAAGGGTTACTTTTAGAGGTCTCTGGATCTTTTTGGGACAAAACGGCACCTGCCCCCAATTTCAGAGGCATCAACCTCCACCTGAAATGGCAGAGAAACATCAGGCTGCCGTAGAACAGGAGCAGAAGTGAATCTCTGCTTAAGTTCCTGAAATGCAGAGACTGCCTCAGGAGGCCAATTCACCACATCAGAACCCTTTCTGGTCAAATCAGTCAATGGTTTAACAATAACCGAGAAATTACCAATAAATTTACGATAAAAATTGGCAAAACCCAAAAATCTTTGAAGAGCCTTTAATGAAGTAGGTTGGACCCAATCACAGATGGCCTGAACCTTGACCGGGTCCATTTCAATAACAGATGGGGACAAAATGAATCCCAGAAATTAGATCCTCTGTACGCCAAAAAGACACTTTGATCCCTTCACATACAGAGCATTCTCTCTCAAAATCTGGAATACAGTTCGAACATGTTTCACATGAGAGTCCCAGTCATTAGAAAAAATCAAGATATCATCCAAATAAACAATCAGAAATTTATCCACAAAATCCTGAAAATGTCATTCATGAAGGACTGGAAGACAGAAGGAGCATTAGTGAGCCCAAAGGGCATCACAAGTTACTCAAAATGCCCCTCAGGGGTATTGAATGCCGTCTTCCATTCATCCCCGTGCTTAATGCGAATAAGGTTATATGCCCCCCTGAGGTCAAGCTTGGTAAACCAAGTAGCGTTTTTCACCCTGGAAAACAGGTCAGAAATCAAAGGTAACGGGTATTGATATTTTACAGTAATATTGTTCAAAAGACGATAATCAATACACGGCCTTAATGAACCATCCTTTTTGGCCACAAAGAAAAAACCGGCACCTAAGGGTGAAGAGGATGGTCTGATATGACCCTTCTCCAATGATTCCTTGATATAAGACCGCATAGCGTCATGTTCAGGTACAGACAAGTTAAAAAGGCGACCTTTAGGGAATTTACTACCAGGCACTAATTCAATAGCGCAGTCATAGCTCCTATGGGGAGGCAAGGATGCAGATTTACTTTCGCTAAACACATCAGAAAAATCAATCAAAAAGTCAGGAACATCCTGAGCCTGGGGGAGGCAGAAAAAACAGGAGTGTTGGTATTAACACATTGGCAGCCCCAACTGGTTACAGACACAGATTTCCAATCCAAAACAGGATTATGAGACTGCAACCAAGGGAAGCCCAGTACGATAATATCATGCAGATTATACAGAACCAAAAATTTACAGCACTCCTGATGATCAGGTTCAACCCTCATTATCACCTGAGTAGAGAACTGAGGTTTATTCTCAGCCAAAGGGGTAGAATCGATCCCCAGTAGGGGAATAGACTTCTGTAGGGGTATCAAGGGAAACCCACAACGTTTAGCAAAATCATAATCCATCAGGTTAATAGCTGCTCCAGAATCAACGAAAGCCTGAGCAGAAAATGAGGACAGAGAGCATATCAGAGTGTACAGTTAATAAAAACATAGTCTGAACACTACCCAAGACAACTGAGCGTGCAAAACGTCTTCCCCGCTTAGGGCAGACTGAAATAGCATGAGAGGCATCACCACAGTAGAAACATAACCCATTGCGCTTTCGAAACTCATGACGCTGTGCCCCAGACACCACTCTATCACACTGCATGGGTTCAGAAGCTGGTTCACAAGGCAACACCATTCCACGCATACTTCTCCGCTCACGCAAACGTCTGTCAATTTGAATCGCTAATGACATAGAATCATTGAGACCAGAGGGGACAGAGAATCCCACCATAACATCCTTTACATTATCTGACAGACCCTTCCGAAAAAGGGCCGCCAAAGCGTCGTCATTCCACTTGGTCAGGACTGCCCACCTACGGAATCTCTGACAGTATAACTCAGCGTCATCAAGACCCTGATTTAATGCCAACAAGGCTTTT
>JARQOD010000001.1:558103272-558377039 GCA_033576555.1 Oophaga sylvatica | reverse complement strand
CGCCATCTTTGTCCAGAACATTAAAACCATGATTAGAGAAGTAAAAACCTCTGTAAAAGCAGATTAGGCAACAGATGACACATATTGGGAACCCTCCCCCACCCGCACATAGTTCAGACGTAGAGTCGGGAGACGAACCGGGGGAAATAGTAGCTTCCGATGAGTCAGAAGTCGAATCCTCAGAGGATGAATACGGTCGCCCCTATTTTCTATCTGAAGATATAGGAAAACTACTTAAACTGGTCAGGTTGACCATGGGGGTGGAAACACCTAGGGAACACAGGTCGGTCCAAGACACAATGTTTAGTAATCTGGAAGGAAAAAAACAAGGTTTTTCCTTTCCATGATAACTTGTTAAATTTGATTAAAAAAGAGTGGAAAAAGTTGAACAAGAAAATGTTGGTTCCACAGGCCCTAAGAAGAAAATACCCCTTTGACAAAGGAATCTGCGAAAAGTGGGAAAAAGCGCCAAAGTTAGACGCAGCCATAGCTAGTACCTCCAGGGGAATAGCACTTCCATTTGAGGATATGGGAGCATTGAAAGATTCCCTTGACAAAAAAGCAGATGCTTTTCTGAAGTCAGCCTGGGAGGCGTCAGCGTGGTCATTTAAACCAGGGTGGCCGCCACTTGCACAGCTCTGCTATGGTTAAGTGGTTGGAGGAACTAAGCGACCAGATAAGAAACAGATGTCCAAGGGATACTTTGCTGGAAGCAACATCGTCCTTACAAAAAGCTGCAGGTTTTCTAGCAGATGCGGCGGTTGACTCAGTCCGTTCTGCGGCCCGTGCATGTGCCCTATCCAATTCCGGACGTAGAGCTCTTTGGCTGAAAAACTGGTCAGCAGATTTTCAGTCAAAGGTTAAACTCTGTGGAGTTCCCTGTGAAGGCCAATACCTATTCGGGAAAGCATTAGATGAAATTTTAGAAAAAGCAGCAGACAAAAAGAACATTTTCCACCGCCACCCTTATCTAGGCGGCGCTGGGGTGACTTTCGGCAGTCCTTTCGGGGTCCGGCAGAGGAGGCCGAGGCCGCTCGGATGACAGACCCATGCGGGGAAAGCTCTGGAGGGATAGAAAGGAGGAGGGTTCCTCTTCAATAAACCTCCGCACAAACCAGACCCTAAACACCAATGACGCCAGAGGTCCGGTGGGGGGGAAGACTCCGGTTCTTTGTCCATCAGTGGGAGCCACTGCGGTTCTCACAGTCGATAACCAACCTGATGGCAAAGGGCGTAAAACTAAACTTCACAACCCTCCCTCCTCAACGTATGGCAGTTACCCGGGTCTCCAAAACAAATCAAACCATTCTGGAGGGAGAAATTCAGCTTCTTATCCAGAAAGAGGTACTTGTAAAAGTCCCACCCACGAGGAAGAGAGAGGCTTTTACAACACTCTGTTTCTAACACCCAAACCGGATGGTTCCAAAAGAGTGATCTGCAATCTAAAGGCCTTAAACCAGTATATCTGGTTAGAAAGGTTCAAAATGGAGACTCTAAGGTCAACAGTAAAACTACTGTATCCAGGCTGCTACATGGCAGTAATAGATTTCTCAGACGCATACTATCATGTGCCAATCTATGGGGAACATCAGCAGTTTCTGAGGGTATTAGTGGGGATTCCCACTCACCTACAGTATCAATGCCTACCCTTCGGGATTTCAATAGCCCCACGTATTTTCACTAAGATAGTGTCAGAAGTAGCATCCTTCCTGAGGAAAGAAAGTATACTTCTAGTACCATATTTAGACGACTTTTTCGTTATAGCAGACAGCCAGGAGGATGGCATAAAAGCAGTCAAAAGGGTACAGGAGGTACTAACCAGCCTGGGCTGGATAATAAACTTAAAGTCAAAAATGGTTCCAGTCCAGATACAGGAGTTCCTGATTATCCAGTTAAATTCCCTCACGCAGAAAAGTGTTCTCCCAAACAGAAAAATGTTTGTTATACAGCAAAGGATAGACCATATGCAATCAAATCAATCCACTTCACTAAGGGGGGCAATGTCTCTTCTAGGTATCCTGACTGCAACAATCCCTGTGGTTCGATAGGCGCAAGTACACACCAGACAGTTACAGTGGCAGATAATAGCTGAGCAAGCGATAAACCCCGTCAATTTAAATGAAAGGGTCACGTTGTCTCCGCAAGTACTGGACTCACTAAAATGGTGGCAGGAGCCATCAAACCTAAAGAAGGGCGTTCCCTGGTCGATCCAGGACCCAGTAGTACTGACCACAGACAGACGCGGATCTCTGCGGACATCTGTCAACTTGCTCAGGTCAGTGGGTCCGCATGTAAAGCAAACTCCACTCAAAAGTTAAGGTATCACACTAACCATATCGCTACGGATCGCTAAAAAACTACATTTAGCGTCGTTAGCATGTTGTTGTGTGCGCACTCAGCGACGAGTTTGTGGATCTCGCCGCGTGAAGTCGGACCTATTTCAGTCGGCGCTCCCTGGTATATTCGCTAGGTGGCACTTTTCTTAGATTTAGACTTTGTACCGAAGTCGTTAGAGATCGCTAGCGCGATAGCGTCGTAACTAATCCTAATGTGGCCGCTTACGATATAGAACATCCGCTAGCGATCATAGTATGCGACGCTAAGAGAGCTAACGGATGCTTGTGTGGTATTGCTGTAGACAGGGATCCTCAGAACAGAGATATCTAGGACATCTTGTGTGGTCAACACACACATTGGTTATACATAAACAGACAAGGGGGCACAAGGTCAGGGTCATTGATGGAAGAGGCCAGAAAATTGTTCCTATGGGCAGAGGCAAAACTTTTTCCATATCGAGCACACACCTGAGAGGGTCAGACAACCTAGTAGCGGATTTTCTTAGTCTCCATGTGTTACACCAGGGGGAGTGGTCCCTAAATCAGGAAGTGTTTGGAGAAATCTGTGCCGGCTGGGGAACTCCAGAAGTGGACCTATTTGCCACAAGCAAAAATCGGAAGGTGGACAGATTCTACTCCCTGAATCCGAGAGAAAATCCAGAAGGGGTGAATGCTTTGTTTACACCAGTGGAACTTCCAACTAGCATACGCGTTCCCCCCGTTCACACTAATCCCAATAGTCCTGAAGAAAATTCGGGAAGACGGGGTGCGAATAATTCTGATAGCACCCTTCTGGCCGAAAAGGGCATGGTTCATGTGGCTCAGACGCATGTCCATCTAGGACCCGTGGATTTTGCCGGAATTTCCAAACCTCCTACATCAGGGTCTGGTGCTACACCCTCAAGTCCAAAGACTACATCTCACCGCATGGAATTTGAGAGGGGACTTCTGCTAGAAGAGGTTGCTCAGAGCAATTAGTTACCACCCTGCTTGCAAGCAGAAAATAGTAACAAGAGAGAAATACCAGAAGGTCTGGGAAAAATTCTTGGAGTTCTCAGAACGCTCCCCATCGAATACGACTCAAGAAGTCCCAATATCCGAAGTGCTGGAGTTCCTCCAAAAAGGGCTAGAGAGGGGGCTATCCACTAGTACTCTAAGGCTGGAGTCACACACACCGAGTAAAAAATCTGACCGTTTTAGTGGGACGATTATCGCTGCAAAATGTCATGAACAGTCATCCGTCTGGCATCCGATTTTCCAGGAAAGATGCGATTTAGTCGCATCTGACCATAGTTGTAACATCCGATTTACATCCGACTTGTGAGAATTTATCGCAGGCTTGCAAAACTGACATATAATGGATCCAAAATAATATTATTTAAATCACAAAAGAAAGAATAGATATATACACATAGAACACAGAGATATATATATATATATATATATATATTTATAGTTTTTACACTTCTACATACTGTACTAGCCGCTAATTCAATTGCCGGCTTTAGTGAAATCCAGAAGCCGACATGAAATGATACATTGTTTTGACACAGTTAACCATGTAATTTCAAGTATTTTGATATATGTTTTTAACTTACAATTACATAAGTATATTTGTGCAAAATTTCAGACATGTAGGGGTTAATTAAAGGTGTAAATTCGTTGTAAAAAAACCCATTTTTTTACAACGAATTTACACCTTTAATTAACCCCTACATGTCTGAAATTTTGCACAAATATACTTATGTAATTGTGAGTTAAAAACATATATCAAAATACTTGAAATTACATGGTTAACTGTGTCAAAACAATGTATCATTTCATGTCGGCTTCTGGGATTTCACTAAAGCCGGCAATTGAATTAGCGGCTAGTACAGTATGTAGAAGTGTAAAAACCATAAATATATATATATATATATATATATATATATATATATGTGGATTCTATGTGTGGATATGTATTGATTCGATTCTTTATTAAAGCTGTCAGTGTGATTTTACAGTATAGGCAGGGATGAATTGCCGGCTTTTCTAAAGGACACTGATGCGATTTAATCGCAAGTCACACAGTGTGGTCCGTTTGTAATCCGATTTTTCATCGCTCCCATAGACTTGCATTGGCGATAGTCGACCCACAATCGGTGACAATCGCAGCATGCTGCGATTGCACTCGGACGTTTAAAACGGACCACAAAAAATCTGATACTGGGAGCTGCTCCATAGATTAACATAGGTCCGACTGCAATGCGATTTTTCATCGCATTGCAGTCGTCTGATTTTGTCGCCAGTGTGACCCCAGCCTAAAAGTACATGTCGCAGCATTAGGTGTGTTGTTTGATCAGAAACTTGCTAACCACCCTTGGGTATACAGGTTCATTCGAGCCTCGTTTACGACCAGACCCTTTAAGCCACGATTGAAGGTAGCTCCCTGGGATCTAAATTTAGTACTTAATGCTTTGACTTCGCCTCAGTTTGAGCCCATTTCATTTATCTCAATTAAATCCCTGACTCTAAGGGTGAGTTTCCACGGTCAGGAAACGCTGCGTGTTTGGCGCTGTGCGCTGGCGCAGCGCCAAACACGCAGCGTCCAGATGTTACAGCATAGTGGAGGGGATTTCAAGAAATCCCGTCTCCACTATGCGTAACAATACGCAGGTGGCAAACCTGCGTAAACGGACATGCGGCGCGTCTTTTTAGACCGCAGCATGTCCTCGCGTATTGCGGCGACGGTGCGTCGCCGCAACAGAATTAACACAGGGCTATGTAGCCCTGCGCTCTTTCCGGAGGTGTTCCGGAGGTGTCCTGAACACCTCCGGAAAGATCGCGCGTCATAAAGGGGGCGGGGCTTAGACGGAGCGGAATTTCCGCTCCGTCCAAAGCGCTATGGTTCCGGACCGTGGAACCATAGCCTAAAAACAGTTCTCCTGTTGGCCCTAACGTCAGCATGACGTATTAGCGAATTGCAAGCTATCTCTGCTAACCCACCATATACTACTATCCTGGATGATAGAGTGGTTATAAGAACTGACCCAGCCTTCCTTCCGAAGGTAAATTCAAAATTCCATAGAAACCAAGAGATAACCTTACCCTCCTATTGCGCCAATCCAAAATCCCAGGGAAAAGAAACCTTCCATTGTCTGGATGTTAAACGTTGTCTACTTCAATATCTAGAAGTGACGGAGCCCTGGCGACAGTCGCCAGCCCTTTTCGTCTCTTTCCAGGGGACAAACGGGGAGGCAGGCCTCAAAATCAACCATTGCACGGTGGCTTCGTATGTCTATCTCTTTCCTACTCTTCTTTAGGTAGGGCGCCTCCACTAGGGGGTAACAGTCCACTCAACGAGAGCCAAAGCTACATCTTGGGCAGAGAGGGCAAATGCATCGGTGGAACAGATATGTAATGCAGCGGTATGGTCTTCACCTTCCACTTTCTTTCGTCATTACAGGCTAGACGTTCAAATCAAGCCTTTGGAAGGAAAGTATCTGCTGTTGTCCCACCCTAGGAGTCTTTCTATTTCTTCCTCTCACTCACGGTGCTGTCATGGGGAAGGGAAAAAATTATATTTGATTTTCCAGATCCATGACAGCACCACATTAATTCCTGCCCTATCTTGATGATGGTGGTATGATTCACGGGGAAAATAGTATAAATGATAATATTGAGAAACATTGATACATGCATAAATATATACAGATATATATAGATATATATTGGCTAAATATTAGCAAATTAAACTAATAAGGCGGTCACCTTCCATACTCTGTAAACAAAACTGAGAGACGTACCACCCCCTTTTATCTCCACTGCAGGTTTCCTTTTTTCTGGGGGCGGAAGCCATCTCACTCACAGTGCTGTCATGGATCTGGAAAATCAAATTACCCGTAAGTAATTATAATTTTTCCTGAGTACGCTGATACCCCATATGTAGGGGTAAACCACTGTTTGGGCACACGTCAGGGCTTGGAATGGATGGAGCACTGTTTGACTTTTTGAACGCAAAATTGACTGGAATAAATGGTGGCGCCATGTCGCGTTTGGAGACACCCTGATGTGCCTAAATAGTGGAAACCCCCTCAATTCTAACCCTAACCGCAACACACCCCTAATCCTAACCCAACACACCCCTAATCCCAACCATAACCCTAACCACAAGCCTAACACAAATCCCAACCCTAACCCTAATTCCAACCCTAACCTAATTCCACCTAATCCTAACCTAGTTCCAACCCTAATCCTAACCCTAGTTCTAACCCTAATGGAAAAATAAAAAATATTTTCTTTGTTTTATTACTTGTCCCTACCTATGGGGGTGATAAAAGGGGGGTTTATTTACTTTTTTTTTATTTTGATCACTGTGAGAGTTTATCCGCAAGTGAATAAGGTGGAGGCAATCCAAAATTGTCTGAAACCGGTCTCCAAGAAACCGGTTCGGGCATTTCTAGGAATGGTGGGATGCAATCAGCGATGTATCCGAATTTCGCCGTGACAGCAGCGCCTCTGACCGACCTTTTTTTTGTTTTTTATAATTCTTTATTTAAAGACACCAAAATCCATGTTAACAGTAATTGGAATCAGACAAGTAGACAAATACAAACAATACAACTTAGCTCCCAACCGAGGCAATCGTACACAAGTCCTTAACATCCGGGGACCCGGAAGTAAAGGTCAATGACCCGACCCAAAGGGTCTTCCATTTTTTAACTTTTAACAAACAGTATAACTAAGAAAAGAGAGAGAGGGAAAAAAAAAGGGAAGGGAGGGAAAAAATGAGGGGGTAAGGGGAAGGAGTGCCCACCCGGCCAAGCCCACCACTCAACCTGTAGTTTTCAGTTCACTACAGAGGGGGGTTTTCCTCCAGCATTAGATCACAATACTCACTAGAACTTCGAAAATCCATCCATTCAAGCCAAGTAGCCCAAATCTTTGGATATGAGTTATATATGGATGAGGTGAGGTCCTCCATATACATAATTTCATTGACTTTTGCAATCCACTGAGATATGGTGGGAGGAGCGGGACTCTTCCATCTCTCCGGGATGCAAGCCCTCACTGCCATGATCAAAAATTTCTACAAGATTTAAAGATCCGGAGAGGGATTTCATTGTGCTGGAGTAGTATCAGAGCTGGAGTCAACTTCTCGGAACAGCCCGTAACCCGACAAATAATTTCCCACACCCTTGTCCAAAATGATTGCAATACATCACATTGCCAGAAATTATGAAAAATTGTGCCTTCTGCTCTTCCACACCTCCAGCAGTTGGGGTCAGTCTGCGGAAATATGGTGTGCAGCCTCGAAGGGCACTCTGTACCACCTGGACAGAATCTTATAGCCAGCCTTCTGGAACCTAGAGCTAATCGAGGCACAGTGTACAAGGGAAAAATTGAGTTCTCTGATCTTCCGTAAAAGAAATAATTAAATCTCTCTCCCACTGTGCAAGGAAAGAAGGGGACGACCGACTTCGGGGGTCCATCAACATAGAGTAGGTTTTAGCTAAGGTGTGTCTGATTGGGCCCAGGCTATTACAGAAAAGCTCAAATTGGGTTTTGGGTCGTCTAAATGAACTTTTAGGTGGAAGGCTGCTGAAAAAGTGGGTGAGTTGCAAACACCTCCAACTGCTCAGGGGTATTGGATCTGTTTTAGCGGTAAGGTCACTCAGAGAAGGCCAGGAGGCTCCCTCATCCCAGTTTTCCACTCTATCCATCCCTGAGTCCATCCACAGATGAAAAATGGGGTCCGAGCGGCTAGGGACAAATTTAGGATGACTCAACACCGGAGAAGCCGCTGGGAGTAAATGTAAACGGAGCAGTGCTGTATTGCAGTATTTTAAAGTGGGTCCAATAGTCGGATGGGATTTGATTTGCTCTGGGGCTGAAAGTAAAACCCATGGAAGGGTCTTCAATGGGTCGGGCAAAAACTTAGTTCTTTTTGAACCCAGGCCTTATTGTATCCGTTTCTGCACCAGTCTATCATTCTAGCTAGGTGGCCTGCCAAATGGTACATTTTTAGGTCCGGAAGCCCCATTCCCCCTCCCCAACCTCTTGGGTCTGCAGAGAACCTCCCTCTTTAGTCTAGCTGGTTTTCTTCCCCATATAAACGAGACCTGAAAAGACCCTAATTTTCTAAAAAAGTTAGCAGGGATATTGATAGGGTAGAGTGTAGAATATACAGGACCCTTGGTTATATGTTCATCTTAAAAATTTGGCATCTGCCAAACCAGGTGAAAGATATCTTGGACCACCTATCACAGTCTGCTTGCATGGATGTTAAAAGGCCAGGGAACTTCCATTGATATAGAGAATTGATGTCTGCAGATAGTCTAACTCCTAAATATTTCAGGTGTCGGGTAGCCCATTTGAAACTGAAGGACTCCTGTAAAGATCTCACAAGTTCAGGGGAAGAATTAATGTTGAGCGCCTTGGATTTTGAAAAATTAATTTTGAAATTAGACAATTGGGCATATGTTCTGAATTCATTTATAAGGTTAGGTAGGGAAATCATAGGTGAGGTAACGAAGAAAAGGTCGTCAGCGTAGACTGCTACTTTATACATGTTTTGAAGTACATTAATACCCGAGATGGGGTTGGCTCTAACATGTCAAAGAAAGGGTCCAAGGGTGTGGATGAAAATGAGGGGGGACAGAGGGCATCCCTGTCGTGTACCATTATAAATATAGAACGGATCTGAAAGTGCATTGTTCACCCGGACCCTGGCGGAAGTGACTGAATATAGACAGGATCTAACTGGAGCATCCTTGTTCCCATACCCTGGTGAATGAGGGTCTCTTCCATGAAAACCCAATAGACCCTTTGAAATGCCTTCTTGGCTTCGGTGGATAAGAGGATTGATGTGACATTTCGGGATTTAGCATGATGAATTAAGTTAATAGACTTAATAGTATTGTCTCTGGCCTCTCAGCCTGGCATAAATCCAGCTTGGTCCAAGTTAACGGCTCCCGAGAGAAGGGGAGCAAGTCTAGATGCAAGGATCTAGGCAAAGAGTTTTACATCAACATTTAACAGGGAAATGGGACGGAAGCTGGCACACTGGGTTGGGTCTTTCAGTTCTTTATGTATCACCGCAATATGGGCTCTCAGAGAATCTGGATGTGGGGGGTTATTTTTAGACATTGAATTAAAGGAGGCTAACATCCCCGGGATTAGTAAATCTCTGAATTTTTTTAGTAAATGGCCGGGAAGCAGTCGAGACTAGTGCCCTACCCGTTTTAGCGCAGAAATAGACGAGCGCACTTCATGTTCTCTTATGGGTTCCTCCAGCATCAAGATGTCACTGGGGTCAGCTTTGGTAAACCTGTATTTGTGATAATTCCTTTCCACGGGAACGAAAACCAAGCGAGGCAGTGGCTGGGTTTTTATTATCTGTTGTAAAGGGACGCATAAAATGTCTGAAAGGCTTTTGCAATGTCATGGGAGGATTGGACACGTTTAGCATGGGCGGTGGAGAATATTTCTGGAATGTAAGATCTAGCTCTTTGCCGTCTTAATGCTTTTGCGAGGATTTGCTACATTTGTTCCCATGTTAGTAGTAGTGTCGCCTACAGCGAGCTAAAATCCCCTTGGCCTTTTTATTAAGAAGGTCACGCAAATCATCCCCCACCTTGAGTGCAATTTTTGCTGTTTCTGTAGGGGAAGTTTTATGGCTTGTTTCCAGTATTATTAACCCCTTAATCCCATGAGACGTACTATTCCGTCCATTTGACCTGGTACTTAATTCCCATCAACGGAATAGTACGTCCCATGCGATCAGCTGCGCTCCCAGGGGGAGCGCAGCTGATCGCTGCCCGGTGTCAGCTGATTATCACAGCTGACACCCGGCCCTATGTGCCAGGAGCGGTCACGGACCACTCCCGGCACATTAACCCCTGGCACACCACGATCAAACATGATCACGGTGTACCAGGGGCACAGGGGAGCATCGCGCAGGGAGGGGGCTCCCTGCGTGCTCCCCTGAAACTCTCAGAACAGCGCAATGTGTTGCGCTGTTCCGAGGGACTCTCCTCACTGCAGGACCCCAGATCCAAGATGGCTGCCGAGTCCTGCAAGGAGGCGGCTTCCTCATTGCCTTCTGAGAGCAGGCGCTGAGGAAGCCTGCTGCAGTGCCAGAGCGATCGCTGTTGTGACAGTGCTGTGCACACTGTCACACCAGCGATCTGACCCTACACAGTGATGCACTGGACAAAGTAAAAATGTAAAAAACAAACATTTGTAAAAAAAAATCCTAAATGAAAAAAAAAATTCCCTAATAAATTCATTTCTTTAATGTAAAAAAATAAAACCAACAATAAAAGTACACATATTTAGTATCGCCGCATCCGTAACTACCCGTACTATAAAACTGTCAAATTAGTTAACCCCTTTAGTGAACCCCTTAAAAAAAAGGCTAAAAAACAATGATTTATCATCATACCACCGAACAAAAAGTGGAATAACACGCAATCAAAAAGACTGATATAAACAAACATGGTACCGTTGAAAACGTCATCTTGTCCTGCAAAAAAAAACCGCCATACAGCATCATCAGAGAAACAATAAAAAAGTTATAGCTCGCAGAATAAAGCGATGCAAAAATAATTATTTTTTATATATCATTTTTATTGTATAAAAGCACCAAAACATAAAAAATTATATAAATGAGGTATCACTGTAATCGTACTGACCTGAAGAATAAAACTGCATTATCAATTTTACCACACGCGGAACGCTATAAACGCCCCTCCCCCAATAGAAACTACTGAATTGCTGGTTTTTGTTCATTCTGCCTCTCAAAAATCATAATAAAAAGCGATCAAAAAACGTCATGTGCCCAAAAATGGTACCAATAAAAACGTCACCTCGTCCCGCAAAAAATAAGACGTCACATGACTCTGTGGGCCAAAATATAGAAAAATTATAGCTCTCAAAATGTGAAGATGCAAAAACTACTTTTTGCAATAAAGAGTCTTTTAGCGTGTGACAGCTTCCAATCATAAAAACCTGCTATAAATAGTAAATAAAAAACCCCTTTATCACCCGCTTAGTTAGGGAAAAATAATAAAATTAAAAAAATGTATTTTTTTCCATTTTCCCGTCAGGTTGGGGCCAAAGTTAGGGTTAGGGTAGTTAGGGTTGGGACTAGGGTTACGGGTGTGTTAGGGTTATGTTTGTGTTTAGGGTTATTATTAGGGTTGGGATTAGTGTTAGGGGTGTGTTGGGGTTAGGGTTGTAGTTAGAATTGGGGGGGTTTCCACTGTTTAGGCACGTCAGGGGCTCTCCAAATGTGACATGGCGTCTGATCTCAATTCCAGCCAATTCGGCGTGAAAAAGTCAAACGGTGCTCCTTCCCTTCTGAGCTCTGCCATGCAGCCAAACAGTAGTTTACCCCCACATATGGGGTATCAGCATACTCAGGACAAATTGCACAATAACTCTTGGGGTCCAATTTATTGTTACCCTTGGGAAAATAAAAAATTGGGGGTGAAAATATTGTTTTTGTGGAAAAATTATTTATTATTTTTATGGCTCTACGTTATAAACTTCTGTGAAGCACTTGGGAGTTCAAAGTTCTCACCACACATCTAAATAAGTTCCTTTGGGGGTCTAGTTTCCAAAATGGGGTCACTTGTGGGGGATTTCCACTGTTTAGGCACATCAAGAGCTCTCCAAACGCGACATGACACCCGCAGACCATTCCATCAAAGTCTGCAATGCAAAATGTCACTACTTCACTTCCGAGCCCCGACGTGTGCCCATACAGTAGTTTTCTCCCACATATAGCGTATCAGCGTATCCAGAACAAATTGAAAAACAACTTTTTGGGTCCAATTTCTCCTTTTACCCTTGGGAACATAAAAAACTGGGGACTAAAAAATCATGTTTGTGGAAAAAATATGATTTTTTATTTTCGCGCCCGGGCGTTATAAACTTCTGTGAAGCACTTGGGGTTCAAAGCGCTCACCACACATCTAGATAAGCTCCTTTGGGGGTCTAGTTTACAAAATGGGGTCACTTGTAGGAAGTTTCCACTGTTTAAGCACATCAGGGGCTCTCCAAATGTGACATGACACCCGCAGACCATTCCATCAAAGTCTGCATTACTAAATGTCACTACTTCTATTCTGAGCCCTGACGTGCGCGCACACAGTAGTTTTTATCCCACATATAGGGTATCAGCGTACTCAGGACAAATTGGACAACAACCTTTGGGGTCCAATTTCTCCCCTTACCCTTGGTAAATAAAAAATTGGTGACTAAAAGAATAAAAATAGGATTTTTTATTTTCATGCTCGGTCATTATAAACTTGTGTGAAGCACTTGGGGGTTCAAAGTGCTCACCACAGATCTAGATAAGTTTCTTAGGGGTCTGGTTTCCAAAATGGGGTCACTTGTGGGGGGTTTCCACTGTTTAGGCACATCAGGGACTCTGCAAATTGAACATGACACCCATCAAAGTCTTCAAAAATGTCATTACTTCCTTTCCGAGCCCTGCAGTATTTCCCCCCTCCCACATATGGGGTATCGGCGTACTCAGAACAAGTTGGACAACTTTGTGTGCAATTTCCTTGTGAAAAATCAAAAATTGGAAAATTGAGGACTAAAAAAATCATTTTTTGTGGAATTTTTTTTTCACACCCAGGCATTATAAACTTAAGTGAAACATTTTGGGGTTGAACGTGCTCCCCACAGATCTAGATAAGTTCCTTAAGGGGTTTAGTTTCCAAAATGGTGTCACTTGTGGGGGGTTTCCACTGTTTAGGCACATCAGGGGCTCTCCAAACGCGACATGGCATACAGCCTATTCTGCTTTGAAAAAGTCAAACTGTGCTCCTTCCCTTCCAGCTCTGCCATGCACCCAAACAGTGGTTTACCCCCACATATTGGGTATCAGCGTACTCAGAACAAATTGCACAATAACTTTTGAGGTGTTGTTACCCTTGGGAAAATAAAAATTGTGGTGAAAAGATAATTTTTGTGGAAAAAATATGATGTTTTAATTTTACAGCTCTACGTTATAAACTTGTGTGAAGCACTTAGGGGGTTGAAAGTGCTCATCACAGATCTCGATAAGTTCCTTAGGGGGTATAGTTTCTAAAATGGGGTCACTTGGGGGATTCCCACTGTTTAGGCACATCAGGGGATCTCCAAATGCGACATGGCGTCCAATCTCAATTCCAGCCAATTTTGGTTTGAAAAAGTCAAATGGCGCTCATTCCCTTCCGAGCTCTGCCGTGCGCCCAAACAGTGGTTCCCCCCACATATGGGGTATCAGCGTACTCAGGACAAATTGGCAACAACTTTTATGGTCCAATTTCTCATGTTACCCTTGGGAAAATAAAAAATTGGTGACTTAAATATTACTTTTGTGGGAAAAAAGTAGGATTTTTTTATTTTCATGCCCTGGCATTATAAATTTGTGTGAAGCACTTGGGGTTCAAGGTACTCACCACAGATCTAGATAAGTTCCTTAGGGGGTCTAGTTTCCAAAATGGGGTCACTTGTGGGGGATTTCCACTGTTTAGGCACATCAGGGACTCTGCAAATTGAACATTACACCCATCAAAGTCTGCATTCCAAAATGTCATTACTTCCTTTCCGAGCCCTGCAGTATTTCCCCCCCACATATGGGGTATCAGCGTACTCCGAACAAATTGGACAACAACTTTTGGGGTCCAATTTCCTTGTGAAAAATCAAAAATTGGAAAATTAGGACTAAAAAATCATTTTTTGTGGAATTTTTTTTTTTTTTTCACACCCAGGCATTGTAAACTTTTGTGAAACATTTGGGGGTTGAACGTGCTCCCAACAGATCTAGTAAGTTCCTTAAGGGGTCTAGTTTCCAAAATGGTGTCACTTGTGGGGGTTTCCACTGTTTAGGCACATCAGGGACTCTGCAAACTGAACATGACACCCATCAAAGTCTGCATTCCAAAACGTCATTAATTCCTTTCCGAGCACTGCGGTGCACCCAAACAGTATTTCTCCCCCACATGTGGGATATCAGCGTACTCAGGACAAATTGGACAACAACTTTTGGGGTCCAATTTCCTTGGGAAAAATCAAAAATTGGGGACTAAAAAATCATTTTTGTAGAAATTTTTTTTTTTCACACCCAGGCATTATAAACTTTAGTGAAACACTTGGGGGTTCAAAGTGCTCACAACAGATCTAGATAAGTTCCTTAGGGAGGCTAGTTTGCAAAATGGTGTCACATGTGGGGGCGCTTCCATTGTTTAGGCCCATCAGGGGCTCTCCAAACACGACATGGCGTCCAATCTTAATTCCCGCCAATTTTGGTTTGAAAAAGTCAAACGGCGCTTCTTCCCTTCCAAGCCCTGCCGTGCGCCAAGACAGTGGTTTTCCCCCACATATGGGGTATCGGCGTACTCAGGAGAAATTGCACAACAACTTTTTCTGTTCATTTTCTCCTTTTACCCTTGATAAAATAATAAAATTGTTTGTAAAAGATCATTTTTGTGACAAAAAAGTTAAATGTTCATTTTTTCCTTCAAAGTTGCTTCAGCTCCTGTGAAGCACCTGAAGGGTCAATAAACTTCTTGAATGTGGCTCTGAGTACCTTGAGGGGTGCAGTTTTTAGAATGGTGTCACTTTTGGGTATTTTCTGCCATATATACCCCTCAAAGTGATTTCAAATGTGAGGTGGTCCCTAAAAAAATGGTTTTGTACAATTTGTTGTAAAAATGAGAAATCGCTGGTCAACTTTTAACCCTTATAACTTAGTAACAAAAAAAAATTGGGTTTCAAAATTGTGCTGATGTAAAGTAGACTTTTGGGAAATGTTATTTAGTAACTATTTTGTGTGACATATTTCTCTGTTTTAAGGGAATAAAAATTAAAAGTTTGAAAATTGCAAATTTTTGCCATATTTCCATTTTTTTCATAAATAACCGCAAATTATATCGAAGAAATTTTACCACTATCATGAAGTACAATATGTCATGAGAAAACATTCTCAGAATCGTGAAGATCCGTTGAAGCGTTCCAGAGTTATAGCCTCATAAAGAGACAGTGGTCAGAATTGTAAAAATTGGCATGGTCATTAACGTGCAAACAACCCTTGGGGGTTAAGGGGTTAATTGAGTTAGAAGGGCATCAAGATCGGCCTCCCTCTCCCTCGCCCCATGTTTTATCAATACTCCTCTGATCACTCATTTATAAGCCTCCCAAACAGTGTTTGGAGAAGTATCAGCAGATTTGTTTAGTTCAAAAAAATTCTCTCAAGGCCTGGGAAATCTCCTGATCAACCATAGGATCGTCCAGGAGAGAGGAGTTTAGTCTCCACTGCCATTGACGAGAGGCCGAGGAGAGCAGGGCAAGCACAATGGAGCAGAACGCATGGTCGAGAAGGTAATGAGTCTGTCAGTCTCCTGTATCTTAGAGATATCCTTGTGGTGTATGAAGAAATAGTCTAATCTAGAGTAAGAATCATGGACTGATGAATAAAAAGAGAAGTCCCTATCCAAGGGGTGTAGTAGTCTCCAAGTGTCGATAAGTAGATGATCACGTAATATCCTTTTAAGGCTACGTAGTGCTGCTAGGGAATGAGATGTAGCTCCAGAAGATGTGTCTACAGATGGGTCAAGTGCGATATTGAGGTCGCCCCCAGGACCAGAGTACCGTCCGAGAACTCAGCAATAGAATCCAGGAGACCCACCAGTGCAGAGACCTGTCCGACATTAGGTAGATACACAGAGGCAAGAGTAAAGATGTGGGAAGCTATTTTCCCCTTTACCAACGTCCTTCTGCCCATGTTATCTATGCGAGAATCCATAAACTCCCATGGGAGAGTCCGGGAAATCAGGATACCCGTTCCTCTAGATTTTGAGTCAGGAGAACAGCTCTGATACTCTTCTGGGAACCAATGAGAAGATGGTTGACTGGCTTGGCTAGGCTGGCATGTGTTTCTTGCAAGAAAGCAATTTGGATATGGGATTACAAAAGCCTAAAATGGCGGGGGGTGGGCGCGGCTGTCAAAAGATTGCTAGGTTATCCAATATTATGGAGGATCAAATATAACAAAAAAATTACCTCAAAAAGCAACAAAGATCTTAAAATTGCAGTGGTAGGCGCGGAAAAAAAAATCCCGGCAACACGTCTGTATATATATTGGAGGTAAGCAGACAAAAAGAAAAGGTGTAACCAAAAAGCGCATCACACAAACCTCAGACAATATGTACCTTGCAAGTGAAATCCAAATATCCAGAAGGTATAAATGGCAAAGATGAAGCGCTGTAGCGACTCTGAGAGGATCGCAAAACCCCCATACATAATACTACCCTCGCAACAACGCACAAAGGACACTGTAGCGACTCTGACAGGATCGCAAAACCCCCACACACGATACTATCCTCGCAACAACGCACAAAGGACAGAACGTTGGAGTCATCTACAAAGCGCTCTGGAACAATGGATGGGGGCGCAGTTACGTTTTCATTTATTGCTGAGGTGATGTTGTGGCCACCAATCAGAGCTGAGGGGCGTTACGAAAGAAAACCTAGTCCCGCCTGCGCCGCTGACATATGAGTCGCCAACGAGGTCGCTCGTCGTCCATAAAGGGTGTCAAACTCAGCGATTCAGGCTCACCAGCGGGACGCCAACTATCAAAATACGGCCCAGAACGTTCAGTTACTGTCACACTAAGCGAGATCGCTTAAGCGACACCGATTTTATGACACAGCAGCGACATCGTCAGCGACGTCGCTGTGTGTGACATGTAGCAGCGATATGGCTAGATCGCTGATGTGTCGTTGATGAGATCTTCCTGTTTGGAAGCTAACTAGCGACCATATAGCGATCACACCAACGATCTCACCAGGTCGTGTCATTGTCGTGATCGCTGGTGCGATCACTTAGTGTGACAGTACCTTTAGAAGACTCCTGTGTGACTCTAATCTCTTAGCAAGAAATAGCCACAAAGTCACACTGTTAAGGGTATGCCACACTAAGCGAGATCGCAAACGAGATCGCTAACGAGATCACTAAAACGTCACTATTTAGCGATCTCGTTAGCGACCTCTTTGTGTGTGGCATATAGCAACGATGTGGCCCCTGCTGTGATGTCGCTGATCGTTCACTAGCGTTCTGGACCGTTTTTTGATCGTTGGTGTCCTGCTGGTGAGCCTATATCGCTGTGTTTGGCACCTTTTGCGAACGACGAGCGACCTCGTTTGTGACGCATATGTTGTTTAGCGTCACGGAGTGGATCGCAATATCTGTAAGTTCTCTTTTGCATCACAGAGAGGATCGCAGAAGTTGCAAAGCAGGCTAGCAGGACGCAGAGAGCAGGAGCGATGCTGGAAATTCCTATGAATCAGAAGCGCTCAGTACATGCTAATGACATCCTAACGACCGCCAAAGTCGTTAAAGAGATCGCTGACCGCTGATGAGTCGTTTATGAGATCTCCTGTTTGGCAGCTACTAGCGACCTAAAAGAGATCACACGATCTCATTAGCTTGCGTCGTTATCGAGATCGCTAACGAGATCGCTAAGTGTGGCAGTACCTTTAAAAGAAAAAAAAAAAAAAAAAAAAACAACTAAAGTGGATACAATTTTCCAAAGAATACATCATCTCGCCTAAAGAGAAATGGAGAAACATTTTGTAGACCGATAAAAGTAAAATTGTTCTTTTTCGGTCCAAGGGACGAAGAACGTTTGTCAGACAACCCCCAAACTGTGCATTCAAGCCACAGTACACTGTGAAGACAGTGAAGCATGGTGGTGCAAGCATCATGATATGAGCATGTTTCTCTTACTATGGTGCTGGACCTATTTACCGCATATCAGGGATCATGGACCAGTTTGCATATATTAAAATACTTGAAGTCATGTTGCCTTGCGCTGAAGAGGATATGCCCTTGAAATGGGTGTTTCTTCAAGACCACAACCCTAAACACACCATTAAATGAGTAAAATCTTGGTTTCAGGCCAACAAAATTGAGGTTATGGAGAGGCTATCTCAGTCTCCGGACCATAATCCGATAGAACTCTTATGGGGGGACATAAAAAATGCCATTTCTGAGGCAAAGCCAGCAAATGCCAAAAAATTGTGGGATGGAGTCTAAGCCTCCTGGGCTGGAATAACAGTTAACAGGTGAGAGAAGTAGGTTGACTATGCAACATAGATGTGAAGTAGTTCTAAAAAAATCTAGATATTAGGTGAATGATTCACAGGAATGCTTCATCGTCATAAAACAATAGTACATTTCAGCAGCAGATGGAAGGAAGGGAGACACAGTCATTACTAGTGGGTAGGCGGAGCCCACACAGGATAGAACACCTCAGATTAAAAAGAGTTGACCGGCCCCTCCAGCTTGGGCTCCTCCTACTCCAGCTCTCCAGTCTAAAATTTGAGGTCACAGAGGATAGTCGCTGCTGGAGCAGCTCCTCAGAAATTTTTTTTGTTTTTATCGGACAAGAGACTTGGACCCCCGTGGTTTTGAGGTCTCAGGGGTCTCAGCGCTGCTGGACCCCCACCCCTCCCTTGGCGGATCTGTATTACCCTTTAAAGTGGTCCCAGCAGAACCCTGCCGGCCCCGGGGGATGAGGGTTGCTTCCCTGGCGGGGACGCAAACCGCGCTTCTGGGGTCACTGCGTTCCCCGCCCTGGGGGGAAGCGATGGGCATAGCGCCACAAATCCCTGGGGGTCCCTGTGGCGCTCAGCTGGGTGAGTACTCAACATTTTTAATGTGTTTGAGTGCTTTAGCGGCTGCTAAAAGGATGCCTGCAGGACATGGGAGTGGGGCAGGAGCGCTCTGAGCGCGCGATTTTCTCCTGCCTCTCCTTTTCCGCTCTTTCACAGCGCGGCGGCCATTACTGAAGGTGACAGACTCCTCACCTCAATCAACAGGCGGGAACGCGGAGTGTCGCCTCCACTTACCCCCTCCTGAAACGCTACCATCGGGCGACGGATCCCTCTAATGGGCCGCTCTCCCCATGTGTCTATCGGCTGTAAGACGCGCTCCGGTTTTTTTTGAGAACAGTTAACCCCTCACCACCTCTAATGAAAGCGGCTGGTGCTAGGATGATTGATATGGAACCCTCTCTGCCTCCCTATGAAAGGGATGGTGGATCGAGGACGTATGGACGCGCCAGCCATCGGTACTCCGAGCCAGGAGGCTCCGCAGTGAGTACATCACAAAATGCCGATTATTGCGATGTCTGCTGCGCTGTCGGCGGCGCCGCCGCCTGGATTACCATCTCTTCCCCGTCGCAGCCGCTTTTGCGATCCCGTTCGGGTCCCACGATCGGCGCCACAAAAATTTAAGTCTCCGATTGCGATCTGGGCGAGGTCGCAAGATCGCCGCCGCCCGTTCTTGCGATCTCAACGGCGTCACAAGGCCGGCGCCGCAAATTTAGGCCCCGGCTTCAGACCAGGTTAGGCCTCAGAGGAGGGCGGGTTTACCGCGCTCCTAGTTGGCTCCGCCCACATCGCGTGCTGTGCAGGACCCGGCCATTGGCAGGAAGTGTTTAGCTCCTCCCTAGTTTCTCCTGCTCTTCCCTCCCATGTCTTCTGGCGCTTCTCGTGACCCACGAGAAGCTCAAAAACAGCATAATCTCGGCAGCCATCTTCCGGTCTCTCAGATCAACGCTGCGATACCAAAAGGGCTATTCTTCAGCTCCTCATCTTCCTCGCGTGGGCTCGGACACAGGACCTGGGTAAGCTTACACAGCGCTTAACCCTTCCCCTACAGCAGGCTCTCAGGTGCAAAATATGTCCCAATCAAAGGGATCTAAAAGGCCTGACAAAAACCACACTGTGGTGTATGTCGCCTGCGCTTCATGCAAGCTACCCTGCCGTCAAAGCATGGTTCCCAATTCTGTGCATCATGTGTCCAAGAGCCCACTGCTTCCACAGCTCAGGAGCCCCCTACTAGTGGGTCCTTCAGGGTGGCCTGCGTTTCTGGAGTCTATGGATTCTCTGACTAGGGCCTTGGATACCTTCCGTGGCTCCTCTTCTAGCCAGGGTGTCTCTTTTCCACAAAGGGGCCCGTTAGTCTTCAGAGAGACCTCATCAGACAGGGGCCGACCCGCGGCATCGGCAAAGCGGCCGTCTGGAAAACGCCGCCATAATGCATCCCCCAATCCATCTAGCGGTTCGGCATCTGCGAGCTCAGGACGGACCGTCTCCCAGATCCGCTACAGGATCAGTCTCGCGTATCTGACACGCAGACCTTCGACGGCGTCAAACGCAGCGGTCGGAGGTTTAAGTGATGTCAAAATGGAGGCCCTCACTCGTTCTATTGATGGCCTGTCTGACCTTCTAGGTTATTGGGTGTCAGCTAGATCCTCTCATGGCAGAAAGCGCCGCAGGCCGGTGCCATCCTTTCCGCGTAGCGACTCGGAGATCTCTGGTATGGAGGGTTCCCCTTCAAGCTCGGATGGGGAAATGTCCGATTCGGATAAGGAGGATCGGCAGGGACACTCTGCCTCTCTTTTGGGCCGTACAGAGGCTTTTATTGGAGCCATGAGGGAGGCGTTGCAGTTACCGGAGGAGGTAACTAGACGTCCTGGTAAATCGGCTCGAATGTTTCAGGAGTCGCATAGGTCGCGATCGGCATTACCATCTCTGGATGAGCTTAATGGGACAGTGGAGAAGGAACACCTGTGTCCAGATAAACGTTTTCAGGGGACACGGTTTTTTTGAGATTGTATCCGTGTTCGACGGAGTTTATTGATAATTGGATTCCTTCTCCTGAAGTGGATGTCCCTTTATCCCAGCTTAGCAAATCCTCATTACTTCCTGTTAAAGGGAAGGCGAGTCTGCAGGATCCGCTGGACAGAAAAACGGAGATGGCGGCGAAATCCATCTACGAGACCGCGGGTCATGGATTCAGAGCAGTACTAGGATCCATGTGTGCTTGTAAAGCTTCCCTGAGCGGGTTGGACCGTCTACGGACGGCGTGGCAAGATGGATCCCCGCTATCCGAGATAGATGGGCTTTTCAAGTTGTTGGAGGATGCAGCCCGATATGGCAGTGATGCAGGTTTGGATACTGCGTCACTGCTGTCCAGGGTGCAGTCCTCGGCGGTCACAGTCAGGAGAGCACTGTGGCTTAGATAGTGGACCGGGGGCGCGGTTTCCAAGCAAGGTTTGCTATCTTTAGCTTACAAGGGTGGTCAGCTATTTGGTTCTGACCTCACGGAGCTGATTGTCAAGCACTTCGCTCGGTTGTGGCGGCCCTTTCGCAGAACGTCTTTTTGGTGTCAATCGACATTCGCGACGCTTATTTGTATGTTCCCGTCGCTCCTGGAGGACTTCGGGTGGCTGGTCAGTCTATGGCCACACCACCCTGAACACGCCCGATCTCGTCTGATCTCGGAAGCTAAGCAGGGTCGGGACTGGTTAGTACTTGGATGGGAGTCCGCCTGGGAATACCAGGTGCTGTAATTGGGAGAAGTCGTCTCTGGACCCGTCGCAGTCAATCCTGTTTTTGGGGATGCATTTCGACACGGTACGAGCAGTGGTGTCTCGGCCTCCAGACAAGCAAGCGAGTCTTCTTCGACATGTACAGGTTATGAAGTCTTCGACAGCAATGTCCCTTCGAAGGTGTATGCGCCTTCTGGGTTTGATGGTGGTGTCGATGGAGGCAATTCCGTTTGCCCAATTTCATTCCAGGGCTCTCCAAATGCTCATTTTGAACCGTTGGGATCGATCGCAGGTTTCACTGGATTGCAGTGTCATCATCTCCCACAGGGTGCGAGAGTCTCTAGGATGGCGGTTACGTCCGGAAGTGTTATCCCTGGGGAAGTCCTTCCTCCCTCCGAGGTGTCGGTCATAACCACCGATGCCAGCCTGACGGGCTGAGGGGGTGTCTGGAACGATCTCTGGATTCAGGAGTATGGTCGTCGGAAGAGTCTGTCCTGCCGATCAATATCCTGGAATTGAGGGCAATTTTCCTTTGCCTCCAACACTGGACGGTCCCTTTAAGCGGTCTACCAGTCCGAGTGCAGACAGACAACGCTACGGCGGTAGCGTATATCAACCATCAAGGTGGGACGAGGAGCTTCAGGCTCATGATGGAGGTGTCTCAGATCCTGGTATGGGCCGAGGCCAGGGTGCCAGCCATCTCTGCGATTCACATTCCAGGAGTTCAGAATATCACAGCGGACTTCCTCAGTCGCGAAAAGATGGTTCCCGGAGAATGGAGTCTTCATCCGGAAATTTTTGCACTGCTGTGCTCCCGTTGGGGAACTCCCCAAGTGGATTTGATGGCATCCAGGTTCAATGCCAAGTTACCGACGTTCATGTCCAGGTACAAGGACCCGAAGGCTGTGGCGGTGGATGCTCTGGTGGCTCCGTGGGACCAATTCGAGCTAATCTATGTGTCCCGCCGATATCCTTACTTCCTCTGGTGTTGCGTCGGATCAGACTGGAGAGAATCCCGGCTATGTTGATAGCCCCAGATTGGCCAAGGAGGACGTGGTTCTCGACGCTGGTGTCGCTTCAGGCAGCGCCTCCACTTCCACTACCTCTTCGCCCGGACCTGTTGACCCAAGGGCCCATTCGTCACCCGGACCTGAAGTCTCTGCGTTTGACGGCGTGGCTCTTGAGACCGAAATCTTGATCCGTCAAGGTTTTTCAGCCGAAGTCATTGCCACTCTGCGGGCTGCCAGAGGTCCGGCTACTACTAGGACCACAAGACTTGGGAAGCCTTCTTTTCGTGGTGTTCGGGTTCTTCTAGGAACCCGAGGATTTTTTCCATTCCCAATTTGTTGGCCTTTTTACAGTTCGGGCTGGACAAGGGTTTGGCAGTTAGCACTCTGAAGGGTCGGGTTTCTGCTCTGTCCTTGCTATTTCGGAAGGCTATCGCCTCGCGTAGGGACGTACGTTCCTTTTTTCGCAGGGTAACCAGTCAGTTTCCGCCGCGGAAGGCACTTGTGTCTCCTTGGCGGCTTAATCTTGTCTTGGAGGCTCTTCAACATGGGCCTTTTGAGCCTATGGACTCTGTTAGCCTTTCTTTGCTCTCTTGGAAGGTTGCCTTCTTAGTGGCGGTCACTTCTTTGAGAAGTGTTTCTGAGTTGGCGGCTCTTTCTTGCTCGCCTCCTTTCCTGGAGTTTCACCCGGATCACGTAGTGCTTCGCACACGGGGTGACTTTCTACCTAAGGTGGTGTCACAATTTCATGTTAACCAGGATATTGTGTTGCCTTCGCTTTGTCCGGAGCCGAGGAATGCGAAGGAACGGGCCTTGCACACATTGGATTTAGTGCGGGCTTTGAAGTTCTATTTGTCTATTACTCAAAATTTTCGGAAGTCGGATTCTCTGTTTGTGATTCCAGCAGGTCGTCGACGTGGTCAACGAGCTTCTAAGGATTCTATAGCTCGTTGGATTCGGTCGGCCATTTTAGAGGCTTACCGACTTAAGGGCGAACTTTGCCCGATTAAGATTCAAGCTCACTCCACGAGGGCTGTGGGTTCATCGTGGGCCTTTCATCAAGGGGCCTCGGCAGCTCAGCTCTGGCGGGGTTCTGTCCACACATTTACGAAATTTTATAAGGTGGACGTCAGTGCTTCCGCTGATGCGGCCTTAGGACGTAGGGTCCTGCAGGCGGCTGTAGTTTAAAGTTCTTGTGAACTTGTATTTAGCGCTAGTTGCGCATTTATTTAAGTTGTTGGGAATCTGCCTCTGTTGGTTTTTTGCCCACCCTTAATTTTGGACTGCTTTGGGATGTCCCACTAGTAATGACTGTGTCTCCCTTCCTTCCATCTGCTGCTGAAAGACGGATTTTGGTAAGACCTTACCTGTAAAATCCTTTTCAGCGAAGGAAGGAAGGGAGACACAGATCCCTCCCATGGCAGAAGTGTGTTGTTGTGTTTTCAGATGCGGCGTGACCCTTCTCTGATAGCGATTATCTGGGCTGAGGTCGGCGCGCTAAGGCTCTGTTCCAGCATTGCCAGCTCATCGCAGTGGTCAGGTTCAGTGAGTAGTACCTGGGACTGTGTGGTTTTTTCCTGTTATATGCATAACCTGTCTTCTTGTTTTTTTCTGAAGTTCTTCAGAAGGGGTTATGTTGCTCCGCTGGTGATATTTGCTCTTCCTTAGCTTGTGCACGGACTGGAGAGCTGGAGTAGGAGGAGCCCAAGCTGGAGGGCCCGGTCAACACTCTTTTTAATCTGAGGTGTTCTATCCTGTGTGGGCTCCGCCTACCCACTAGTAATGACTGTGTCTCCCTTCCTTCCTTCCTTCACTGAAAAGGATTTTACAGGTAAGGTCTTACCAAAATCCGTCTATTGTGAGTTTGTAAAGACAAATGCAGACACTGCTATTTTTTTTTTAGAACAGCCCAATGTTCATTTTTTTATTTTTTTGTAAATTAGTTAAAAATTATTACATTTCTCTTCATGTTTTGAATGATAAAACAGTGTGCAAAGTTCACAATGCTGGAAATAAAAACTAGTATGAAGATTTTGTGATTAACTCATGTTTTTGAACACACTGCTGTTATTTTGCACCGTATCTCTATAAAGATACTCTTAAGTTGGGTCAACTATATGAATCAAATGCATTTAGAAATTTTAAGGCATTTCTAGATACTCAGTTTGTTTTCTTACTTTTGGTTTAACCCCTTAGGCTACTTTCACACTTCAGGCGTTTTGAATCAGGCGTGATCCGGCGTGTTTTTTTTAGCATTGACTTACATTAGCGCCGGACCGCGCCTGATGTCACTGCGTTGCATCCGTTTTTGGCGGATCCGTCGGAAATGTACATTCCGGCGGCCGGACAAGACACTTGCTGCAACGTTTTTTTTTTTTCTGGAGCCGCCTGATAGTGTCTGAATCGGCACTTCAGGCGGCCGGAAACAATGCAAACCTATGGCGCCGGACCAGTATTTTGACAAATCCGTCAGAAAACTGATCCGGAATCCAAGGTCTCTCTCTCCCTCTCTCCTCTCTCTCTCTTCTCCCTTTCTCCCTCTCTCTCTCCTCTCTCTCTCCCTCTCTCTTTCACTCTCTCCTCTCGGTCCGGGCACTGATAACTGCATTTTAAACATGGAAATTTTATATTTCCGGGTTCAAAAGGTCAAGACGGATCAGGCAAAAAACCTGATCAGTTGCATCAGTTTTTTAACATCAGCGCCGGATCCGTCCTATCAGGCATAGGACGGATTATGCCTGATTCAAAAAACCTGATGTGTGAAAGTAGCCTTAACGTCCAATGACGGACCGAGTCTGTAATTGGACACCTCCACCTGTTTGGTGCGGTCTCCAGCGATGAGCCCACACCTTTTCTGGCAAATGACAGCTGATCTGTGCACCTGACGTGCCCGGAACAGCAGCGGGTGGAATCACTTGTTAAATGCCGCTGTCAAACTCTGACAGGGACAATTAACAAGCACGCGCAGGAAGCGCATCATTACCTCTACCTATCGGCGCCTATGTCACATGACCGTGGTCGCCGATGGGTTGGCATGACGACCCGGGGTCTGCAGAAGACCCCTGTGGTTGTCATTGCTGGATCACTGAGTACCGCCTGGTGTTCGGCGCTCATAGCAAGTGAGCATATCTGCTACATAGAGCTGCAGCCCTGCTGTATGTAGCAAAGGCCATCGGACAACTACAGCTTCAAGTCTCCCATGGAAACTATTGAAGCAAGTAAAAAAAAAAGTTTTTAAAAATATAAAAAAAAAATATAAAAGTTTAAATCGCCCCCTTTCGCTACATTCAATTTAAAGCAATAAAAAATTAAAATATACACATATTTAGCATCGCCGCATTCAGAATTGCCCGATCTATCAATATATAAAAAGAATTAATCCAATCGGTAAATGGCGTAACAAGAAAAAAAAATCTAAACACAAATTAAATTTTTTTGGTCGCTGCAACATTGCAATAAAATGCAATAATGGGCGATCAAAAGAATGTTTCTGCACCAAAATGGTATCCATAAAAACGTCAGAACGGCACGCAAAAAATAAGTCCTCACCCAACCCGAGATCACGAAAAATGGAGACGCTACGGGTCTCGGAAAATGGCAATTTTTTTTTTACAAACTTTGGAATTGATTTTTCACCACTTTGATAAAAAAGAACTGAGACATGTTTGGTGTCTATGAACTCGGAATGACATGGAGAATCATAATTGCAGGTAAGTTTTAGCATTTTGTAACCTAGTAAAATAGCCAAACAAAAAACAAGTGTGGGATTGCCCATTTTTTGCAATTTCACCGCAGCTGGAATTTTTTTCCTGCTTTCTATTACACGACATGGTAAAACCAATGGTGTCGTTCAAAAGTACAACTCGTCCTGCAAAAAACAAGCCCTCACATGGCCATTTTGACCAAAAAGTAAAAAAGTTATGGGTCTGGTAAGAAGGGGAGGAAAAAATGAAAATGCAAAACCAAAAATATTTCTGGTCGTTAAGGGGTTAAACAATTTCTATTTTGTACATGCATTGTATGAAATTTTTTTTATTTAAGCTGAGAATTTGCAGACACGATGTTTTGGACTATTGGTCCTCGTCAGTACAAAGTATGAAACATGATTTGGCTAGCTGAGAGGCTCTGGACTGAGGTCTAATGGGTAAGGTCCGAAACACCGTATCTGCAAATTGAGATATGATTTGGCTTTTATCCTAAGTCACATTACAAGACTCGTTAAAAGGTTAATTGTGACTTGTAGGATCGCTACTTCCAATAGGTGGCGCTATAGAGTACAAGTCCTCTTTTTCTTAAGAGGCAATTTGCATATAAAATTTCCCAGAGGAGCATTGCACGGCGAATAAGCCTCCTTACCTTGACACGCCAGAGCTGGTATGTCACTCTCCACAAAGAGAAACCTTACCCCTTAGAGACCATTGAACAGTTTTGTTATAAATTTAATCACTGGTCCGATGTTTTAATTCTAAAATGTAAATGCAAGGAAAAATAGTTAATGGGACCTTGTCAGCATGAAGTGACTGTTCATACCAAGTACAGGCTCTTGGTGAACCCTTGATGTAGCCTAACATTTAAGTGCACCTACCCACCTATTTTTTTTTCCCTCCATCTCCACTCCCCTTTTTGAGTTCTGGCTTTATACAGATAGAGAAGAGCAGATTTACATGTAAAACAAGCAGATGGGAAGGTGTATATAAATGATGCACCAAAGCCTCTAATTTGTTTGAACAGTCGTTCTATGCTCAGTCCCTTTAACCCCGAAGGTGATTTGCACGTTAATGACCAGTCCAATTTTTACAATTCTGACCACTGTAGCTTTGAGGTAATAACTCTGGAACGCTTCAACCAACGGGTCCCACTCATTCTGTTCTTTCGTGACATATTTTACTTCATGATAGTGGTAAAATTTCTTCGATATGATTTGCATTTATTTATGGGAAAAAAAACAAAGTTGACCAAAATTTGGAAAATGTTGCTTTTTTTCACTTTGAACCCTTATGCCCTTAAATCAGAGAGATATGTCACACAAAATAGTTAAATATTACTTCCCACATGTCTACTTTACTTTAGCACAATTTTTTAAACAATTTTTTAGTAAGTTAGAAGGGTTAAAAGTTGGCCAGCGATTTCTCATTTTTACAGCAAAATTTTCAAAACCTTTTTTTTTAAGGTACCACATTACATTTGAAATGACTTTGAGTGGCCTATATGATAGAAATACACAAGTAACACCATTCTAAAAACTGCACCCAAGGTGCTCAAAACCATATTCAAGAACTTTATTAACACTTCAGGTGCTTCACAGGAATTTTTGGAATGTGGGGAAAAAAAATGAACATAAGTTTTTTCAATTTCTCCTGAGCATACCGATACCCCACATGTAAGGAAAAACCACTGTTTGGGCGCACGGTAGAGCTCTGTAGGAAAGAAGCATCATTTTGAAATTTTGAATGTAAAATTTGCTGGAATCGTTAGCAGACGCTATGCACCGTTTGGAGAGCCCCTGATGTGCCTAAACAGTGGAAACCCCCACAAGTGACCCCATTTTGGAAAGTATTTAGATGTGTGGTGAGCACCTTGAACCCCCAGGTGCTTCACAGAAGTTTATAACGTTAAGCTGTGAAAATAAAAAAGATCACATTTTCCCCACAAAAATGTTATTTTGGCCCCAATTTTTTGCTTTCAAAAAGGTAACAGGAGAAATTGCACCATACAATTTGTTGTGCAATTTCTCCTGAGTATGCCGATACACCATATGTGGGGGATAACTACTTTTGAGGCACAGTGCAAAGCTCTGAAGGGAAGTAGTGCCATATTGGAGTTCAGATTTTGCTGGAATGGTCACATTGGCAGAGCCCCTGAGGTGCCAGGACAACAGAAACCCCCACCCCATGTGAACTCGTTTTACAAAATACACCCCCTAGTGAATTCATCTAGGGGTGCAGTGATCACATTGACACCACATGTGCCTCACAGAATTTTATACCATTGAGCAGTGAAGAAAGAATAAATTAAATTTTTTACCACTAAAATGTTTTAGCCTCAAGTTTTTAATTTTTATAAGGGCTAATAGGTAAAAAATGGACTACAGTTTATTGTAAAAAATTCTCCTGAGTGCATGAATACCCTACATGTAATTGGGAAATACTTTTCAGGCACAGTGTAAAGCTCAGAAGAGAAGGAGCGCCATAATATACTGCAGATTTTACTGTTATTGTTTGCAGGTGGCATGACCCAGTTGGAGAGACCCTGAGGTGCCAGCAGAGCAGAACCCCCCATAAGTGACCCCATTTTACAAACTACACCTCTCAATGAATTCATCTATGGGGTGCAGTGATCACAACAATGAGAGGAAGGTCTCTTCTGTTACCTTTCACCAGAAGAACAAACTACCTTCTAGTAAGTAGTATACAGGTCTATTCTATGCCAGAGTTTGAGCAAAAAAAATTGACATTAGCTATTCCTAGGACTGTTAGCATGGGCAACCATGGTTAATTGATAGAGCTTTGTTCACTGGGAGCAGGTACAGAATTGTGGGTGGCAGCCATTGTGAAGTGCAGTGTGTGGAAGAAATTTTATAACATGACGTTTTTAGAAATGTGTGGCTTATTCGGATACACTTAGAATCGTAGGTACACTTGAATATCTGATGTGTATTCATAACTATATCAAAAAGTTGTTCATACACTCTGCAGTTGAAACAGGTATTCCAGTTAAACAACGCTGAAAGTATAATCTTTAGTTATTGATGCAGCTAAAGATATTCTAAAGGCAAATCTTTGGAAGAGAAGGCTTTATTTGTGGGCTGCGTCTAATACACTTTTTAGAAAATATTTCCATGAACTTTCTACAAACTGCAACAAATCGCATTAACACTTTTCAATAATCAGATTTTGAAGATGAGCAAGTGGGATTGGAACCTGAGGACACTGCTGCCATTTTCAACTATAAGAACTTGTCCATTGGTAACGTATGCCATTACTTCCTGTTTTGGGGAGGTTTAACTATTTGCGTGCTAACTACTTTCTAACAAATTCCATTAAAAACCTTGGGTAAAATGTAAACACACATCAGGCGCCATCAAGTAAAACTGGGGGATACTTTAAATAGTTACTTTTTAAGACCTCCTTTTCTTGTGAGTAGCTTTTTAGAATAGGCTGGCATGTGTGTATGAGGAATAACATAACTGGCATCTTTCGTAGCCAGTTTTGCCCTCTGCATACTCGATCTCTTAATTTCCAATCCATTCTTAGTTGTTGGGGGGACTGTTGTGAATGTTTTGGAAATGAATTCTGAGCAGAAGCTCCCTCTGGTGGGTACAAACAGTACTGAACCATTCAATGAGGATTGGCAATCAGGAGTCACAGAGTGGCTTGATATAAGGGAGGTTCCCTCCCATCATGGTTGCCGGTGATCAATTGTTCTTGTCTCAACTGTGGTTCCTGGTTCACTTGGAAGCTTGCTGAGTCTTGCCTCTTCTTCTACTTTCAGATAAGATATTTTCTGTTTTTTGTTTTTGTGCTTACCATTTGCATATTTCTCTGCATTTCTGTGAGGTTAGCCAGGTTTCCCCCCCCCCTGTGGGGCTTGGGCTCCTCTCGGTTCTGCTGGAGCCACTGTTGTTTGTTCATTTGCCTTTTCCAGTTTTTTCAGTGGCTGCGGCTTAGTTTTGTTACACCAGAGAACTGATTTAGGTGGTAGAGGTCGTGTGATCTCAGGTGTTTTTGCAATTAGTAGCGTTGGCATTTTTTAGGGTTTTTTTTGGATTGCAGTGAGTATCCTTTCTATCCTTTTCTGTCTAGGCAGATTGGGCCCCAGCGTTTGCTCATACTATTTTCTGTCTGTGTCTGTATTTCCTCTTGTCTAACCGCCATTACATGTTTGGGGCTTCCTATGTTCTTTGGGGATCTGCTCCAGGGCAGATAGCTTTCCTCTTTCTATCTTTAGGTGTAGTTAATCTTTCAGGCTGTGACGAGGCGTCTAGGACCAACGTAGGAACCCTCCACGGCTGCCTTTAGTTGTGGTGGTTAGTCAGGGTAATGCAATCCAATAGATTCCAACCTCTCTGGTGTATTTCCGTTTTTGCCTGCTCTCCTCAGCTACCAAAACGTAACTGTATCACCGGCCAAACTGAAAATTGTATGGTACTCACAGAAGGGAAAAATAGTGTGGAAAGAAAAAAAAAGTTGTCAGAGTTGTCAGAGATTTTTTTTTTTTTTTTCTGTTTCTTGCATTTTTTCCCTCTATTTCTCTGGGTGCTGAGGAGGATTTTTTTTTCTCTCAATGGAGCTTGCACAGCTGTCTGGCCGTGTGGATCAGCTTGCCACTGAGGTTCGGAGTATTGCTACCTATCTTGCTGGGTTGCTGGTTGTGGAACCTAGGATTCCCATGCCAGATTTGTTTTTGGGAGATCGGGCCAAATTTCTGAATTTCAAAAATAACTGTAAGTTGTTTTTTGCCTTAAAACCTAAGTCCTCAGGGAACGCAGCACAGCAGGTTCAAATTGTCATCTCTCTCCTGCGTGGCGATCCTCAGGATTGGGCTTTTTCCCTGACACCTGGGGACCCTGTTTTGAGTGATGTTGATGCATTTTTTCAGGCTCTGGGGTTATTGTACGATGAGCCTAATGTCACTGATCAAGCTGAAAGAACCTTGTTGGAATTAAATCAGGGGCTTGAGGACGCTGAGTTATACTGTCAGAAATTCCGAAAATGGGCAGTCCTAACCAAATGGAATGATGATGCTTTGGCAGCCCTTTTTCGGAAGGGGCTGTCAGAGAATGTAAAAGATGTTATGGTGGGTTTCCCTGCTCCATCTGGTCTCAATGATTCTATGTCATTAGCGATTCAAATTGACAGACGTTTGCGTGAGCGTAGAGGTATGCGTGGAATAGTGTTGCCTTGTGAGCCAGCTTCTGAACCCATGCAGTGTGATAGAGTGGCTTCTGGGGCACAGCGTCATGAGTTTCGAAAACGCAATGGGTTATGTTTCTATTGTGGTGATGCCTCTCATGCTATTTCTGTCTGCCCTAAGTGGGGAAGACGTTTTGCACGCTCAGTTGTCTTGGGTAGTGTTCAGACTAAATTTCTGTTGACTGTTACCCTGATTTGCTCCCTGTCCACATTTTCTGCTCAGGCTTTTGTTGATTCAGGAGCAGCAATTAACCTGATGGATTTTGATTTTGCCAAACGTTGTGGGTTTCCCTTGATACCCCTACGGAAGTCTATTCCCCTACTGGGGATTGATTCTACCCCTTTGGCTGAGAATAAACCCCAGTTTTCTACTCAGGTGATAATGAGGGTTGAACCTGATCATCAGGAGAGTTGCACATTTTTGGTACTGTATAATCTGCATGACATTATTGTACTAGGTTTCCCTTGGTTACAGTCTCATAATCCTGTTTTGGATTGGAGATCTGTGTCTGTGACCAGTTGGGGCTGCCAATGTGTTAATGCCAACACTCCTGTTTTTTCTGCCTCTCCCCTGTCTCAGGAAGTTCCTGACTTTTTTGACTGATTTTTCTGATGTGTTTAGCAAAGTAAATCTGCATTCTTGCCCCCCATAGGAGCTATGACTGCGCTATTGAATTAGTGCCTGGTAGTAAATTCCCTAAAGGTCGCCTTTTTAACTTGTCTGTACCTGAACATGACGCTATGCGGTCTTATATCAAGGAGTCATTGGAGAAGGGTCATATCAGACCATCCTTTTCACCCTTGGGTGCCGGTTTTTTCTTTGTGGCCAAAAACGATGGTTCATTAAGGCCGTGTATTGATTATCGTCTCTTGAACAAGATTACTGTGAAATATCAATATCCGTTACCCTTGATTTCTGACCTGTTTTCCAGGGTGAAAAGTGCTACTTGGTTTACCAAGCTTGACCTCAGGGGGCGTATAACCTTAATCGCATTAAGCACGGGGATGAATAGAAGACAGCGTTTAATACCCCAGAGGGGCATTTTGAGTACCTAGTGATGCCCTTTGGGCTCACTAATGCTCCTTCCGACTTCCAGTCCTTCATGAATGACATTTTCAGGGATTTTGTGGATAAATTTCTGATTGTTTATTTGGATGATATCTTGATTTTTTCCAATGACTGGGACTCTCATGTGAAACATGTTCGGACTGTGCTCCAGATTTTGAGAGAGAATGCACTGTATGTGAAGGGATCAAAGTGTCTTTCAGCAGCAGAACGGAAGGAAAGGAGACACACTAGTCATAACTAGTGGGTAGGCGGAGCCCAGATGAGATAGACACCTCAGATTAAAAAGAGTGTTGACCGGCCCCTCCAGCTCGGGCTCCTCCTACTCAGCTCTCCAGTTTAAAATTTGAGGTCTCAGAGGATAGTCGCTGCTGGAAGCAGCTCCTCAGAAGATTTTATTATTTTTTATCGGACAGAGACTTGGATCACCAGAAGTGGTCTAGAGGTCTCAGGGGTCTCAGCGCTGCTGGACCCCCACCTCTCCCTTGGCGGATCTGTATTACCCTATATGGTGGTCCCTGCAGAACCCTGCCGGCCCGGGGGGGATGAGGATGGCTTCCCTGGCGGGGACGCAAACCGCGCTGCAGGGGTCACTGCGTTCCCCGCCCTGGGGGGAAGCAATGGGCATAGCCCACAAATCCCTGGGGGTCCCTGTGGCGCTCAGCTGGGTGAGTACTCAACATGTAATGTGTTTTGAGTGCTTCAGCGACTGCTGCGGCAGCCGCTGTTACGTGTATACATGTCGGTGACTGGTGTTTTTTGTCCGCAGGTAGATGCCTGCAGGACATAGGAGCGGGGGAGAGAGGAGTTGCGCGCCTTTTTATTTGAATTTTCGCGCCGCTCTGAGCGCGCGCTTTACTGCTGTCTCCTTTTCCGGCTTCTCTCATGGAGCACATCGGAGGCACAGCGCGGCGGCCATTACTGAAGCAGGCTGAAAGCTTCCTCGGGCCTTTCTCTCCTCCCCTCCCGGCAAGACGCTTCACCGTGACCAGCTGGGTGAGTCTCTTCTACCCGTCTGGGCAGAAGCTTAACCCCCTCACCCCCACAGTGCGGGCGCCTTTCTGAAGCACAAATGAGTGGCAGACAGCACTGTCCTGCAGCTGTTATCCCATAAGAGGGCTCGCACACTCTTTTCATTAAAGAGGTTGTGGGGAGTCTGCGACATTAATGCCACTATACGTTCCCGCTAACGATCCCGATAACGACGCATACTAATGCGATCGTTTGTGTGATCGTTTTAATGTCGCTAGTAGCTGCCAATCTGGGCGATCTCATTAACGACGCATAAGCGGTTAGCGATCTCCTTTACGAATTTGGCGGTCATTGCGATGTACAAAACAGCGCAATTTTTTAGCGATCTCGTGAACGTTCTTGTTTAGTGTGGCATAGCTGCCTGCAGCTGCTGCCTTATAAAGGCACTTGGGGCTCGCACACCCTTTTCATTATCAAGGTTGTGGGGAGTCTGCTACTTTAACCCCTTCTTAGGCGGTTAACTCTTAATGGGGGACAGCTGAGGTAGCTCTCTCTTTAAGAGCTTTAATCCTTCAGCGTTTGTTTTTTCTTTAAGGAACACACTGTTCTAGTTTTCTGACAGGTTTATCCTGCTATTTACTGTGCAAGGACATGTCAGATGCGGACCGTCTCCCAGATCCGCTACAGGATATTGATGGCCGGTCTGACCTTCTAAGTTTTTGGGTGTCAGCTAGATCCTCTCAAGGAAGCGACACAAGCCGGTGCCTTCCTTCCCGCGTAACGAAGATGTCCGATTCGGACAAGGAGGATCGGCAGGGACACTCTGTCTCTCTTTTGGGCCGTACGGAGGCTTTTATTGAAGCCATGAGGGCGTTAGTTACCGGAGGAGGTAACTAGACGTCCTGGTAAGTCGGCCCGGATTTTTCAGGAGTCGCATAGGTCGCGATCAGCTTTACAACGTTTTCAGGCACTGTATCCGTGTTCTACGGAGTTGATTGATAATTGGATCCCTTCTCCTGAAGGGGATGTCCCTTTATCCCAGCTTAGCAAATCTTCCTGTTAAAAAGAAGGCGAGTCTGCAGGACCCGCTGGACAAAAAAACGGAGATGGCAGCAATATCCATCTGCGAGGCCGCGGGTCATGGATTCAGTACTAAGGATCCATGTGTGCTTGTAAAGCTTCCCTGAGCCGGTTGGACTGTCTACGGACGGTGTGGCAAGATGGATCTCCTCTATCGAGGTAGATGGGCTTTTCAAGTTGTTGGAGGATACTGCGTCACTGCTATCCAGGGCGCAATCCTCGGCAGTCACAGTCAGAGAGCACTGTGGCTTAGACAGTGGACTGGGGACGCGGTTTCCAAGCAGGGTATGCTATCTTTAGCTTACAAGGTGGTCAGCCTTTGGATCTGACCTCACGGAGCTGATTGCAAAGGCAAAAGAAACGGCTTTACTGCAGCGAAGAGCTGTGACTTCTGCGTCTGGCAGGACTAGTGCCGGTAGTAGTCGGCGGTCCTTTCGGTCCAGGGGATGGTTCGGTCAGCCCTCTTGGGGATCGGGTCGTCCCTCTTTTTCAGGAAAAGAGACCTCTCAGAAATCCCGCACTCCCTAGAAACAAAGTT
This sequence comes from Oophaga sylvatica, assembly GCA_033576555.1. NCBI lineage: Eukaryota > Metazoa > Chordata > Amphibia > Anura > Dendrobatidae > Oophaga > Oophaga sylvatica. The sequence goes on along the minus strand of JARQOD010000001.1, from coordinate 558,341,750 downwards.
TCCATCAAGAAAAGCGAGAAGCTGAAAAAAAGCCCGCTAAGGCGTACTGACGCCAGAGTCTCACTCGAGGGCTCTCGAGTGAGGGGTCGCCTGCTCCAATTCAAATTGACTTGGGTTTCCCGCGTCCCGGACGCCTGGATGACGCGGGTTGTATCGGCAGGCTACTTTATAGAGTTTTTTCTTCTCGACCCCCAGACAGTTTTTGCCAATCTCGCATTCCGTCAGAGTCCGAGCTATTTGCCGCTCTACTGCGAGAGGTCGATTCCCTTCTGCAGAAGGGTGTGGTGGTACCGGTTCCGCAGAAGGACCGGGGAAGAGGGTTTTATTCCAACCTCTTTGTGGTCCCCAAAAAGGAAGACAAATTTCGCCCCATTCTGGATCTCAAAAGATCGAATCGGCATGTCCACACCCGGAAGTTCCGCATGGAGTCGCTTCGCTCCGTTGTGGCAGCCTTGTCGCAGAAAGATTTTTTGGTGTCAATCGACATTCGCGACGCTTATTTGCATGTTACAGTCGGAAGGGCTCACCAACGCTTCCTTCGTTTTGCCATAGGTCAGGACCATTACCAGTTTGTGGCTCTGCCATTCGGGTTGGCCTCAGCGCCAAGAGTTTTTACAAAAATTCTGGCGCTTCTCATGGCAATTTTTCAAGGACAGGGGGTTTAGATTCTCCCTGCCTGGATGACCTTTTGATGGTGACGTCCCCAAAGGAGGAGGCGGTGACGGCTCGCAATCTATCCCTTCAGCTCCTGGAGGACTGCGGGTGGCTGATCAATTGGGAAAAGTCGTCTCTGGAACCGTCGCAGTCAATCCTGTTTTTGGGAATGCATTTCGACGAGCAGTGGTGTCTCTGCCTCCAGACAGCAAGCATGTCTCCTTCGACATGTACAGGTTATGAAGTCTTCGACAGCAATGTCCCTTTGAAGGTGTATGCGCCTTCTGGTTTTGATGGCGTCCATGGGGGCTCTTCTGTTTGCCCAGTTTCATTCCAGGGCCCTCCAAAGGCTCATTCTGAGCCGTTGGCGATCGCAGGCTTCGCTGGATTACAGTGTCATCATCTCCCACAGGGTGTGAGAGTCTCTAGGATGGTGGTTACGTCCGGGAGCGTTATCCCTGGGGAAGTCCTTCCTCTCTCCGAGGTGGTCGGTCATAACCACCGATGCCAGCCTGACGGGCTGGGGAGGTGTCTGGAACGATCTCTGGATTCAGGGAGTATTGTCGTCGGCTGTCCTGCCGATCAACATCCTGGAATTGTGGGCAATTTTCCCTTGCCTCCAACACTGGACGGTCCCTTTAAGCGGTCTGCCAGTCCGAGTGCAGACAGTCAATGCGACGGCGGTCGCGTATATCGAACATCTAGGTGGGACAAGGAGTTCCAGGCTCATGGTGGAGGTATCTCGGATCCTGGTATGGGCTGAGACCAGAGTGCCAGCCATCTCTGCGATCCACATTCCAGGAGTTCAGAATATCACGGCAGACTTTCTCAGTCGCGAGAAGATGGATCCCAGAGAATGGAGTCTTCATCCGGAGATTTTTGCACTGCTGTGCTCCCGTTGGGGAACTCCCCAAGTGGATTTGATGGCATCCAGGTTCAATGCCAAGTTACCGACTTTCATGTCCAGGTACAAGGACCCGAAGGCTGTGACGGTGGATGCTCTGGTGGCTCCGTTGGACCAATTCGAGCTAATCTATGTGTTCCCGCCGATACCCTTACTTCCTCTGGGGTTGCGTCGGATCAGACTGGAGAGAATCCCGGCTATGTTGATAGCCCCAGATTGGCCAAGGAGGACATGGTTCTCGACATTGGTGTCGCTTCAGGCAGCGCCTCCTTTTCCACTTTCTCTTCGCCCGGACCTGTTAACCCAAGGGCCCGTTCGTCATCCGGAGCTGAAGTCTCTGCGTTTGACGGCGTGGCTCTTGAGACCGAAATATTGACCGTCAAGGTTTTTCAGCCAAAGTCATTGCCACTTTGCGGGCTGCCAGAGGTCCGGCTACTACTAGGATTTATCACAAGTCTTGGGAAGCCTTCTTTTCGTGGTGTTCGGTTCTTCTAGAAACCCGAGGATTTTTTTCCATTCCCATTTTGTTGGCCTTCCTGCAATTAGGGCTGGACAAGGGTTTGGCAGTGAGCACCCTGAGGGTCAGGTTTCTGCTCTGTCCTTGCTGTTACGGAAGGCTATCGCCTCGCGTAGGGACGTACGTTCCTTTTTTCGCGGAGTAACCCGCCAGTTTCCGCCGCGGAAGGCGCCTGTGTCTCCTTGGCGTCTCAATCTTGTTTTTGGAGGCTCTTCAACACGGGCCTTTTGAGCCTATGGACTCTGTTAGTCTTTCTTTGCTCTCTTGGAAGGTTGCCTTCCTAGTGGCGGTCACCTCTTTGAGAAGGGTTTCTGAGTTGGCGGCTCTTTCTTGCTCGCCTCCTTTCCTGGAGTTTCACCCGGATCGCGTAGTGCTTCGCACACGGGGCGACTTCTTACCTAAGGTGGTGTCGCAATTTCATGTTAACCAGGATATTGTGTTGCCCTCTCTTTGCCCGGGGCCGAGGAATGCGAAGGAACGGGCCTTGCACACATTGGATTTGGTGCGGGCTTTGAAGTTCTATTTGTCTGTTACCCAAGGTTTTTGGAAGTCGGACTCTCTGTTGGTGATTCCAGCAGGTCGTCGACGTGGTCAACGAGCTTCCAAGGATTCTATAGCTCGTTGGATACGGTCGGCCATTTTGGAGGTTTACCGACTTAAGGGCGAACCTTGCCCGATTAAGGTTCGAGCTCACTCCACGAAAGCTGTGGCTTATCGTGGGCTTTCCATCAAGGGGCCTCGGCAGCTCAGCTCTTATCGTAAATTTATTGGTAATTTCTCTGTTATTGTTAAACCATTGACTGATTTGACCAAAAAGGGTTCTGATGTGGTGAATTGGCCTCCTGAGGCAGTCTCTGCATTTCAGGAACTTAAAGGGAATCTGTCACCCCAAAAATGCCATATCAAGTAAAGATATGGCTGAATAGAGCGTCCCATAACTAAGCTAACGGTGGATTTCATATATCATGATACCCCCGTTTTCATAGCTAAATACCTTTTTAAAGTTGGTGATTGAACGTGTCAATCACTGCAGTCAGGTCAGGAGGGCGGCGGTTTTCATGTCCTCCCCCGCCCCCGCTCCTCGTCATCTGTTGCGTATCGCCGTCTGTGAATACCACAGACGGCGTTAGGTTCCTGCAATTGCGCAATTCAAAATTCTGCCCGGCGCATGTGCAGTATGCTTTGCCCAGCAGTGGGCAAAGCATAAAATGACTACAGCGCATTCGCTAGTCTTTCATTGCCCCGGAAATTACTGCTTGCCTTGGACGACTTCCGGGGCAAGGAAAGACTAGCGCATGCGCTGTAGTCATTTTATGCTTTGCCCACTGCTGGGCAAAGCATACTGCGCATGCGTCGGGCAGAATTTTGAATTGCGCAATTGCGGGAACCTAACGCCGTCTGTGGTATTCACAGACGGCGATACGCAACAGATGACGAGGAGCGGGGGCGGGGTAGGACATGAAAACCGCCGCCCTCCTGACCTGACTGCAGTGATTGACACGTTCAATCACCAACTTTAAAAAGGTATTTTGCTATGAAAACGGGGGTGTCATGATATATGATACCCACCGTTAGCTTAGTTATGGGACGCTCTATTCAGCCATATCTTTACTTGATATGGCATTTTTGGGGTGACAGATTCCCTTTAAGCAGAGATTCACTTCTACTCCTGTTCTACGGCAGCCTGATGTTTCTCTGCCATTTCAGGTGGAGGTTGATGCCTCTGAAATTGGGGCAGGTGCCGTTTTGTCCCAAAGAGATCCTGAGACCTCTAAAAGTAACCCTTGTGCCTTTTTCTCTCGAAAATTTTCTCCAACTGAACGTAATTATGACGTGGGTAATCGGGAGTTATTGGCCATGAAGTGGGCTTTTGAAGAGTGGAGACATTGGCTGGAGGGAGCCAAACATCAGGTGGTGGTTCTCACGGACCATAAGAATCTGGTTTATCTGGAATCAGCCAAGCGACTTAATCCTAGACAGGCCAGGTGGGCCTTGTTTTTTACACGTTTTAATTTTGTGGTTTCCTTTCTTCCTGGCACTAAGAACGTTAAGGCGGATGCCCTCTCGAGGATTTTCCTTGCGGACTCTACTGAGTTATCTGATCCTGCTGTTATTTTGAAAGAGGGTGTAGTTCTTTCCGCCATCTCGCCCAATTTGAGACTGGCTCTGTAAGGGTGTCAGGAGGATAAACCCGAGCACTGCCCTATTGGGAAATTGTTTGTCCCAGACCGGTGGAAAAAGAGTGTGATGTCTGAGATTCATTGTTCCGCGTTGGCCGGTCATCCTGGAATTTTTGGTACCAGAGACTTCGTGAGTCGGTCCTTTTGGTGGCCTACTTTGTCTCGTGACATCAGGGAGTTTGTGCAGTCCTGTGGGACTTGCTCTCGCTCCAAGCCTTGCTCTCGCTCTAGTGGTTTGTTGATGCCATTGCCTGTGCCCAAGAGACCATGGACCCATATCTCTATGGATTTTATTTCCGACCTCCCTGTTTCTCAGAGAATGACCGTTATCTGGGTGATTTGTGATAGGTTTGACAAGATGATACATCTTGTGCCATTACCTAAGTTGCCTTCCTCCTCCGAATTGGTGCCTTTGTTCCTCCAGCACGTGGTTCGGTTACACGGCATTCCTGAGAACATTGTGTCTGACAGAGGAGTCCAGTTTGTTTCCAGATTTTGGAGGACTTTTTGTTCTAAACTTGGTGTTCAATTGTCTTTCTCCTCTGATTTTCATCCTCAGACCAATGTACAAACTGAGAGAACAAACCAGACATTGGAGACTTATCTGAGATGCTTTGTGTCTGCTGATCAAGATGACTGGGTCTCTTTTTTGCCTTTGGCTGAGTTTGCTCTTAATAATAGGGCTAGCTCTGCCACTTTGATGTCTCCATTTTTCTGCAATTTTGGGTTTCACCCTCGATTTTCTTCGGGACAGACGGAGGCTTCTGTCTGTCCGGGTGTTGACTCTGTTGTGGAGCGTATGCAGCAGATTTGGAACCAGGTAGTGGAGAGGTTGTCCCTCTCTCAGGAGAAGGCCCAGCGGTTTGCCAACCGGCATAGGACTGATGGTCCTCGGTTTAAAGTGGGGGACTTGGTCTGGTTACCCTCAAGAAATATCCCTATGAGAGTTGCATATCCTAAGTTTAAGCCTAGGTTCATTGGACCTTATAAGATCATGGAGATTCTTAATCCTGTTTCCTTTCGTTTACTTCTTCCAGGGACATTTAAGATCCATAACGTGTTCCACAAGTCCTTATTGAAGAGGTTTGTCGAGCCAGTGGTTCCTATGGCTGTGCCTCCTGACCCTGTTTTGGTTGAGGGCAATCTGGAGTATGTGGTTGAGAAAATATTGGATTCTCGTTTTTCTAGACGGAAGCTCCAGTATTTGGTTAAGTGGAGAGGTTATGGTCAGGAGGACTATTCTTGGGTGTTTGCTTCGGACATCCATGCTAGGAAACTGATCCGTGCCTATCACCGAGCTCATCCTGACCGACCTTGTTGCACAAATGAGGGTTCGGTGACCCCTCCTCAAGGGGGGGTACTGTTGTGAATGTTTTGGAAATGAATTCTGAGCAGAAGCTCCCTCTGGTGGTTATAAACAGTACTGAACCATTCAATGAGGATTGGCAATCAGGAGTCACAGAGTGGCTTGATATAAGGGAGGTTCCCTCCCATCATGGTTGCCGGTGATCAATTGTTCTTGTCTCAACTGTGGTTCCTGGTTCACTTGGAAGCTTGCTGAGTCTTGCCTCTTCTTCTGCTTTCAGATAAGATATTTTCTGTTTTTGTTTTTGTGCTTACCATTTGCATATTTCTCTGCATTTCTGTGAGGTTAGCCAGGTTCCCCCCCCGGGGGCTTGGGCTCCTCTCGGTTCCGCTGGAGCCACTGTTGTTTGTTCATTTGCCTTATCCAGTTTTTTCAGTGGCTGCGGCTTAGTTTTGTTACACCAGAGAACTGATTTAGGTGGTAGAGGTCGTGTGATCTCAGGTGTTTTTGCAATTTGTAGCGTTGGCATTTTTTAGGTTTTTTTTGGATTGCAGTGAGTATCCTTTCTATCCTTTTCTGTCTAGGCAGATTGGGCCCCAGCGTTTGCTCATACTATTTTCTGTCTGTGTCTGTATTTCCTCTTGTCTAACCGCCATTACATGTTTGGGGCTTCCTATGTTCTTTGGGGATCTGCTCCAGGGCAGATAGCTTTCCTCTTTCTATCTTTAGGTGTAGTTAATCTTTGAGGCTGTGACGAGGCGTCTAGGACCAACGTAGGAACGCTCCACGGCTGCCTTTAGTTGTGGTGGTTAGTCAGGGTACTGCAATCCAATAGATTCCAACCTCTCTGGTGTATTGCCGTTTTTGCCTGCTTTCCTCAGCTACCAAAACATAACAGGGGACACTAGCTGAGTTTGACAAACATTTGAAATGGTGTCAAGCAACATGTCAGATATTATACAGCAATGCTGAGCTGTATGGATGTGAATGAGCTGTGGTGTGAGGTGAGACTTGTTAGAAAGTTCTGCGCTATCTTTCTGTGTCTCGTTTTGTTTCCCCTCCCTGTTCACCTGCTCCTCCCTTCATAGGTTATAATGGGCTGTGGCACATGACACCACAGTGCTTCTACAGTCAGTTTTGTCTCAACAAGATGGATTTGAGTTTTTTCAGAGAGGATGACCAGTTCTGGAGGCTGGTGGGAAGCTTATTTTTCTCATAAGATACATTACAAAGTTTCTTATGCTCCCCTATATGCAGAGAGGAAGACAGGAACTCTAGTGAGGGTAGCAATCTTAAGTCAATATCAACTTTTTAAGGAGCCTTGCCACATGACTTGAGATAAAAAGACAAACCAGACACTCCATTTTAAATTTGCTTTTACTACTAATTTATACAGAGTTTGTTAAAAGTACAGTTCTATTTTCAAACACACTGGAACCATATTAGTGGGAAAACTACCTCAAATTACAAAAATATGGTCCATAAAGATGACAGTATTGTTTTGGTGTCTTTCATGGTAAGCAATCCAGAAAGGCATGTTCACATGTGACTTTTTGTGCTTAATTTTTTTTTTCTGCATGAAAATGGATTTAAACTTTTTTTTAATGTTTTGTACGAAGTCACTTAGACCTCAATGGAGAGAAACTTCAGCAAAAGCTCTAAAATTGATTGACATGCTGTGCCTTTTAAAGAAAAAAACTAAACAAAAAAAACAAAGCATCACAGGTGAAGAAAATATTAAATGAAAAGTGTGAATTTCTGAAAACCCCTTTAATCTTGTAGAAAGCGGTTTTTCTTCACAAATAAAAACAGAAAAACAAGTATCGAAAGCCCAGTGTGACTCTGCCCCAATAAATTTTTGTAGAACATTTTTGTGGAAAGGGTGTTAACTCCTTTTCCGATTCTTTTCATGTTTCAAAGCTGAAGAGTGTTATATAGTGATCATGCTTTTGTCTGACATCGTAGGCACCTGCTTTTCTGTTTAAGGGCATTGTCCGGCTTCTGTAATGATTTGGCATATAAACTGACAGACTTCCCTTCAGTGTGCGATCCCTATAGTGTCACAATTCGCCGTGGTGGGTGGGTGGGCAGTCACGTGACTGTATGCATGCCATTTGCATGCTTTCATTCTGGTGTCTAGTCTTGCCCAGTTTTCTCTCAATAGAACTGCTGGATTATAGCTAGTTTATGACCGCAGATATGCAAATCGAATGTATGCAGTCAAGTGACTACCAGCCTGCACGAGCAATACAGGGGAATCATGACCGCTTGTGTATCATGACTGCAGATTTTTTTCCTGAGACTGGACAGCCCCTTTAAAACTGGTTTGTAAGAAAGAGAAACATTTCTAGGTTTGGTTTCCTTATCAGATAGAATAGGAGCAAAGAGGTGAAAGTAAAATTTAATAGATTCTTGTCCGTATTGGGTAATTTATAAACTTAAAATAATGTAACTGTCCAAATTCTTTTTCTATCAGTGCAATCTGGGGTTGTGCCTGAATTTCCCAAAATATGGGATTCGGACGAACCCCTGACCGGGCCATAAGACTGCAGTCATGCAAATGGAGTTCAAATTAATTGTTTTTTTTCTGAAGTGTTATTCCAGAGGGGCAAGGAATGGCTAAATATGTGGGATGCCAGTCGTATATAATGAGCAGAAAGCGTTTTATTGCTCATGTAAGCATGATGGGTTATTCTGAAAAGTCACCATACTGCAGTTACACTTTAGCCTCTGCTGAAAAGCCTACAGAGAAACCACTTACAAGGGGCTATTACACTAGAATGCAGTTAAGTCAACAACTGACCCTAGAAACCGCACAACCCCAACTATAATTACGGGCAGATTTACCCATCCCGCCTAATTTCTACACAACTATAATCTTAAGGCCGATGTCAAACTTGCGAGAAACTTGCACGATTCTTGTGCGAGTCTCTCGCATCAACACCCGGCACTGCCGCCAGCACTTGGACCGGAGCGTGCTGCTGCATAGAAATACATGCAGCCGCACGCTCTGGCCAGAGTGACTGCGGCAGTGCCGGGTGTTGATGCGAGAGACTCGCACGAGTGACACCAGCCTAAAATAGACATCCTCTGAGTTCACCAAATTGATGAGTGTCTCGTGGAGAATCATACATTTGCAGCTTGCTATTTAGCTAGTTTTTGTACCAAAAAAAGCACCATTAAGAAACTTGTTATATTTCACAGATGCATTCCTTGAGCAATACCCTAAAGGTGTGTTCTCACAGAGGTTTTTTTTTTTTTGCTGCGTTTCCAGAGCAGAAGCTCCCAAGTATTTGAGGAGGATTTGAACTCCAAGAACTCCCAATTCCATGTGAATATACCCATTGTGAATGTCAAATCATGCTATTGGGTTAGCAAAGCAATGTGAGATGTATTTTTCCTTGGAGTGCTGCGGTCTTTTCTACTTGTACTGGATCATTGAGTTTGACCTGGAACTTTTATGATGAGTACAAAGTTCACCAGCTAAAGTAGATTGGCTGACACCATCCTGGGCATGAAAAGTTGCAGACAAAGTAAATAAAGGTGTCCAGCCGTTTGGATATAAAACTTTATCAATTTATTAGTACAGCTTAAAAGGTTCCAGGTACATTAAAAATATTGCATCAAGACAAAAAAAAAACAAACTATGTGCTTTGGACATGACTGTCCTTAGTTGTACAAGAGAGCTATAAGGCACTCCTGGTTAAGAGATGAGGTGTCAACCCATAGTCAAAGCAAATGAGGATCTTGGCACTCAAAAGGTTGCAGTTAATGTCCTTAGTTGTGTTACTACCATGGCGAAGGAGAGTTCTATGTCCGAAACTTGTCCATTTAGGCTATGTGCACAAGTTGCGGCAAAAACGCTTACCCAACGCAACTCATATTCTATGGGATTCCGCAATGCTGTGCACATGCTGTGTGTTTTTCCGCGGTGGAATCGCATCGCAGAAAAATACGCAGCATGCACATTCTTATTGCAGAATCGCAGCGATTCCGCCGCCATAGGAATGCATTGAACCGCTTACTTTCCGCATGTGGCTATGCCCACCATGCGCAAAGTAAGCGGTTCATGTGCGGATGGTACCCAGGGTCTGGAGGAGAGGAGACTCTCCTCCAGGCCCTGGGTACCATATCCATGTAAAAACAATAATCAAAATAAAAAATAGAGATATTCTCACCTTCCGGCGGCCCCCGCAGCCTTCCCGTCTCTCAGTGATACTCCTGGCCAATCCCGTTCCCAGGCGTCCTTAGCAACAATGACCCCAGATGACGTAGCGGTCTCGCGTGATGCTACGTCATCTGGGGTCAATGTCGCTAAGGATGCCTGGGAACGGGATTGGCCGGGAGCGTCGCTGAGAGGCGGAAAGGCTGCGGGGGCCGCCGGAAGGTGAGAATAGCACGATTTTTTATTTTTTTTTTAAATTATTTTTAACATTAGATCTTTCTACTATTGATGCGACATAGGCTTCATCAATAGTAAAAAGTTGCTCACACCAGTCAAACTCTATGTATTACTCGTGTGACCAGCCTATCAATCAGTTTTCCAAGCGATGCTACAGATCGCTTGGAAAACGCTAGCATTCTGCAAGCTAATTACGCTTGTAAAACGCTAGTTTATGGCGGAAATATGCATACTGACAAAAATGCGTATTTCCCGCGGCAGGGATGTGCGGGATTGCCACGGAAATTTCAGCAGAAATTGCGCAACGTGTGCACATAGCCTAAAGCTGTATTAATTAGTGAATTTTTATACAAATGGCAGGATACCTTTTGGTTTGTTTACCTGGAACTTTGACTGTGTGCACATCTCCCCAACTGGAGTTACTAAATGAGTTACTGGTGTGCTGCTGATTTCTGTACATGCAATTTGTTTCTAAATAGGGTTGATCGAATAGCTTTGGATAAGTCCAGGTATCTGGGTTCTCGATGCTGCTATTCGGTAAGTGCTATAGCTATCCAGATAAAAACCTATTCGAAGCTATTCGCTCATCCCGAATACTAAAGCTTTCATGTGATCTGATTTGATGAGGTTGTAGCAGTACAATAAAAGTAAGTCTAGAAATTGATCACCAAGCATGCCATTTAATACAATGGGAAAATAAATATTTAATACACTGCCGATTTTGCAAGTTTTCCCACCTACAAAGAGTGGAGAGGTCTGTAATTTTTATCGTGGGTACACGTTAACTGTGAGACAGAATCTAAAAATAAAAAATAAATAAAAATCTAGAAAATCATATTGTATGATTTTTACATAATTAGCATTTTATTGCATGAAATAAGTATTTGATATAATAGAAAAACAGAACTTAATATTTGGTTCAGAATCCTTTGTTTGCAATTACAGAAGTCTGATTTTTCATGTAGGTCAGTGTGTTTGCACACACTGCAGCTGGGATTTTGGCCCACTCCTCCATACAGATCTTCTCCCTATCTTTCAGGTTTAGGTGCCGTCGCTGGGCAACATTGAGGTTTCAGCTCCCTCCAAAGATTTTTCTATTGGGTTCAGGGCTGGAGACTAGCAAGGCCACTCCAAGAACTTGAACTGCTTATTACAGAACCACTCCTTAGTTGCCCTGGCTGTGCTTCTGGTCATTTATATGCTGGAAGACCCAGCCAAGACCCATCCTCAATGCTCTTACTGAGGGAAGGAGGTTGTTGGCTGAAATTGCACTATAAATGACCCCTTCCATCATGCCTTCAATAAGGTGCAGTTGTCCTCTTTGTAGAAAAGTACTCCCAAAGTATGATGTTTTCCCACCATGCTTCACGATTGGGACGGTGTTCTTGAGGTTATACTCCTCCTTCCTCCAAACAAGGCGAGTGGAGTTGCTACTGGGGAAGAGCGAGCTCTAAAATGCTCGGGTGCTTGGTGCTCGCACCAAGCAATTTGTAATACTTTCATGCTCGTTTTGAATAACTAGTATAATAGAAGTCAGTAAGAAAGCCTCTACAAAGAGGTCTGGGGGGGAGTGAAAATGTTCAAATGGATGGGACAAGTTCTGAATGTAAGGATAACAGAATGGGGAAGAACCCTGGAAGCATCACTGACTCACAGATCGCAGGTGAGAACAATGGTGTCATACTTTTACTCTTTAACCCCTTTCTGACATCAGACGTAATAATTCACCCATGTGATCTGGTCTATCTGACCAGGGATGGATTATTACGTCCATACGGTCGCCCACGCACACGGGTGATCGCCGCCGGGTGTCAGTTGATTCTGACAGCTGACACCCGGCACTAAGTGCCAGGAGCGGTTACGCACCGCTCCCGGCACTTGAACCCCCGAAATGCTGCGATCGAAATAGATCACTGCTTTCCGGGAGCCTGCAGAGGGCTGACAGCCCCTCTGCCTTTGGATCGGAGACACCACAGCGTGTCGTGGGGTCCTGAGCATTGCCATGGTGACCCAATGTCGTCATGAGACATCTGGGTCACCAGAGCTAGGAAACTTGATGATCAAGTGCAGTGCATGATTAGCAACTTTCCCTGTCAGGGCAGAGTTGACAGTTTGTACAGCATTCCCATGCTGTAGAAGCAATCAGACTGCAAAAAATGATTGTGCCATAGTGGGACTAAGTAAAAAAAAAAAAGTTTAAAAAAATATTGTTTTAAATTGTAAAAATATTTAAAAAATTAAAAGATATTGTATTTATAAATATTTGAAAAAAAAAATTAAATAAAAGTATACTTTTGATATCGCCGCGTCCGCAACGAACTGACCTATAAAACCTGTACCACTAGTTAACCCCTTTAGTGAACACCATAAAAAAAGGCAAAAAACAATGCTTTATCATCATACCTCTGAACAAAAAGTGGAATAAAGCGCGATCAAAAAGACGGATATAAATAAACATGGTACCACTGAAAACGTCTTCATGTCCCGCAAAAAACAAGCATTAGCGATAAAAATAAAAAGTTATAGCTCTCAGAATAAAGCGATGCAAAAATAAGTTTGTCTATAAAAGTTTTTATTGTGTAAAAGCGGCATAACATAAAAAAAGATATAAATGAGGTACCCGAAGAATAAAACTGCCTTTTCAATTTTACCACACATGGAAAGGCATAACCCCCCCAACAAAAAAAAATAAAAATCATGAATTGCTGTTTTTTGCTCATTCTGACTCCCAAAAATCGGAATAGAAAGCGATCAAAAGATATGTTATGTGCCTGAAAATGGTACCAATACAAACGTCAACTTGTTGCAAAAAACAAGCCTTTGCATGACTCTGTGGGTCAAAATATGGAAAAGTTATAGCTCTCAAAATATGGTGATGCAAAAACTATTTTTTTTATCATAAAAAACGTCTATTAGTGTGTGACAGCAGCCAAACATAAAAACCCGATATAAATCTGATATTGCTGTAATCGCACGCCCGAAGTATAAATTCGCCTAATCACTTATACTGCACAAGGAACGGCATAAAAAATAAGAAAAACAAATTCTTCACCTGCTGTTGATTTTTTTAATTCTGTTTCCCAAAGATCGCAGTAAGGCTCGGCGCACATTTATTCTGCGCTCTGCCTTGAGCGCTTGCATCGGGGTTCGTGTAAATCTCTGAAATACGTGATTCAGATGGAACCTCTGGTGGAAGATTCCCTATAATGAGGCAGATGGAGGCAATATGGATGCAACTGACCTGTGATTCGGCGGTGTCTGTCTTTTTAGGATTGCATAAAAGTGCCGTCGGCCACAGTTTTGTGCCTTTGTATAAAGGACGACACTGCTGAAAAGAGGCCAGATGGAGACCAGAGTAACTACTGCCTCATAGTGAATGGATCCCTCAGGAGTTTCATCTGAATCACGTCACTCAGAGATTTAGATGGAAACCCCAAAGTAAGTGGTGAGCGTAGAGCGCCAGATAACTGTGATCCAAAACGTTTTTGTAAAATGTTCCCAATAAAAGCAAGTCCCCACTCAGGTCTATCATCTGTTAACAGAAATATAGGGGGCATCCATATTACTGGTAGTACAAAGGCTCTGGAACAGCTAAATGGCTCCTCACCCGCCAAAAAAAAATCATCAAATTCTTGCTCTCAAATCAAATGCACCCTGCCTTATGAGCCCCACAGTGTACCTAAACCACATATTGCATCCACGTTTGGCATTTCTGAAGCAATGAGAGCCCGCCTAACTTACGGGTGCATGTCTCCAGAAGCATGATCTGGGCATAACGTACTGGTGACTACAGCATACTAGTCACTACAATGGCAGTTTGCAATTTTCACTCTGCAACATTCATTGCTGTTTGTTTCTGGAAAATACCCATGGAGTCAAAATAGTCACTACACTTGTAAATAAATTCCCCAAGCGGTATAGTTTTCAAAACGGGGTCACTTGAGGGGGCGATTATGCTCTTATAACAATTAGGGGCTCTGTATATGGAGTCCGCAAACTGTTCTAGGAAGATCTGCGCTCCAGGAGGCAAATAGCGCTCCATTCCACTCCATTCTCCGTATGGCTAAGTAGTACTGTACAGCCACGTGGGGTATTGCCATGTTCAGTCGAAATTGTAGACAAATTTTGGTGCCGTTTTTACCCACTTCTTGTGTAAAAATGTAAAATCTGGGGCTAAAACAAAATGTAGTTATTTTTTTCTTTACTGCCCAATGTTAAAAAATTCTGTGACACACGTGGTTTCAATATAACTGCACCCCTAGATTAATTCATTGAGAGATGTAGTTTGTAAAATGGGGTCACTTATGGTGAGTTCTGCTTTTCTGGCACCTCCTGGGCTGTACCAGTGGGTCATGGCACCTGGAAACCATAACCGTAAAATCTGACGCTCCTTGCCTTCTGAGCTTTGCACTGTGCTTGAAAAATATTTCTCGATTACATGTAGGGTATTGGTGCATTCAGGAAAAAATGGACCTTAGTTTGTTGTAAAAAAAATTCCTATTAGCCCTTAGAAAAATTAAAAACTTGGGGCTAAAACAACATTTTAGTGGTAAAAATTTAATTTATTCTTTCTTAACCTCTCAGTGACATAAAATTCTGTGAGGCACATGTGGTGTCAATATGATCACGCCACTAGATTAATTCATTGGTGAGTATAGTTTGTAAAATGAGTTCACATATAGGGGGTTTCTGTTGTTCTGGCACCTCAGAGGCTCTACCAATGTGACATAGCACCTTCAAACCATTCCAGCAAAATCTGAACTCCAATATGGCGCCTCTTCCCTTCTGAGCTTTGCACCATGCCTCAAAAGTAGTATTCCCCTACATATGGGGTATCGGCATACTCAGGAGAAATTGTACAACAAATTGTACAGTGCAATTTCTCCTGTTACCCTTATAAAAATGCAATATTTGGGGCCAAAGTAACATTTTTGTGGGGAAAATGTTTTTTTTTTTTTTATTTTCACGGCTCAGTGTTATAAATGTCTGTGAAGCACCTGGGGGTTCAATGTGCTCATCACGCATATAAGTACATTCCGTAAGGGGTCTAGTTTCCAAAATGGGGTCACTTGTGGGGTGTTTCCACTGTTTAGGCACTTCAAGGGGTTCTTCAAATGGGACATGACGTCTGCTAATGATTCCAGGAAATTTTACATTTAAAAAGTCAAATGGCACTCCTTCCCTTCTGAGCCCTGCCGTGTGCCCAACCGGTAGTTTTCTCCCTCATATGGGGTATCGGCATAGTCAGGAGAAATTACACAACAAATTTTGGGGTCTGTTTTTTCCTGTTACCCTTGTCAAAATAAAAAAAAAATTTGAATCTGGTAAATTTGTTGTGAAAAAGCTAAGTGTTATTTATTTTTTTTTTTAAATTTCTATGAAGCACCTAAAGCGTTTATAAACTTCTTGAATGTGGCTTTGAGCACCTTGAGAGGTGCAGTTTTTAGAATGGTGTCACTTTGGGTATCTTACATCATACAGACCCCTCAAAGTGACTTCAAATGTGATGTGGGCTCTAAATAAAAATGGTTTTGTAAATGTTGCTGAAACAATGATAAACCGCTGGTCAAATTTTAACTCTTATAACTTCCTAACAAGAAAAAATTTTGGTTCCAAAATTGTGCTAATATAGAATAGACATGTGAGAAATGTTATTTATTAACTATTTTGTGTGACATATCTCTCTGATTTAAGGGTATGAAAATTCAAAATTGGAAAATTGCACCAAAGTTACGTTTTTTTTTCACAAATAAACGCAAGACACACTGGAGAAATTTTACCACTGTCATGAAGTACAATAGGTCACGAAAAAACAATCTAAGAATCTCTGGGATCCGTTGAAGCGTTCCAGAGTTATTACATCAAAATGACAGTGGTCAGAATTTAAAAATTGGCTTGGACATTAACGTGCAAACCACTTTCGGTGGATAAAGGGTTAAGGAGTGACAACAAAACATTCCAAACCGATGAGAAATTGCATCTTTCCTGTATAATGACTTCTTTAAAAAAATAAAAAGAATGTAAAAAAATATAATTTAAGTAAACCAAAATTGATTATTTTTTTAAATTAAAAAAATAGGAAATTTCAGTGTAATTTATGAAGGAAATAAGAACTGCCAAAAATAAGGGACTCGGATACAAACTGTATTAGACATAAAGAAGGGCCTCATACACGTTCTGTTCAAATTGCCATGTATAGGTACTCATAGACTCATAAAGGCTATGCACTTATGCACTTTTGAGGGTTATATACCAAGGAAATATACTCCAGACCACGGAATAGTCTGAGTGAGCAATATAACACCAATAAGGGTATGTGCACACGTTGAGTAAAATGTCTGCACCATTTCTGCATCTTTTGCAGGAAAAAGGAAACTGCAAAATGAGCGTTTTTTCCTGCGTTTTTGATTGATTTGAGTGAAGTGAATGTTGAAAAACGTAGGGCAAAAACGCACAGGGTTTTGACATGCTGCAGATTATTTTCAGCATCAAATCTGCAAGTCAAAAATACTTATCGTGTGCATGACACTTCAGTTTTCTCATTCATTTTGCTGGCATCAGGTTTTGCTTCAGGATTTGTCAGAGATCGGCGCAGGAAAAATTCAGCAAAAACGCACCAAATCTGCAATGTGTGTACACAGCCTAAATTTTTTGCCAGTTTTTTGAGGGTTATTTACCAATGAAATGTACCCAAGAATATGTAATACCCTATGGATGAGCAATATGATACCAATAAATTTTGAAAATTTTTTTGACACATATAGCAACAAAATTTACCCAGCACGATGTAATGCCCTATGGATGAGCAATATAAGACCAATAAATTTAAGAAGTTTTTTGAGGGTTATATACCAACGAAATGTACCCAAGAATATGTAATACTATATGGCTAAGAAATGTAACCCAGCAACATTTTTAATTTTTTTTAAATGTTATATATCACAAAAATGTACCCCAGAACAAGAAATATGGGTGAAGAAACAAGCAAAATTTTCAAACTTTTTTCTACTGTTATATACCACCAATATGTGACAAAGCACAACTCTATGGATGAGTAATCTAATCCTGAAATATTTTTCTACGCTACTTGTAAGTTTTGCATACCACAGTATTGCAACAATGACTATGTTAAACTGTATGGATGAGTCATTGAATCCATTAAAAAAAATGTTTAATATAATTTGAAAGTGTAGTTGATGTACTTATACAGTCATAAAGGCTTTGTAGAAAGTGCAAAGCCAGAAAATTTTTGAGGAGGGTCATCCATAGACCCCTGAAAGGTAACAATTGGCGGGCCTCATTAAAATATTGAATATTACAAACACTTTATGTGCTGCTGTCATCTGGTGGTGTAGAGAAGTGTGGGCTAATCCAGGCTTTGCTCATTTTTATGAGAGTGAGCCTGACTGCATTCTCTGTTAACAGGCGACAGCGCCTGTTTGTTATGATCCCCCTGGCGGCACGAAAATCCCGCTCAGACAAAACGCTAGCGGCAGGGCAGCGCAACACCTCCAAAGCATAGAGGGACAGCTCATGCCAAATGTTAAACTTTGAGATCCAGTAGTTGAAAGTTGCAGCGGCATTGTGGAGTATGCTGGTTTGGTCTGCAAGGTATTCTTGACCTTCTTTAAAAACTTTTTCCTCTTTGTCAAAAGGACCTGGGCCCTGGGCTGGTGTCCTGAAATTGGCCCACCCCTTTGGCAATGTAACCTTGCCTCTGGTGTGTGTCTCACTGGCCTTTTCTCCTTGGTTGGACAAGGAAGCTTGGCACCTGCTGCTAGCATTGCCTGATGGGAATTTTTTCAACATATTTTCCACAATGGCTTCTTGGTATAACATCATTTTAGAAGATCTCTCCAACTCAGGAAGAAGAGATGCAAAGTTCTCCTTGTAGAGTGAGTCTAGCAGGGTGAACAACCAGTACTCTTTTTTTTTTTTTTTGGCCAAGATGAATGCAATATGAGGGTCACGAGAAAGGCAGCGGTACATGAAGTTGGCCTTATGTGCCAAGCTACATACAGCCAACACTTCCCTGTCTCCACCATGATGATGACTCTCCAACTCCTCCTGCTCCCTCTCTTCCTCATCATTCCCATCCTCAGCCCAACCATATAGGAGAGACAAGACGAAGGTTGTGTGGTTCCTGTTCCCTCCTCTCCCAGCATCTTCCTCCTCATTGTTACCCAATTCGCACTGAACTAGCTACAATCTCTCTGTGTTATGTCTTCCTCAATCCCCACCTGGCCCGCATGCAAAGCTTCATGTTTAATTGTGAGCAGTGACTGTTTAATTAGGCACAGAAGTGGGATAGTTATGCTGACTATGGCGTCATCACCGCTAACCATCTTTGTGGAGTCATCAAAGTCTTGGAGAACCAACAAATGACACATCCATGCCCACTCTTCAGTTACGTGCAGAGACTGACCAGAATACCGACGGGCGTCTTTTGCTCACAAAGCCTTTCCAGCATGTGCAATATGGAGTTCCAGCAAGTGGTGACATCGCATATTGGACGGTGAGCTGGCACTTGCATGCGCTGCTGCAGCATTGCAGAATGGCGGCAGTTGTAGCCGACTTGTGGATATAGATGCTGACGTGGAGTACCTTGACCAGAAGCTCTTGCAGACCTGGGTATGTTTTCAGAAACTGCTGAATTGCCAAGTTGAGCACATGTGCCAAGCATGGCACGTATGTGAGCTTGCTAAGCTTCACAGCCGCCACCAGGTTACACCCATTATCACACATGACCATGCCTGGTTGGAGGTTCAGTGGCAAAAACCACAGATCTGTCTGGTCTATTATTCCTTTAATTAACTCTGCAATGGTGTGTAGTTTGTCTCCTAGACAAATTAGCTTCAGCAGAGCCTGTTGCCACTTCGCTAAGGAGGTGATGCAGAGCTTCCGAATGATGTGGACGATGTGCTCTGATATACCACATCAGAGAAGGAGGATGAGCAGGAGGAGGTGCAGGAGCTACTGTAGGTGGAGGAAACCCTGGTAGAAGTAGGGCCAGCAATCCTCGGCCAGGGTGTGACTTGGCCCCAGCCTCCACGATGTTCACTCAGTGTGTTATCAGGAAAATGTAGCATACCTTCCACAAGCACTTGTCCACGTGTCAGTCGTTAAGTGGACAATGCCAGTAAGTGCTGTTATGAATGTGCTAGAGATGGTTTCTGAGCAGAGGCTCCCTCTGGTGGTTACAGACAGTACTGAACCTTTCAGCGAGGAGTGGCAATCTGGGTTCACTGACTGGTCTGATATAAGGGAGGTTCCCTCCCGTGGTGGTTGCCGTGATCAATTGTTCTTGTCTCAATTGTGGTTCCTGGTTCATTTGGAAGTTTGCTGGAGTCTTGCCTGCATCTCCTGCTTTCAGATAAGATATTTTTTGCTTTTCTTTTTGTGCTTGCTTTTTGCATTGTTTTCTGCACTTTTGTGGGAGGTCAGCCAGGTCCCCTCCTGGGGCCTGAGCTCCTCACAGTTTATCTGCAGCCACTGTTATTTGCTCATTTTGCTTTTTCCTGTTTTTTCAGCGGCTGCGGCTTGGTTTTTGTTCACACTGAGAACTGATTTAGTGGGGGCGAGATTGTGTGATCTCAGTATTTTTGTAATCAGAATTGTTGGATTTTTGTAGGGTTTTCTGGGTTGCAGAAAGTAATCTCTCCTGTCCTATCCTATTTAGTCAGCTTGTGGCCCCAGTGTTTGCTCAGTCTATTTTCTGCCTATGTTTGTATTTTCATCTTATCTAACCGCCATTATATGTTTGGGGGCTTCCTATTTTCTTTGGGGATCTGCTCCGGGCAGATAGCTTTCATCTTTCTGCCTTTAGGTGTAGTTATCTCTCAGGCTGTGACGAGGTGTCTAGGATCAACGTAGGAACGCTCCACGGCTACCTCTAGTTGTGTCGTTAGTTTAGGAATCTGCAACCCATCAGTTACCAACATCTCAGGTGTTCGGCTGCCCTGCTGTTGTTCCTGTCCTCCTCAGCTACCGAAACATAACAAAGTGCATTGGTTGGGACACGGGTGATGTTCCTGTACACATGCTGGTATAAGGCGGGGACGCCACACCGAGAAAAAGTGGCGGCTACGGACCAGTACCGACATGAGTTGGCGGAAAATCCTCTGTCTTTACCAGCCTAAATGGCAACATTTCCACCCCAACCAGCCTGAATATGTAATGCTAGCTCACTATTGAAGAAAATAAGGGTCCAGTGTGCACGGATCCACAAGCCGACCACTCGTGTTGGCAAATGTTGAAAAAGGAGAGGGAGTTCCAGCTTCTGGTAAAATATCAAATATAGTCTTTATTTCATCAAGATTTAAAAAAATCAAAGACAGGATGGTCAGCAAGCAACGTGTTTCGAACATGATTGTTTTTTGTCAACCTTTAGTTACAAATGACCAAACGGCAGTCTTAAATACACAGGTAAAGTGAAATCAACACACATCTACTATATAATTGTCTTATCCCGTCTGTCTGTCTGTCCAGGAAATCCCGCTTCGCTGATTGGTCTGGCCGTGGCCAATCAGCGACGCAGGCTAACTTTGCCCATGTGGTCATGTGACTACCAACTGCCCATGATGTACTGAACATGTTTTGTCAGTACAGTGTCTGATGTACTTCTGTCATGTTTACTGAACACGGGTAATACACAGTGACATGAGGTAATACACAGGTGACATGAGGTAATACACAGTAATATGAGGTAATGCACAGTAACATGATTTAATTCACAGTTATATGAGGTAATACACAGTAATATGAGCGACGCAGGGCAAACTCCGCCCATGTGGTCATGTGACTCACCAACTGCCCATGAGTACTGAACATGTTTTGTCAGTCACAATGTCTGATGTACTTCTGTCACATTTACTGAACACGGGTAATACACAGTGAACATGAGGTAATACACAGGTGACATGAGGTAATACACAGTAATATGAGGTAATACAGTAAATGATTTAATTCACAGTTTATGAAGGTAATACACATAATATGATCGACGCAGGGCAAACTCCGCCCTGGTTTCACATGTGACTCACCAACTGCCCATGACGTACTGAACACTGTTTGTCAGTCACAATGTCTGATGTACTTCTGTCACATTTACTGAACACGGGTAATACACAGTGAAATGAGGTAATACACAGGTGACATGAGGTAATACACAGTAAAATGAGGTAATATACAGTAACAAGAGATAATACACAGTAATATGAGGTAATACACAGTAATATGAGGTAATACACAGGTAACATCTAATACACAGGTAACATCTACTATATAATTGTCTTATCCGGCAGCGGCCAATCAGCGCCGCGGGATTTCACAAAAAAAATGGCGGCCGTTAGCGGCTCATCTGCGGGACGGAGGTCAGCGGCGAGGCAGCGGGGAGATGACCGGCGCGAGGCGCTCATCTCCCGGCCGCTAGCAGCAGAAGGACCTTGACCGACGGCGCCGCTGATCTCCATGCGGAAGGGAGGACCCGGATACTTCTGCTGCGAGCGCCCGCTCATGTCCCGGGTTCTCGCAGCAGAAGTAGCCGCATAGGCAGCGGCGCTCTCCGGTCCTCACAATACAATTCGATGATTGGTCGCGGTCTTTCATCGTGACCAATCAACGATCTTGCCACAAACTTAAACACCGCTGTGTTGATTGGTCGCGGACGCTGCCCGCGACCAATCACCGATTTGGGCGCCACATTTAAATAGCGTCTGCAACAAATCAGCACATTCTTTGTCCGGCGTGAAAAGGAACAAATCTACAGACAAACCCGCCCCAAGCCGTCATTCACTGTGGTACACAAAACAAAATACCCCTGGCTGCAGCAGCAAATAGTCGTCATTTCAGCGGAAACAACAGCGGCTGCAGCCGGGAAAATTACGTGCTAGCTGTGCGTCGTCTGCGATGTTGTCACAAGCACTATTCACAACGTGACGTCATAACAAAATTCATTCGGTGCCCTGGAGAGATACATAGTAACGTTAATTTAAAGTAGTGCACAACCCATTTAAACACTGCTTCACTGCTTAGGCGCGCACGGTCGGCCGCATACATATTCTAGAATACCCGATGCATTAGAATCGGGCCACCATCTAGTGAAAAATAATTAGACAATTAAGACCAATAAATAAAGTGAAAAAGAAACCAAAGATAAAGAAAATAAAAAACAAATCATAAAAAACACATGATAATTTAATAACTAAAGTGAATGTGCAAAAAAGGAAGCAGAGGGGAGGAAGGAAATGAATGGCAAAAAAAATAAAGAAAATCCAAAATTTCAATAATGGTAAGTTATTTCGTTTTTCAGCTTTAGTTCCATTGGAAATCAGGTACCTAAATTGAAAATCCAAAAAGCTTGTCTTACCAATAGACGCCTCTATATATCATCACCTCGAGCAGGTCTATTAACCCCTTTACCCCCAAGGGTGGTTTGCACGTTAATGACCGGGCCAATTTACAATTCTGACCACTGTCTCTTTATGAAGTAGTAACTCTGGAACGCTTCAACGGATCTTCGCGATTCTGAGAATGTTTTCTCGTGACATATTGTACTTCACGTTAGTGGTAAAATTTCTTCGATATAACTTGCGTTTATTTTTGAAAAAACGCAAATATGGCGAAAATTTTGAAAATTTCGCAATTTTCAAACTTTGAATTTTTATTCCCTTAAAACAGAGAAATATGTCACACAAAATAGTTAATAAATAACATTTCCCACATGTCTACTTTACATCAGTACAATTTTGGAACCAAAATTTTTTTTTGTTAGGAAAATATAAGGGTTAAAAGTTGACCAGCGATTTCTCATTTTTACAACAAAATTTAGAAAGCCATTTTTTTAGGGACCACCTCACATTTGAAGTCACTTTGAGGGGTCTATATGGCAGAAAATACCCAAAAGTGACACCATTCTAAAAACTGCACCCCTCAAGGTACTCAAAACCACATTCAAGAAGTTTATTAACCCTTCAGGTGCTTCACAGGAGCTGAAGCAACGTGGAAGGAAAAACTGAGCATTTAACTTTTTACTCACAAAAATTATCTTTTACAAACTTTTTTTATTTTTACAAGGGTAAAAGGAAAAAATGGACAGATAAAGTTGTTGTGCAATTTCTCCTGAGTACGCCAATACCCCATATGAGGGAGAAAACCACTGTTTGGGCACACGGCAGAGCTCGTAAGGGAAGGAACTCCATTTGACTTTTTCAAACCAAAATTGGCTGGAATTGAGATTGAACGCCATGTCATGTTTGGAGAGCCCCTGATGCGCCTAAACAGTGGAAACCCCCCACAAGTGACACCATTTTTGAAACTAGACCCCCTATGGAACTTATCTAGATCTGTTGTGAGCACTTTGAACCCCCAAGTGTTTCACAAAAGTTTATAATGCCTGGGTGTGAAAAAAACAATTTCCACAAAAATGATTTTTTAGTCTCAAATTTTTTATTTTTCCTAAGGAAATTGGACCCCAAAAGTTGTTGTCCAATTTGTCCTGAGTACGCTGATACCCCATATATGGGGGGAAACTGTTTGGGTGCACGGCAGGACTCGAAGGAAGTAATGACGTTTTGGAATGCAGACGTTGATGGGTGTCATGTTCCGTTTGCAGTGCCCCAGATGTGCCTAAACAGTGGAAACCACCCACAAGTGACCCCATTTTGGAAACTAGACCCCCTAAGGAACTTATCTAGATCTGTGGTGAGCACTTTGAACCCTCCCAGAGCTTCACACAAGTTTATAATGCCCGGGCATGAAAAAAAAATCCTATTTTTTCCCACAAATTATCTTTTAGTCACCAATTTTTTATTTTCCCAAGGGTAACAGGAGAAATTGGACCACAAAAGTTGTTGTCCAATTTGTCCTGAGTACGCTAATACCCCATATGTGGGGAGTAACCACTGTTTGGGCCCACGTCAGAGCTCGGAATGGAAGGAGCGCCATTTGACTTTTTCCAACCAAAATTGGCTGGAATTGAGATTGGACACCATGTTGCATTTGGAGAGCCCCTCATGTGCCTAAACAGTGGAAACCCCCACAAATGACCCCATTTTGGAAACTAGACCCCTCAAGGAACTTATCTAGATGTGATTCACACAAGTTTATAACGTAGAGCCGTAAAATTAAAAAAATCATATTTTTTTCACAAAAATGATCTTTTCACCCCAGTTTTTATTTTCCCAAGGGTAGCAAGACTCCAAAAGTTATTGTGCAATTTGTCCTGAGTACGCTGATACCCATATATTGGAGAAAACTACTGTATAGGCACACTTTGGGCTTGGAATGGAAGTAGTGATTTTGGATTGCAGACTATGATGGAATGGTCTGCGGGCATCATGTCGCGTTTGGAGAGCCCCTGATGTGCCTAAACAGTGGAAACCCCCACAAGTGACCCCATTTTGGAAAATAGACCCCCAAGGAACTTATCTAGATGTGTGGTGAGCACTTTGAACCCCAAGGGCTTCACAGAAGGTTATAAGGTAGAAGCCGTAAAATAAAAAATCATATTTTTTTCCACAAAAATTATCTTTTCACCCCCAATTTTTATTTTCCAAAGGGTAACAGGAGAAATTGGACCCCAAAAGTTGTTGTTCAATTTGTCTTGAGTACGCTGATACCCTTTATGTGGGAGAAAACTACTGTACTTGCACACGTTGGGGCTTGGAAGGGAAGTAGTGACGTTTTGGATTGCAGACTTTGATGGAATGGTCTGGGGGCGTCATGTCGCATTTGGAGAGCCCCTGATGTGCCTAAACAGTGGAAACCCCCCACAAGTGACCCCATTTTGGAAAATAGACCCCTCAAGGAACTTATCTAGATGTGTGGTGAGCGCTTTGAAGCCCCAAGTGCTTCACAGAAGTTTATAACGTACAGCCGTAAAAACAAAAAAAATCATTTTTTTTTTTACAAAAATGATATTTTTGCCCCCAATTTTTTATTTTCCCAAGGGTAACAAGAAATTGAACCCCAAGAGTTATTGTGCAATTTGTCCTGAGTACGCTGATACCCCATATGTGGGGGTAAACTACTGTTTGGGTGCATGGCAGAGCTCAGAAGGAAAGCAGCATCGTTTGACTTTTTCAACACCGAATTGGCTGGAATTGAGATCAGATGCCATGTCACATTTGGAGAGCCCCTGATGTGCCTAAACAGTGGAAACCCCCCAATTCTAACTCCAACCCTAACCCCAACACACCCCTAACACTAGTCCCAATCCTAACACTAACCACAAACCTAACCCTAACACACCCCTAACCCTAATTCCAACCCAAACCCTAACTTTAGCCCAACCCTAACCCTAACCCTTATGGGAAAATGGAAATAAATACATTTTTCCAGGACGTCCCTCCTGACAGCACCGCCAGGAGGTTGTCCTTCATATCTTGATAGGGACAGGAACACAGAAGAGGTTAAATAGCCCCTCCCCACCTCCACCCTTCAGTGTTTTCCTGTCCCTATCAGGGACAGACGCAGGAGAGAAGCACAGAGGTGCAGAAGATTTACCTCGGTGGAGCTGACTGCTCCCGGGGAGAGAGAAACTCCGTCCTCTCCTAAGAGGCTCCGGGGTCTGGAGGGGGCTCGTTGTTGGCCTCAGACGGCTGATACCGGGAGAGGTCCCTCAGCGGTCCGGTCGAGCTGCTTGCTCCCGGTGTCGGCAGCATGCCCAGGCAAAGGGCTCTTGCTCCACTGCTGCTGCAGCGGCGTCCCAGTAGCGGGGACCGCTGGATCCGGGTCTGACCGCACGGTCGCTCTCCCAGGCGTCCCCGTCACTTCCGGCGCGCCGCGTCATCAGGAGGTGCGCCGATGACGGCTTTCGTGGGGCGGAGCCGGAGAGGAAGCTCTGAGCTCCGTGGCAGTGGGGGACGCCGACGGAGGGGCGCAGATTCCTGATCTGAGAAGATTCCCAGGTACGCTCAGCACACAGCAGAGGGGAAGGCACAGATCGTAGGATGGACAGCGCCCCGATTACCAGCAGCTGAGCTCGGAAGGAGGACGAATCAGATGTCTTGAAGCCGGGTAAGGCAGACTTCTTAAGACGGAAGCCTGACAGCACACACTGACGTAGTGAACATGGAGAGTGCTAGTCGCCCGGACGTCCAATCCTTAGAGCTAACCATGGACCACGTAAGTGGGTAATTAGGGGGTCTGTTCAACTGGGCTAGTTCAGATAGCTACAGGACTCTCATTTCACATTGCTTTTAGGACAAGGAGACTCCCAAGCAAACCACGTCAGCAGTCAGGAAAAAATATAACAAATGCCCGTTATGCTGGGCCAAAATTCCCGCAACAGACACAAAAACATTATGCGAGACATGCGTGGCTAAAATGCTTAAACAGGAGCAGACCTCTTTATTAGCTAATATACGCTCCATGATTAAAGAAGAAGTTCAAGCGAGCGTATCCTCGCTGACGCCACCCCAGCCTCCCTCACCCAAGAGACCTAGATGGGACATGGACCTAGCTCGGAAGAGGGGGAGATGTCGCACTACTCGGACTCCGGGTCAAGTGAAGCAGAAGTCCCCTTAAAATTTCCCACGGAAGAGAGAAAGAGATATTTATTTTCCTCAGAAAATACGGATACACTATTGCAGGCGGTTAGGGATACCATGAAAATAGAGGAATCCTCAGAGCCGCTAACCGTCCAGGACGAGATGTTTGGGGGCCTGAGGGCTAAAAGAAGCAGGGTGTTCCCGGTGAATAAACATATCACAGCCATGATATTGGAAGAATGGGAGGATGTTGCGAAAAAGCTTGTAGTTCCGAAAGAATTTAAATTTCGCCTCCCGTTTAACCCAGACGATACTAAAGTATGGGAATCCATACCGAAAATCGACATACCTGTAGCTAAAGTATCGAAGAAAACCACCATTCCATTTGAAGACTCCTCAGGCCTTAAAGACCCAATGGATAGGAGAGCGGAAGACCTCCTTAAAAAGGCATGGGAGGCATCGGCATCAGTCATGAAGACCAACATAGCTGCAACTTCGGTGGCAAGATCAATGACTCGCTGGGTGGAAGAATTGGAAGACCAAATCTCCAACAAAACCCCCAGAGAAGAGATCATAAAAACTTTACCATTATTTAAAATGGCAACAGAGTTTATGGCAGATGCGTCGGCCGAGTCAGTCCGCTTTGCGGCCAGAAATAACGCATTATCCAATGCAGCACGACGTGCGCTGTGGTTACGATCATGGGTAGGTGACACACAGTCAAAAAATAAGCTCTGCTCAATACCGTTTTCAGGGCTGCAGGTGTTCGGTCCGGTATTAGATGAATTATTGGACAAAGCGTCCGATAAAAAGAAAGGTTTCCCAGAGCAAAAACAAAAAAGAATGCCAGCCTTTCATAAGACCCGATCTCATCCGAGACAGGACTACAGGGGCAAGGGTAAGACCGGAAGGTGGAGCTACCCCAAGGGCGGCAGAGGTAGAGGCTCCTTTCGAGACCAGGGAACCGGGTCAGGCAGACAATGACGCCAGACAAATTGGGGGGAGACTCCAATACTTCATAGATCGATGGAAACAGATCACAAAAAATCAATGGATCCTGAGCACAGTCGGCTCGGATACAGGGTGGAATTCACCAAGCCTCCCCCCGAAGATTTTGCCTAACTCAGAGCCAGTCCCCGGCGGTCCACCAAAGGCTGGTCGCGGATATACAGGAGCTCAGAGAGTTAAAAGCCATAATACCGGTGCCCCAATCTCAACAATTTCAGGGCCATTACTCCAGCCTGTTCTCTATAAAGAAACCAGGAGGAGAATACAGGACAATCATAAATCTGAAACCCCTAAACAGATGGGTGGCCTACAAACGTTTCAAAATGGAAACACTTCAGTCTGCCATACCACTAATAAAAGAAAACTCAGTGATGTGCACACTAGATCTCAAAAGCGCATATTATCATGTGCCCATCCATACAGCACATCAAAAATACCTGAGGTTCGCAATAAAAGACAGAGGAAGGATACGTCACTTCCAATTCTGTTGCCTACCATTCGGCCTCTCTTCAGCACCTCGTATATTTACCAAGATCATAGCAGAGGCAATGGCCTTTCTAAGAACAAAAAACGTCCTCATAATTCCATACCTGGACGACCTGTTGTTAGTGGCGGATTCGCACCAGCAGATGGAGGAATACCTCAGAGAAACCAGATCTCTTCTAGAAAATCTAGGTTGGTGATAAATCTAAAAAAATCGAGTCTAGAACCAGAAAGAAGAAAAATATTTCTGGGAGTTATTCTGGACTCAGGCCAAGAACACTCTTTTCTTCCTCCCCACAAACAGACAACAGTCCAACAGGAAGCCCATATGCTACAGGAACAAAAATACACCACTATCAGGAAGGCCATGAGAGTACTAGGCCTAATGACTTCATGCATAGCAAGCGTCCAGTGGAGTCAATTTCACTCAAGGATGTTGCAGAGAGAAATCCTCCGGATATGGGACGGAAAAGATACATCATTGGACAACAGAATAAAATTGTCAGCAGAAGTAAGGCGATCCCTAGCATGGTGGACCGACGTATCAAATTTAAAACACGGAAAACCGTGGAGAGTATCCCCCTGCATAAATATCACCACAGATGCAAGTCTCAGCGGCTGGGGAGCCCATGTGGAGGGATGTTATCTCCAAGGAACATGGCCCGGATGCGATGCGCAACAGCTCATCAAATTGGAGAGAGCTCAAAGCAGTCTGGGAGACGATCAGGAGATGCCAGAGACAGTGTACAACCGACACGTCAGAGTATTCTCCGACAATTCAAGTACAGTATCCTTTCTACGGCACCAGGGAGGTCCGAGACACCGTCACCTACAGAGTATTTCAGAAGAAATATTCGCCTGGGCAGAAATAAATTTAAGATCTCTGACAGCAGTACACCTAAAAGGCGAAAACAATCAGATAGCAGACTTCCTCAGCAGACAAAAGATATAACCAGCGGAATGGGTTCTAAATCAGGAAGTGTTTACACAACTGACCAGTATATGGGGTTTTCCCGAGATAGACTTATTCGCCTCAAAAACAAATACAAAAACAGAGCGCTTCTTCTCGCTAGATCCAAAAGACAACCCAACAGCGATAGATGCCCTAGCGCAGGACTGGGATACGGAGCTGGCGTATGCCTTCCCACCACTACCCTTGATACCAAGAGTACTACGAAAGATTCAGGAGAGTCATACGGCAGTTATTCTGATAGTGCCATACTGGCCCAAAAGAAGCTGGTTCCCGGTACTAAAGCAGATGGCGTTAGAAGACCCGATTCATCTTCCATTACAGCGGGACCTCTTGACGCAGGGCCCTCTCGTCCATCAGAACCTAGAGTTCTTAGCGCTTTCAGCTTGGATCCTGAAAAAGAGATCCTGAGATTTAAGGGCTTATCTGATTCAGTTATAACTACTCTACAGAAAAGCAGAAAGCTTGTTACCTCATCTATATACCTCAAGGTCTGGAAGAAATTTTGTTCACACTGTGCGCAACCAGTATCCCTTACTGAGGACCCAGATATTCCTAAAATCCTAGATTTTCTACAGGCAGGATTCGATAAGGGTCTAAAACCTAGTACGTTGAAGGTACAAATCTCAGCACTAGGGTCCTTTTTTGATTACCCATTAGCGGACCATCCTTAGGTGTCAAGATTTATTAGAGCTACGCAACGCATGAGACCCACAATACGTAGTTCCGTTCCACCATGGGACCTCAGTCTAGTACTGAATGAGCTAAGGAAGACCCCTTATGAACCACTAGACCAGGCGGACCTCAGATCAATAACGCTTAAAACAGTTTTTCTGGTGGCAATAACCTCAGCCAGACGTATAGGAGAGATCCAGGCTCTCTCCATAAGAGACCCATACCTAAGAATCCAGGAAGACTGTATAATTTTGAAACTGGACCCGACCTTTCTTCCAAAGGTGGTAACAGACTTTCACAGAAACCAGGAAATAATACTTCCCACCTTCTGCCAGAACTATAGAAATGAGAAGGAACGCTCGCTCCATTCTTTGGACGTCAGAAGGACAGTCCTACAGTATCTCAAACTGACAGAAGATTGGAGAATAGACTCAAACCTTTTTATACAAATGGCGGGCAAAAATAAAGGGAAGAAAGCATCAAAAGCCACCTTGACTAGATGGCTAAAATCAACCATTACTGCGGCATACACCTCGGCAGGAAAGACTCCGCCAGAGGGTCTTAGGGCCCACTCGCTGAGAGCAATCTCGGCGTCTTGGGCACAGAGAGCAGGAGCTTCTATGGACCAGATTTGTAAAGCCGCAACCTGGTCCAACATAAATACTTTTAGTAAACATTATAGACTGGACGTTCTGTCAAATCAACAGACGGCCTATGGGAGAAAAGTTCTCCAAGCAGTAGTCCCACCCTAAAGAGGAGTTATTTGGTACTTCTCCTGGCGGTGCTGTCAGGAGGGACGTCCTGGAAAGTAGGAATTAATCCTATCGGTAATGTTGTTTACCAGGAGTCCATCATGACAGCACCCCTTATATACCCCCCCTTGCATTGTTTAACTATGATGTGTCATTAACATTGTAGTAGAGAATTCAATAAAATTGTGTTGCATCCATCCTGGTGTGGTACATGGAAAATCACTGAAGGGTGGAGGTGGGGAGGGGCTATTTAACCTCTTCTGTGTTCCTGTCCCTATCAAGGATATGAAGGACAACCTCCTGGCGGTGCTGCCATGATGGACTCCTGGAAACAACATTACCGGTAGGATTAATTCCTACTTTTTAATTTTATAATTTTTTCCCTTCCCCATGACAGCACCGTGAGTGAGAGATGTATTCCGCCCCCAGAAAACAGGAAACCTGCAGTGAAGATAAAAGAAGGTGTCGGCACCTCTCTCCTCAGTTTGGTATCCCGGTTTCCGGGACCGGGAGCCTGCGGCGATCTCTGTACCTTAGGAGGGATCCCCCTCTGGTATTGTAGTGTCCGGGGGCAGGAGGCAGCGGACAGGCAGCGCCTGGGAAATGGTGCTGCGGTGTAAGCCGGGAGGCTGAGCGACGCTGTCAGGGGCGCTCCATCCTGCGCCTGGACCCCTCGGTGACCGCTCCTGGCTGGAGGCTGAGCCGGGGAGGAAGCGGCGTAGCATCCACATGCAGGCGTTTGTGGGATGCGGCAACTTCCAGTTTGTACACCGGAAATGACGTCACACGCCAGGGGAGAGCGGTGCCCTGAACGCTCCTAGAATGGAGGTGATTCAGGAGTGCAAAACATTGCTCCCATCCCCGATATAAGAAGTGGCTGTGCACAAGAACGGTGGCAAACAGCTCCACAGACATTATGGCAGACCCAGCAGAGGAGACGCCAGTGCCTGTCCAGGACCCACCAACCACTGCGGTACCTGAGGGCGGTGGGTGAGTGCCTTTGTAAGGCGAAGAAAATTAGACCCTCATAACGTGCTGTTTCTATCTGTGTCTTATTTTTAGGCAAGGAAAGCTACAGGCAAACAGAAAAATAAGCCTGCGCTCTATGTTTAAAAACACTCCCTAGAGCGTATGAGAAGCGACTTTGTCGCAAATGTATAGAGAAATCTGTGGCGCAAGAGTCGCCATCTTTATTCCAGAACATTAAAACAATGATTAGGGAAGAAGTAAAAACCTCTGTAAAAGAGCAGATTAAGCGACAGCTGACACATACTGGGACCCACCCCTCCCCACCTGCACAGTTGTACAGTCGGGAGACGAACCGGGGGAAATAGCAGCTTCCGATGACTCAGAAGCAGAGTCCTCAGATAGTGAATATGGTCGCCCCTATTTTTTATCTGAGGATATAGGTAAAACTACTTAAACTGGTCAGGTCAACCATGGGGGTAGAAACACCTAGAGAACACAAGTCGGTCCAAGACACGATGTTTAGTAATTTGGAAGGAAAAAAGTGGAAAGTTTTTCCGTTCCATGATAACCTGGTGAATTTGATTAAAAGGGAGTGGAAAAAGCCGAATAAAAAAATGTCAGTTCCACAGGCCCTAAAACGAAAATACCCCTTTGACGATGAAATCTGCGAAAAATGGGATAAAGTGCCAAAATTAGACGCAGCAATAGCGAGTACCTCCAGGGGAATAGCACTTCCGTTTGAGGATATGGGAGCATTAAAAGATCCCCTTGACAAAAAAAGCAGATGCTTTTCTTAAGTCAGCCTGGGAGGCGTCAGCATGGTCATTTAAACCAGGGGTAGCCGCCACTTGCACGGCCCGTGCTGTGATTAAGTGGTTGGAAGAACTAGGCGACCAGATAAGAAACAAATGTCCGAGGGATACCTTGCTGGAAGTAATACCCCCCTTACAAAAAGCTGCGGAGTTTCTAGCAGATGCGGCAGTTGATTCAGTTCGCTCTGCGGCCCGGACATGTGCCCTATCTAATTCTGGTCGTAGAGCTCTTTGGCTAAAAAACTGGTCAGCAGTAGTGTTGAGCGATACGATACTGCAAATATCGGGTATCGGCCGATATTGGCTGTATCGGAATTCCGATTCCGAGTTCCGATATTTTCGTCATATCGGTTTACCGGAATCGGAATTGTCACTGTCACTGTCAGTGTCCGTCGGTCGGGTCTGTCAGGAGTCAGCGGCACTTACCTGGCAGAAGATCTCCGGCGGTCACATCCCGACTGCTTCATGGCCGCCATCCTCTTCTCCCCGGCGGTCACATGCAGTATCTCGTGATAACTGCAGTGACTGCTGGGTAATCGCGGCCGTAAAGCAGTCAGTCCGATGACGTCACCGCCGGGGAAGCTGGTAATCAGCTGTGCTGCGCCGGGATGTCAGGCTCTGCCTGTCATTCCGATGTAGCAGAGCTGGATCGTCGTGGGACAATCGTTACTATGGACTGCGTCGGACAGGTGGTATACTGTTGGTTTGTTTTTTTTATTTTTTTACAGGAGATCGATGGCGTCGCAGGAATGAGAGAGTAATAAAAAAAATGAAAACTGTGTTGTCTCTTTTATTTCATTAAAAGACTTTTTTCTTGCTGTGTCTTTTTTTTAAACATTTAATAACTTTGGGATTAATAATGGATCGGTGTCTTATTGACGCCTCTCCATTATTAACCGGGCTTATTTTCACCGTGCAATCAACGGTGACAATAACCCTTATTACCCCGCTTGCCACCGCTACAGGGCAAGTGGGAAGAGCCGGGTAAAGTGCCACAATTGGCACATCTTTTGATGCGCCAAATGTGGAGCTGCTGTAGCCTGGTATTATCAGGCTGTTGAGGGCCAAAATTCATGGGCCTTGACAGTCTTTTAATACCAGGCCGCAGCAGTCTGCATTTTACTTGGCTGGTTAACAAAAATAGGGGGGATCCCCACGCCGTTTTTTTTCGAGGGGATTCCCTATTTTTGTTAACCAGCCAAGCTAAGCAGACTGCTGTGGCCTGGTATTATCAGGCTTGCAAGGTCCATGGATATTGGATCCTTACCAGCCTGAAAAACCAGGCCTCAGCGGTCTGCTTCATCTGGCTGGTTAACAAAAATAGGGGGGACCCACGCCATTTTTTTTTCGAAGGGAACCCTATTTTTGTTAATCAGTTCCCTCTGACGTCACTGATGGTGTCCCTGGCTGACCTGAAGTGAAAGTGGAAAGCAATCAATTAAGCTTTCCACTTCCTCTCCTGTCAGCCAGGAGAGGAACTCATTCATTTGGGGGTTTACTGTGAGGCTGCAGCATTAGCTGCGGTCCCTGCAGTAAACATTAACCCTTTCTGAAGGATTACACCGTGGGACCTGACTGTGCATCGGATTGGTAAGAATAATTTTGCTTTATTATTTTATTTTTATTACAGGAAATGGTTTTAGCAGGTAAATAAAATATGGTCAAAAACTGTGTGATTATTTCATTAAACTTCTTTTTTATTAAAGTGTGTGTGTTTGATTATTCTTTCATACAATAGGATTAATAATTGATAGTTGTCTAATTGACAGCTCTCAATTATTAACCTGGCTTAAAGTGACCTTTCAATTGCAAGGTCATTTTAACCCCTTATTAACCCATTCGCCACCGCTACAGGGCAATGGGAATAGACGGGCAAAGTGCCAGAAAGGGCAAATCTAATTAGAGATTTGCCCTTTCTGGGGTGTCTGGGGGCAGATGTTAGTAGCCGGGGGGGGGGCAAAAATAATGGTCCCTCTCTGGGCTATTATTATCTGCCCCCACTCACTGGCTTTGTCTGTCTGGTTGCGAAAATAGGGTGGGAGCCCAGCATTTTTTTTCAGCAATTTTACACCTCATATATATATATACATGTCATTGAGTTTGTGACACATATATATATATATTTATAGTTCATACACTTCTACATAGTATAATAGCCGCTAATTCAATTGCCGGCTTTTGTGAAAATGCAGAACCCGACATGAAATGACACTTGGTGTACATAGGGTTAACCATGTCCTTTGCTATCTGATTTGCACAAACAATTAAATCAGTCTATGTGTGCAAAATTTCACACCTGTAGGGGTTAATTAAAGGTGTAAATTCGTAGCAAAAAAGTCCGTTTTTTTTACAACGAATTTACACCTTTAATTAACCCCTACAGGTGTGAAATTTTGCAAACATAGACTGATTTAATTGTTTGTGCAAATCAGATAGCAAACGACATGAAAAGACATGGTTAACCCTATGTACACCAAGTGTCATTTCATGTCGGGTGCTTCTGTCTTTTCACTGAAGCCGGCTTTACCCGGCAATTGAATCAGAGGATATTTTACTATGTAGAAGTGTATAAACTATACATATATGTATATATATATGTCACAATGACATGTATATATATATATATGTATTCTATGTGTGTATATTTAGTGTTTACAAGGAAAGAATGGGGTTTTTTTAGTTCCCATATTTTGTTCCCATAGACTTACATGTGACTTCCTGTATCGCCGATATTTTAATGGTATCGGCGATACCATTCCGATTCCGATACTTAGGGATATCGGAAAGTATCGCTCAACACTAGTCAGCAGATGTTCAGTCAAAGATTAAACTCTGCGGAGTCCCTGTGAAGGGCAATACCTATTTGGGAAAGCCCTAGATGAAATTTTGGAAAAAGCTGCAGACAAAAAGAAACGTTTTCCTCCGCCACCTTCATCTAAAAGGCGCTGGGGTGACTTTCAACAGTCCTTTCGGGGGTCCGGTAGAGGAGGCAGAGGCCGGTCAGATGATAGAGCCATGCGGGGAAAATCCTGGAGGGATAGGAAGGATAGAGGGTTCCTCTTCAATAAACCTCCACACAAACCAGACCCCAAACACCAATGACGCCAGAGGTCCGGTGGGGGGGAAGACTCCGGTTCTTTGTCCATCAGTGGGAGGCATTGCCGTCCTCACAATGGATAACCAACCTGATGGAAAAGTGGGTAAAACTAAACTTCACCACCCTCCCCCTCAACGTATGGTGGTTACACGGGTCTCCAAAACAAATCAATCTTTCTGGAGGAAGAAATCCAGCTTCTTATCCAGAAGGAAGTACTTGTAAAGGTCCCATCCCACGAGGAAGGGAGAGGCTTTTACAACACCCTGTTTATAACACCAAAACCGGATGGTTCCAAAAGGGTGATCTGCAATCTAAAGGCCTTAAACTGGTATATCCGGTTAGAAAGATTCAACAGTAAAGCTACTGTATCCAGGCTGCTACATGGCAGTAATAGATCTTTCAGATGCGTACTATCATGTCCCAATCTTTGAAAAGCATCTGCAGTTTCTGAGGGTATTAGTGGAAATTGCGGGGGTTCCCACTCATCTACAGTACCAATGCCTACCCTTCGGGGTTTCAATAGCCCCACGTATTTTCACAAAGATAATCTCAGAAGTAGCATCCTTCCTGAGAAAAGAAAGTATACTTCTAGTCCCATATTTAGACGACTTTTTCGTTATAGTGGACAACCAGGAGGATGGCATAAAAGCGGTAAAAAGGGTATGGGAGGTACTAACCAGCCTGGGCTAGATAATAAACCTAAAAAAGTCAAAAATGATTCCAGTCCAGATACAGGAGTTTCTGGGTATCCAATTAAATTCCCTCACGCAGGAAAGTGTTCTCCCAAACAGGAAAATACTTGTTATACAGCAAAGGATAGACCATATGCAATCGAGTCAATCCACATCACTAAGGGGGGCAATGTCACTGCTAGGTATGCTGACTGCAACAATCCCTGCAGTTCGATGGGCTCAGGTACACACCTGACAGTTACAGTGGCAGATAATAAGCCGAGCAAGCGAGAAACCCCGTCAATTTAAATCAAAAGGTCACGTTGTCTCCACAAGTACTCACTAAAATGGTGGCAGGAGACATCAAACCTAAGAAGGGTGTTCCTTGGTCAATCCAGGACCCAGTAGTACTGACCACAGACGCAGGACCTCTGGGCTGGGGCGCACATATGTTAAACCACATTCTACAAAGTCAGTGGGGGCCCAGAATGATAAGAGCAAACTCCAACCTCAAGGAGTTAGCAGCGATGAGACAGGCAACCCTTCAGATAACGGAAGATATCAAAGGGAAACACCTCGTGGTCTTGTCCGACAACAGCACAGCTGTCTCATACATAAACAGACAAGGGGGCACAAGGTCAGAGTTATTAATGGAAGAGGCCAGAAAATTGTTCCTATGGGCAGAGGTCAATCTTCTGTCTATATCGAGCACACACCTGAGAGGGTCAGACAACCTTGTAGCAGACTTTCTAAGTCGCCATGTGCTACACCAGGGGGAGTGGTCCCTAAACCAGAAGATATTTGGAGAAATCTGTGCCGGCTGGGGAACTCCGCAAGTGGACCTATTCGCCACAAGGCAAAATCGGAAGGTGGACAGATTCTACTCACTGAATCCGAGGGAAAATCCGGAAGGGGTAAATGCTTTGTTACACCAGTGTAACTTCCAACTAGCATATGCGTTCCCCCCCGTTCACACTGATCCCAACAGTCCTGAAGAAAATTCGGGACGCCGGGTTGCAAATAATCCTGATAGCACCCTTCTGGCCGAAAAGGGCATGGTTCACGTGGCTGAGACGCATGTCCGTCTCGGACCCATGGATCTTGCCGGAGCTTCCAGATCTCCTACATCAAGGTCCAGTGCTACACCCTCAAGTTCAGACTGCATCTCACCACATGGAACTTGAGAGGGGACTTCTGCTAGCAAAAGGTTTCTCAGAACCATTAGTTACTACCTTGATTGCAAATAGAAAGAAAGTAACAAGAGAAAAATACCATAAGATCTGAGAAAAATTCTTGGAGTTTTCAGGACGTTCCCCATCAAATATAAGTCAAAAAGTCCCAATATCCGAAGTACTGGAGTTCCTCCAAAAAGGGCAAGAGAGAGGACTATCCACCAG
Organism: Oophaga sylvatica; assembly: GCA_033576555.1. NCBI lineage: Eukaryota > Metazoa > Chordata > Amphibia > Anura > Dendrobatidae > Oophaga > Oophaga sylvatica. The sequence continues at coordinate 558,304,463 of JARQOD010000001.1, read as the reverse complement.
TACTCTAAGGCCGGCATCACACTGGCGAGTTTGATGCGAGTAAGTCGCACGACTTTCTCGCATCAACACCCGGCACGGCCGCCCGCTCTCGGACCCGAGTGTGCGGCTGCATGTATTTCTATGCAGCTGCACACTCGGTCCGAGAGCGGGCGGCCGTGCCGGGTGTTGATGCGAGAAAGTCGTGCGACTTACTCGCATCAAACTCGCCAGTGCGACGCCGGCCTAAAAGTACATGTTGCAGCATTAGGTGTGTTGTTTGAACAGAAACTTGCTAACCACCCTTGGGTATATAGCTTCATTCGAGCCTCATTTACGTCCAGACCCTTTAAGCCGTGTTTGAAGGTAACTCCCTGGGACCTAAATTTAGTTCTTAATGCTTTGACTTCACCTCCGTTTGAGCCCATTTCATCCATCTCAAATAAATCCCTAACTCTTAAAACAATTCTCCTGGTATCCCTAACGTCAGCGCGACGTATTAGCGAGTTACAAGCGATCTCTGCTAACCCACCATATGCTACCATCCTAGATGATAGGGTAGTTATTAGAACTGACCCAGCCTTCCTCCCGAAGGTAAACTCTAAATTTCACAGAAACCAAGAAATAATCTTACCCTCCTTCTGTGCCAGTCAAAAATCCCAGGGAGAAGAAACCTTCCATTGTCTAGATGTTAGACGTTGCCTGCTTCAATATCTAGAAGCAACGGAGCCCTGGCGACAATCGCCAGCCCTTTTTGTCTCCTTCCAGGGGACAAACAGGGGGAGGCAGGCCTCGAAATCAACCATTGCACGGTGGCTTCGTATGTCTATCTCTCTTTCTTACTCTTCCTTGGGCAGAATGCCCCCACTGGGGGTAACAGCCCACTCGACGAGAGCCATAGTTACATCCTGGGCTGAAAAGGCTAATGCATCTGTAGAACACATTTTTAATGCAGCAGTATGGTCGTCACCCTCTACCATCTTTAGAAGAAAGAAGAACAGCGCTCCATCCAGGTGAGTAATGTAGAAAAACTTTATTTCAGGCCATCATAGAAAAACAACGTTTCGACCTAACAAGGTCTTTGTCAAGCATGCTTGACTAAGACCTTGTTAGGTCGAAACGTTGTTTTTCTATGATGGCCTGAAATAAAGTTTTTCTACATTACTCACCTGGATGGAGCGCTGTTCTTCTTTCTTCTGGATACGTCTTCTCCAAGCTGGTTCCTTTGATCTGGTACGTGCGCCCCCTCATCTGAGAGTGCTGTCGACTTGCTTTTCTATATATTGCCTCTACCATCTTTAGTCATTACAGGCTAGACCTAGGGCATTCAAATCTAGCCTTTGGAAGGAAAGTGTTATCTGCTGTCGTCCCACCCTAGGAATCTTTCTATTTCTTCCTCTCACTCACGGTGCTGTCATGGTGAAGGGAAAAAATTATAATTACTTACGGGTAATTTGATTTTCCAGATCCATGACAGCACCGCATTATTCCCGCCCTATCTTGGTGATGGTGGTATGGTTCACGAGGAAATTAGTATAAATAATAATGTGGTATAAAGTTACCGTTATGTGCATAAAAATGTGCGTGTATAGATATATACATGTAAAAAAAAAAAGAAAAGAAAGATACGAGTAAATTAAACTAATAAGGCGGTCACCTTCCATGCTCTGTAAACAAAACTGAGGAGAGAGGTGCCACCCCCTTCTTTTATCTCCACTGCAGGTTTCCTGTTTTCTGGGGGCGGAATCCATCTCACGGTGCTGTCATGGATCTGGAAAATCAAATTACCCGTAAGTAATTATCATTTTTCCCTAACTAAGGGGGTGATGAAGGGGGGTTTGATTTACTATTTATAGCGGGTTTTTATGTTTGGCAGCTGCTACGCTAAAAGACGCTTTTTATTGCAAAAAGTAGTTTTTGCATCACCACAATTTGGGAGCTATAATTTTTGCACATTTTGGCCCACAGAGTCATGTGAGGTCTTATTTTTTGCAGTATGAGTTGACGTTTTTATTGGTACCATTTTGGGGCACGTGACATTTTTTGATCGCTTTTTATTTCGATTTTTGGGAGGTTAGAATGAACAAAAATCAGCAATTCATGAATTTCTTTTGGGGGGTGCGTTTACAACGTTCCGCGTGTGGTAAAATTGATAAAGCAGTTTTATTCTTCGGGTCAGTACGATTACGGCGATACCTCATTCATATCATTTTTTTATGTTTTGGCGCTTTTATACAATAAAAACAAATTTATATAAAAAATAATTATTTTTGCATCGCTTTATTCTGCGAGCTATTAACATTTTATTTTTTTGCTGATGATGCTGTATGGCGGCTTGGCTTTTGCGGGACAAGATGACGTTTTCAGCGGTACCATGATTATTTATATCCGTCTTTTTGATCGCGTGTTATTCCACTTTTTGTTCGGCGGTATGAAGATAAATCATTGTTTTTTGCTTTTTTTTTAAGGGGTTCACTAAAGGGGTTAACTAGTGGGACAGGTTTATAGGGTGGGTCATTACGGACGCGGCGATACCAAATATGTGTACTTTTATTGTTGTGTTCTTTTTTATTTACATAAAGAAATGAATTTATTGGGGAATAGTTTTTTTTTTCCTTTATTTTGGAATTTTTTTTACACTTGTTGTTTTCATTTTCCTTTACTTTTTTACTTTGTCCCAGGGTGGGACATCACTGTATAAAGTCAGATCGCTGGTCTGACAGTGTGCACAGCACTCTGTCAGACCAGCGATGTGACAGGCACTGCTGCAGGCTTTCTCAGCGCCTGCTCTCAGCAGGCACTGAGGAAGCCGCCTCCTTGCAGGACCCGGAAGGACCCTGCGGCCATCTTGGATCCGGGGTCCTGCCGGGAGGAGGGTCCCTCGGAACAGCGCGATGCATCGCGCTGTTGTGAGGGTCTCACGGAAGCACGCAGGGAGCCCCCTCCCTGCGCAATGCTTCCCTGTACCCCGGTGTGCCAGGGGTTAATGTGCTGGGAGCGGTCCGTGACCGCTCCTGGCACATAGTGCCGGGTGTCAGCTATGATAATCAGCTGACACTCGGCCGCACTTCCCATGGGAGCGCGTCTGATCGCTGAGATGTACTATCCCGTCCATGGTCATACGGGCCCAGGTACCATTGACGGGATAGTACGTCCGATGGCAGAAAGGGGTTAATTTTTTCAAAGCCAAACATTTTAAGATATGAAATATTGCCAGTGTATATCAATAAAATGTTTGGATGCAGAAGATATGTGTCGGTTATGATTATTATTGATAATATCCTTAACCCCTTAAGGACCAAGCCACTTTGTAGTTTAATGACCAGGCCTTATATTTTAAATCTGACCACTGTCAATTTATGTGGCTATAACTCTAGAACGCTTCAATGAATCCCACTAACTCTGAGATGTTTTTTCATGACATACTGTACTTTATCATAGTAATTAAATTTATTCAAAATTTGTTTATTTGTGAAAACAAATTAAATTTTGCAAAAAAATTTTGAAAATGTCACAATTTTCTAACTTTAAATTTTTATATGCCCCTAAATCAGAGCATTATGTCACGCAAAATAGTAAATAGATAACATTTCCCACAAGTCTACATCAGCACAATTTTTAAAACTTAATTTTTTTTTGTTAGGAAGTTAAGGGTTAAAAGTTGACCAGTGATCTCATTTTTTACAACAAAATTTGCAAAACCATTTTTTAGGGACACCTTACATTTGAAGTGATTTTGAGGGCCTATAGGACATAGAATACCCAAAAACTGACACTATTCTAAAAACTGCTCCCCTCGAGGTGGTCAAAATCACATTCAAGAAGTTTATTAACCCTTCAGGTGCTTCACAGGAATTTTTGGAATGTGGAAAAAAAAATGAACATTTAACAGTTTTTTCCCAAAAAATTTACCACAGATCCAATTTTTTTTTATTTTGACAAGGGTAACAGGAAAAAATGGACCCCAAAATTTGTTGTGTAATTTCTCCTATTACGCCGATACCCCATATGAGGGAGAAAACCACTATTTGGACTCACTGGAGAGCTCGGAAGGGAAGGAGCGCCATTTGACTTTTGGAATGCAAAATTTGCTGGAACAATTGGCGGACGCCATGTTACCTTTGGAGAGTCTGTGATGTGCTTAAACAGTGAAAATACTCCACAAGTGACACCATTTTGGAAACTAGACCCCTCAGGGAACTGATCTAGATGTGTGCTGAGCACATTGAACCTTCAGGTGCTTCACAGAAGTTGATAACGTTGAGCCATAAAAATAAAAAAAATTTCCCCACAAATATGTTTTCAGCACGAAATATTGCATTTTCTTAAGGGTAATAGGAGAAATTGCACCATGCAATTTGTTGTGCAATTTCTTTTGAGTTTGCCGATACCCCATATGAGGGCGAAAACTACTGTTTGGGCGCATGACAAAGCTCGGAAGAGAAGGAGCGTCATTTGACTTTTTGGATGTAAAATTTTCTGGTATCGTTAAAGCAGTTCATGTACCATTTGGAGAACCCCTGATGTGCCTAAACTGAGGAAAACCCACCACAAGTGACCCTATTTTGGAAAATAGACCCCTCAAGGAATGTATTTGCATGCATGGTAAGCACCTTTACTCCCCAGGTGCTTCACAGAAGTTTATAATGTTGAGCCGTCAAAATAATAAAATTACATTTTCCTCGCAAAAATGTTGTTTCAGCCCCAAGTTTTTAATTTTTTAAGGGCTAATAGGAATTTTTTTCCAACAAACTGAGCTCCATTTTTTCCTGAATGCACCTACATCTAATCGGGAAATATTTTTTAGGCACCGTGCAAAGCTCAGAAGGCAATGAGTGCCAGATTTTACTGTTATGGTTTGCAGGTACCATGACCCACTGGGAGAGCCTATGAGGTGACAGAACAGCAGAACCCCCATAAGTGACCCCATTTTACAAACTACACCTCTAAATGAATTCATCTATGGGTGCAGTGATCATATTGACACCACGGGTGTGTCACAGAATTTTATTCCATTGAGCAGTGAAGAAAAAATACCTACATTTTTACCATCAAAATGTAGTTTTAGCCCCAGATTTTACATTTTCACACAAGAAATGGGTAAAAATGGCACCAAAATTTGTCCCACAATTTCTACTAAACATGGCAATACGCCATAAGTGGCTGTACAGTAAAACTTAGCGCTCCGTTCCTCCCGAGTCTCTCTGTATGGCTATTTGCCTCCTGGAGCGCAGATTTTCCTGGAAGAGTTTTCAGACTCCATGTACAGAGCCCCTAATTGCTAGAAGAGCAGAATATCCCCTCAAGTGACCCCATTTTGGAAATTATACCTGATAGGGAATTTATCTACAGGTGTAGTGACCATTTTGACTACATGGGTATTTTCCAGAAACAAGCAGCAATGAATGTTGCCAAGTGAAAATTGACGCTGTAGTGACCAGTACGTTGCAGTCATGAGTACTTTATACCCAGCCCGTGCTTCTAGAGCAGACCCGGGCAAGGGGCGGCCCGCGGGCCGCATCCGGCCCGCCGGCTGTCAGTGACCGGCCTGCGGAGGCGCTCCGGCAGTCTCAGGGCCCCGGCATCAGCTGGCACAATACTTACCTCTCCCGTGCCTCCGCTGCTGCAGCTCCGGGCTCCACCGGCGCTTCCTCTCACAGCCGGCCGCTGAATGACGTCATCATTCAGCGGCCGGCTGTGTCAGAGAGCGGGGACGCTGGACAGGTAAGACGTGTCTCTGTGTGTGTCTGTGTCTATGTAGTGCGGTGCTTTGTGTGTTTTGTGTGTGTGTGTGTGTGTGTGTGTATGTATGTGAGAGAGTGCTTATGTGCTGTCTGTGTGTGATGATGGGCAGGCATGCTGATAATGGGGAGGCATTGATGATGATGGGGAGAAGATGATGATAATGGGCAGGCATTGATGATTATGGGCAGGCATTGATGATGGGGAGAAGATGATGATGGGCAGGCATTGCTGATGAATGGGGAGAATGATGATGATGGGCAGCATGATGATAATGGGCAGGCATTGATGATGGGGAGAAGATGATGATGGGCAGGCATTGCTGATAATGGGGAGGCATTGATGATGATGGGGAGAAGATGATGATAATGGGCAGGCATTGATGATAATGGGCAGGCATTGATGATGGGGAGAAGATGATGATGGGCAGGCATTGCTGATAATGGGGAGGCATTGATGATGATGGGGAGAAGATGATGATAATGGGCAGGCATTGATGATAATGGGCAGGCATTGATGATGGGGAGAAGATGATGATGGGCAGGCATTGCTGATAATGGGGAGGCATTGATGATGTGGGGAAAGATGATGATAATGGGCAGGTATTGATGATAATGGGCAGGCATTGATGATGGGGAGAAGATGATGATGATGATGATGGGCAGGCATTGATGATGATGGGGAGAAGATGATGATAATGGTGCAGGTATTGATGATAATGGGCAGGCATTGATGATGGGGAGAAGATGATGATGATGATGGGCAGGCATTGATGATGATGGGGAGAAGATGATGATAATGGGCAGGTATTGATGATAATGGGCAGGCATTGATGATGGGGAGAAGATGATGATGATGATGATGGGCAGGCATTGATGATGATGGGGAGAAGATGATGATAATGGGCAGGTATTGATGATAATGGGAGGCATTGATGATGGGGAGAAGATGATGATGATGATGGGCAGGCATTGATGATGATGGGAGATGATGATAATGGGGAGGATGATGATATGGCAGCTTGATTGGGAGATAGATGGGCAGGCATTGATGATAATGGGGAGGCATTGATGATGGGGGAAGATGATGATATGGGCAGGCATTGTGATAATGGAGCTTGATGTGGGAGAATTGATGGGGCAGGCATTGATGATGATGGGAGAAGATGATGATAATGGGCAGGTATTGATGATAATGGGCAGGCATTGATGATGGGGAGAAGATGATGATGATGATGGGCAGGCATTGATGATGATGGGGAGAAGATGATAATGGGCAGGTATTGATGATAATGGGCAGGCATTGATGATGGGGAGAAGATGATGATGATGATGGGCAGGCATTGATGATGATGGGGAGAAGATGATGATAATGGGCAGGTATTGATGATAATGGGCAGGCATTGATGATGGGGAGAAGATGATGATGGGCAGGCATTGCTGATAATGGGGAGGCATTGATGATGATGGGGAGAAGATGATGATAATGGGCAGGCATTGATGATAATGGGCAGGCATTGATGATGGGGAGAAGATGATGATGGGCAGGCATTGCTGATAATGGGGAGGCATTGATGATGATGGGGAGAAGATGATGATAATGGGCAGGTATGTATATATACATTAAATATATATATATATATATATATATGTATATATACAGTATTGGGTAGAACGGAGTTAATTATATTAGTCCGGCCCTCTAAAACCATCCCAATTTCTCATGCGGCCCCCTGGCAAAATTAATTGCCCACCCCTGTTCTAGAGGCATGCCCCCGTAAGTTAGGCGGGCTCTCATTGCTTCAGAAATGCCAAACATGGACGCTATATGTGGTTTAGGCACACTGTGTGGCTCAGAAGGGAGGGGGGAATTTGGATTTGGGAGCACAGAATTTGCTGAATTTCTTTTGGCAGGTGAGGAGCCATTTTGCTTTTCCAGAGCATTTGTACTACCAGTAATGTGGAAGCCCCCAATATTTCCATTAACAGATAACGGATCTGAGTGAGGACTTGCTTTTTTTGTGGATTGAGTTGAAGCTTTTATTGGGAACATTTTGCATAACTTTTGGAATCACATTTATACGGCGCTCTACGCTGACCACTTACTTTGGGTTATCCATCTAAATCTCAGAGTGACGTGATTCAAATGAAACCCCAGAGGGATCCATTCACTATAATGATGCAGAAGAGTTACTCTCGACTCCATCTGACCTCTATTCAGCGGTGTCTTTCTTTTCAGAAGTGCACAAAACAGGCCGATGGCACTTTTATGCACGCCTAAAAAGACGGACACCACTGGATCACAGGCCAAACGGCGTCCACAGTGCCTCCATCTGCCTCTTTATAGGGAATCTTCTGCCAGAGGTTCCGTCTGAATCAAGTATTTCAGAATTTACGTGGAAACCCCGGTGTATGCACTCAACGCAGAGCGCACGATAAATGTGCGCCGAGCCTTACAGCGACTACTGGGAGGCAGAATGAAAAAATAAACAGTAGGTGAAGAATTGGTTTTATTTATCTTTTACACCTTTCCTCGTGTGGTATAAGTGATTAGGCGACTTTACTCTTTGGGTCGGTGCGATTACAGCGATACCAGATTTATATCTGTTTTTTATGTTTGGCTGCTTTCACACACTAAACGATGCTTCTTATTGCAAAAAATAGTTTTTGCATCACCATATTTTCAGAACTATAATTTTGCCATATTTTGGTTCACAGAGTCATGTGATGGCTTGTTTTTTGCAGGATGAGCTGACGTTTTTATTGGTACCATTTTTGAATATATATGACATGTTTTGATCGCTTTCTATTCTGATTTTTGTGAGGCAGAACTAACAAAAACCAGCAATTCAGGATTTTTTTTTTTTTGGGGGGGGGTGGGGGGGTTATGCCGTTCCGTGTGTGGTAAAATTGATAAGGCAGTTTTAATTCTTTTATTGTCTTATACTATGTACAAAAACATTGGAGTGTGAAATACTCAACTTAATATGGCTACTTGGTCTTAGCCTCCAGACTTTAAGGAGTGCTATTACCAGACATTTTACAATCTTTTACCAATATCTGCAACCATTTATTTGATGACGCATAATTTCTGAATTTTGGTGTGCACATGATAATAATCTTGTACTGAATGCTAGCAATATTAATCTTGCACAAGAGTTTTTATGTGAATTACTTGCCTTTTATATGGTCACTTGGTCTTGACTGCCAGACTTCAAAATGTACTACTACCACCATCAGCTACCACTTTGTATTTTGTAGCAGTAATTGCCACCATTTATTTGACTACATATTTTTCTTGGAATTTTGGCATACACGTGATCATTTGTTGTAATTATATGCTGGGTTTCCTTAGTGACATAGAATCTCTGTACATATTCTCCACTTTTTATATGTTTTTTATTCATTTTGTAATTTATGCATTCAGCAAAAAGTGAGCCTACTATGCTAAAATTTTACTTTTAACCCCTTAACACCCAAGGGTGGTTTGCACGTTAATGACCGGGCCAATTTTTACAATTCTGACCACTGTCTCTTTATGAGGTTATAACTCTGGAATGTTTCAACGGATTTCGCGATTCTGAGATTGTTTTCTCGTGACATATTGTACTTCACGAAAGTGGTAAAATTTCTTCGATATACCTTGCGTTTATTTTTGAAAAAAACGCAAATATGGCGAAAATTTAGAAAATTTTGCAATTTTCAAACTTTGAATTTTTTTTCCCTTAAAACAGAGAACTATGTCACACAAAATAGTTAAGAAATAACATTTCCCACATGTCTACTTTACATCAGCACAATTTTGGAACCAAAATTTTTTTTTGTTAGGAAATTATAAGGGTTAAAAGTTGACCAGTGATTTCTCATTTTTACAACAAAATTTACAAAGCCATTTTTTTAGGGACCACCTCACATTTGAAGTCACTTTGACGGGTCTATATAGCAGAAAATACCCAAAAGTGACACCATTCTAAAAACTGCACCCCTCAAGGTACTCAAAACCACATTCAAGAAGTTTAATAACCCTTCAGGTGCTTCACAGGAGCTGAAGCAACGTGGAAGGAAAAAATTAATATTTAACTTTTTAGCCACAAAAATGATCTTTTACAAACTTTTTCTTATTTTCACAAGGGTAAAAGGAGAAAATGGGCAGATAAAGTTGTTGTGCAATTTCGCCTGAGTACACCAATACCCTATATGTGGGGAAAACCACTGTTTGGGCACACGGCAGAGCTCGTAAGGGAAGGAGCGCCGTTTGACTTTTTCAAACTAAAATTGGCTGGAGTTGAGATTGGACGCCATATCGTGTTTGGAGAGCCCCTGATACGCCTAAACAGTGGAAACCCCCCACAAGTGACACCATTTTGGAAACTAGACCCCCTAAGGAACTTATCTAGATCTGTTGTGAGCACTTTGAACCCCAAAGTGTTTCACAAAAGTTTATAATGCCTGGGTGTGAAAAAATAAAAAAAAACAATTTTCCACAAAAATGATTTTTTAGTCCCAAATTTTTGATTTTTCCCAAGGAAATTGGACCCCAAAAGTTTTTGTCCAATTTGTCCTGAGTACGCTGATACCCCATATGTGGGGGGGAAACTGTTTGGGTGCACGGCAGGGCTTGGAAAGGAAGTAGTAACGTTTTGGAATGAAAACATTGATGGGGGTCATGTTCCGTTTGTAGTGCCCCAGATGAGCCTAAACAGTGGAAACCCCCACAAGTGACCCCATTTTGGAAGCTAGACCCCCTAAGGAACTTATCTAGATCTTGGTGAGCACTTTGAACCCCCAAGTGCTTCACACAAGTTTATAATGCCCGGGCATGAAAATAAAAAATCCTATTTTTTTCCCACAAAAATTATCTCTTAGTCACTAATTTTTTATTTTCCCATAGGTAACAGGAGAAATTGGACCACAAAATTTGTTGTCCAATTTGTCCTGAGTACGCTGATACCCCATATGTGGGGGGGAACCACTGTTTGGGCGCATGGCAGAGCTCGGAATGGAAGGAGCACCATTTGACTTTTTCCAACCAAAATTGGCTGGAATTGAGATTGGACGCCATGTTGCATTTGGAGAGCCCCTGATGTGCCTAAACAGTGGAAACCCCCCACAAGTGACCCCATTTGGGAAACTAGACCCCCTAAGGAATTATCTAGATCTTTGGTGAGCAATTTGAACCCTCAAGTGCTTCACACAAGTTTATAACGTAGAGCCGTAAAATTAAAAAATCATATTTTTTCCACAAAATTGATCTTTTCACCCCAATTTTTATTTTCCCAAGGGTAACAAGACTCCAAAAGGTATTGTGCAATTTGTCCTCAGTACGCTAATACCCCATATGTGGGGGTAAACCACTGTTTGGTTGCATGGCAGAGTTTGGAAGGGAAGGAGCGCCGTTTGACTTTTTCAACGCAGAATTGGCTGGATGCCATGTCGTGTTTGGAGAGCTCCTGATCTGCCTAAACAGTGGAAACCCCCACAAATGACACCATTGGACTAGACCCCTCAAGGAACTTATCTAGATGTGTGGTGAGCACTTTGAACCTCAAGTGCTTCACAGAAGTTTATAACGTACAGCCGTAAAAAAAAAAATCCTTTTTTTTTACAAAAATTATTTTTTTCGCCCCCAATATTTTATTTTCACAAGGGTAACAGGAGAAATTGGACCCAAAATTTGTTGTCCAATTTGTCCTGAGTACGCTGATACCCAATATGTGGGAGAAAACGACTGTATAGGTGCACGTCTGGGCTCGGAAGGGAAGTAGTGACGTTTTGGATTGCAGACTTTGATGGAATGGTCTGGGGGCGTCATGTCGCATTTGGAGAGCCCCTGATGCGCCTAAACAGTGGAAACCCCCCACAAGTGACCCCATTTTGGAAAATAGACCCCACAAGGAACTTATCTAGAAGTGTGGTGAGCGCTATGAAGCCCCAAGTGCTTCACAGAAGTTTTATAACATACAGCCGTAAAAAACAAAAAAATCATTTTTTTTTTTACAAAAATGATTTTGTCGCCCCCAGTTTTTTATTTTCCCAAGGGTAACAGAAGAAATAGGACAAATTGCACAATAACTCTTGTGGTCCAGAGTATGCTGATACCCCATATGCGGGGGTAAACTACTGTTTGGGCGCATGGCAGAGCTCAGAAGTGAAGGAGCACCGTTTGACTATTTCAACGCAGAATTGGCTGGAATTGAGATCAGACGCCATGTCACATTTGGAGAGCCCCTGATGTGCCTAAACAGCAGAAACCCCCCAATTCTAACTCCAACCCTAACCCCAACACACCCCTAACCCTAGTCCCAACCCCAACCAAAACCTAACCCTAACACACCCCTAACCCTAATCCCAACCCTAACCCTAATCCTAACGTTAGCGCCAACACTAACCCTAACTTTAGCCGCAACCCTAACCCTAACGGGAAAATGGAAATAAATACATTTTTTTAATTTTATTATTTTTCCCTAACTAAGGGGGTGATAATGGGGGGTCTGATTTACTATTTATAGCGGGTTTTTATGATTGGCAGCTGTCACGCTAAAAGACGCTTTTTATTGCAAAAAATAGTTTTTTGCATCATCACATTTTGAGAGCTATAATTTTTGCATATTTTTTGAGGTCTTATTTTTTCCGGGATGAGGTGACGTTTTTATTGGTACCATTTTTGAGCACGTGACCTTTTTTGATCGCTTTTTATTTCGATTTTTGGGAGATTAGAATGAACAAAAATCAGCAATTCATGAATTTCTTTTGGGGGAGGCGTTTATACCTTTCCGCTGTGATAAAATTGATAAAGCAGTTTTATTCTTCGGGTTAGTACGATTACGGCGATACCTCATTTATATCATTTTTTTTATGTTTTGGCGCTTTTATAGAATGAAAACAATTTTATATAAAAAATTATTATTTTTGCATCGCTTTATTCTGCGAGCTATAACTTGTTTATTCTTTCGCTGATGATGCTGTATGAGGCTCGTTTTTTGGGGACAAGATGACGTTTTCAGCGGTATCATGTTTATTTATATCGGTCTTTTTGATTGCGTGTTATTCCACTTTTTGTTCGGCAGTATGATGATAAAGCATTGATTTTTTGCTTAGTTTTTTTTTTTTTTTTTTTTTTAATTGTTTACTACTAAAATAGACAAAATCTAAAATATCACCTAATGGGGCAGTAAGAGAATCACAAACTGTAAAAAACTGTAATAGTGTTGGCAGCGGATTATTCAGGATACTCTCCAAGCGTGTGACAACAGAGCTTCTTTATTCAGGAACAAATAGGAACAGTATATGATAAGCTTAATAGATCAGGGATTAGTGTTGAGCGATACTTTCCGATATCGGAAATATCAGATCGGATTGGACCGGATCGATACCCAAAAAGTATCGGATATCGCCGATTCCGATACCGGAAACCAATGCAAGTCAATGGACAGAAATATCGGAATTAAAATAAACCCTTTCTTTCCTTGTAAACACTAGATACATACACATAGAATATATATATATATATATATATATATATTATATACATGTCATTATGACACATATATATATATGTTACTGTAATAATAATAATAATAATAATCTTTATATAGCGCCAACATATTCCGCAGCGCTTTACAGTTTAAACCTAGGATTTACCGGTCAATCTGGACATTTACCGAGGCCGTCTGTAAAAGCTCAAAATGAAAAGTAAAATTGGACTTTTACCGGTGAAGTCTTGGTAAATGTTAACATTTACCGTCGAGCGTGGTAAAAGTCAGAAATATCAGGTGTGAAGATGGAACATCTGACTTTAACCAAGCGCAGTTGGTAAACGTGCACATTTACCAAGGCTTCTTGGTAAATGTAGCTGAGAAGGGTGTAATAAAAAGTGTAAGCCACCACGGGAAAGGTGTCTGTTAGGCAGATACGGCGAGGAAATGGAGGACACAGTAGGAAAGTGTCTGATTGTGTTCAAAGTTTTTATAAATGTATTAAGAATAAATGGGGAAAATATTGTAATAACAATGAACAAAATCTGCTACCCTGTAACGTATGTACGTTCTATATATACAGATGTCAATCCTGACTATCCTTAACGTATGTACGTTCTATATATGCAGATGTCAATCCTGACAATCCTATGATTATTGTTCCGATCATACAAAAAGTGCCACTTCCCGCTAACATACAACCGCTAACCCCACACTAAAATATGCAAAAGAGAACATCCTATGAATCTTAGGGTATGAGTGTTCCGCAGCACCCTCTCACAAAAAGTTACAAGAAGTACACACGCTGCCGATGTAGTAGTGTATAAATTGCTCTGTACTTAGCTTCCTGTAGAGCGCAGAGTCCAAAGTCTTTCCAAGGGCCCCTTGCAAGGTGGACGCTAACACCGCTCACACAATTTACCGTTGCCGCGCCAATGTGGTCAACCAGAAGATATGCAGATAAGCTCTGAGCCGGAGTTGCTGGGTGCCATGAACGGTCTGTTCCACCCGAGCACCGTAGTCTCTGATCAGGGGAATCGGAAGACAGCGCATTCCGAGAAAAGGCTGGAAGGAAACAGCGCAACAGCCCTGTCTGGGCTCAGTCTAGTCAGCACAGCACCAGTCCTCTCACTCTCCCTAAAATAGCTCCTGCCTCAAGTCCTAGTTTCCTGGGGTTCTCTTCTTAGATTGCTGCCCAATCACTGCCTGAAGAAAATCATTAACTCATCAATGGCAGTGTTAGACCAGTAGATGGTGCTGTTGTACAGTCTTTCACACAATGATGAGTAACCCTATTACAAAAGAACATGGGATTCTTGCAAGCAGTGTGGGTAAATGGGCGTACTTCCTGTTTGTGTCCTCAGGCTGGACGACTGCCTGAGTGTTTTGCAAGCTGCACATACTGCTCAAAGCTGCATAGCCGACTGCCTGTCAAAGCTGACAGGCACTAGCTGATTGTCAGATCATGAGTGAGGAAATGAAAGATTGTTTTTCGGAGCTCTTGAATAAAGTGGTGGAGAAAAAGCGAGATAATAATTTTTATCTCACGGACGATAAATACGAGAATATATTGAAAGAAGTGAAGGAGGCTAAGGTGGCGGTACTTAAACAGAATATTCACTACAGGCATTTGAAGAGGTACGACATCATGACCGTCGGAACTGATGAAAAGTTAATTGCACCAATCTCGTGTGAAAAAGACAACGTGTTGCATTACTTCGGTGTGCAGAACTCTTTACTGTCATTCATAATGCGCACATCAGTACCGGCCACGGAGGGCGGACCAGGATCCTAAAGGAGGTGAACCGTAAGTTCAAAAATGTCACAATGGAGTCAATAGTTATTTATCTGCAACTCTGCCAGCCATGCCAGAAAAAAAAAGATTACCAAAAAAGGCCTTGTTGTGAAACCCATCCTACACAGTGAAATGAATTCTCGTGCTCAAGTCGATCTCATTGACATGCAATCCAATTGTGATAATGATTTCAAGTTCATATTCGTCTATCAAGACCACGTCACTAAATTTGTTCTTCTACGTGCTTTATGCACTAAAAGAGCAGAAGAGGTTGCGTGTACCACCTCCTTGACATTTTTTCCACTTTTGGTGCCCCGTGTATTCTGCATTCTGATAATGGGAGGGAATTTTGTAACAAAGTCATACAGAGTTTGTGCGCGATGTGGCCTGATATGAAAATAGTGCATGGTAAACCAAGACACAGCCAGTCCCAAGGCTCCGTGGAAAGAGCAAATCAAGACATTGAAAACATGTTGTCAACGTGGATGGAAACAAATAAGACACCCAAGTGGTCTGAGGGCCTTCGCTTTGTACAAGCAATGAAAAATATAGCATACCATGAGGGAATAAAATGCTCGCCCTATGAAACTATGTTCGGAGTACCAATGCAGATGGGTCTAGCTACCTCCAAAATTCCTAGTGATGGGATCAGAAATCTCTCTTCAGAAGAAGATCTTGAAAAAATGTTTGTTGGTTTGCAAGAGGAACCTAGTGATCTGACATCACCAACAGAAGCCGAAGGGTCAGATGAATCTAACTTTCATCACACGTCAGCACCGACAGCAGCAGAAGCTTCCGATGAATCCAACTGTCATCAGCTGTTCACAACGGAAGGAGAAGCTTTGGACTTATCCAACTGTCCACACACCTTAACAGCATATGAAACTCCACCAATTTTGCCATCCAAGAATTATGAAGACCTCAAAAGAAAAAAGTGTTGAGTCAAAGCCTTCTAAGAAAGATGGAGAACTTCATGATGATCAGCAACCTGACGTTTTGATTTTGCATACTATCAATAGAAGAATTGGTGCGGTCAGAAGAGTTCGAAAAGCTGCAAGAGAAGGACTTGAAACACAGGCCAAGAAAATGTTGAAATGTTCCAGTCAAAAATTACCCGAACCTAACATTGAACAGAACATCAGAATTCCAGATGTCGACCGTTCAAAAATGGACCCTAAGTCGATCATTGCGATTATTATAAAAAAAGAAGATGACTTCTACCAAGTGGGGACTACCACTGGGATCCTAAATGCATTATATTATCGCAATCAGTTCACCATCTGTCAGGAAAATTTCATAGGATTGCAGGATGTGAAAAAAGTTCAGATCAGCCTTCGCACGGCGGTTTCCCAACAATTGTTGCTGGGAGGTCAGGGATTGAAGAAATGCAACTGTTTAAAGAAGTGCCTAAACAAGAAATGTGTTTGTAGGCTGGCAAAAATGAAGTGCCACAAAGTGTCACAATTCCCAACCGTGTTGCAACAAATAGGTCCTCTTTTGTGTTTGTTGTATGTCTTTTTCATTGAGATGAAAATTAAGTGCAATTTAACGGGTCACAATTAGAGTTGAGTGGATAGCTGGACATCCGTCTATCTGTACGGATAAGACCGAGATCCGAGTGGATCCGGATCCTATCCGTGTCCCTTATAAGTCTATGGGACAACTATCCATGTGCAGGGACATCCCTCCTGCATCACCAGTGATGCGGGGGAAACTCCCTGCACGCCGGTGGGCATCCCTGCCGTCACCAGTGATGGTGGGGACTCGGCCGGGGCATACCTGAGCGAGGAGATCCTCGCTGCGTCACTGCAGTAGGAACTCCCCGCCCACTAGGGTCATCCCGCCCTCTGGCCGGACCCCCCTTCTCCGCTACTTAAAGATCACTACTTACCGGAGACTACCAGAGGCTTCCCAGGTCTCGTCGGCCGGCCGCATCCTCCTCCTTCCGGGTCACATGACTGCATACGTCACCACGAAAGTGACAGGTGCATAAGTCATGTGACACGAGTTGTGACCCGGAAGGAGAACGCGGACGACGAGACCTGGGAAACCTCCGGTAAGTAGCAATTTAGCTTTATACCTGTCTGCCTTCACACTCGCACCATCCATGCCTTCAATTAAGCTTCCTACACTAATCACTTCCTCTCCTGTCGCCGGGAGAGGAACTCATTCATTCAGGGGCTTACAGCTGAGCAGCCAGCATTAGCTGTGCTGCTAGCTGTAAGCCAGTTAACCCTTTGTGAAGGATTACAGCGTGGGACCTGACAGAGCACCGGATAGGTAAGAATAATGTTGCTTTATTATTTTATTTTTATTACAGGAGAACAAGGGCTTCACACGGATTAACTGTAAAATAAAAGATGGTTAAAAACTGTGTGATTATTTCATTAAAATGATTTTTAATTAAAGTGTGTGTGTTTTATTTTTATTTCATACAATAGGATTAATAATTGAGAGTTGTCTAATTGACAACTCTCAATTATTAACCTGGCTTAAAGTCACCTTCCAATAGCAAGGTTTCTTTAACCCATTATTAACCCATTAGCCACCGCTACAGGGCAATGGGAATAGACGGGCTAAGTGCCAGAAAGGGAGCATCTAATTATAGATTTGCCTTTTCTGGGGTGTCTGGGGCAGATGTTAGTAGCCAGGGGGGGCAAAAAATAATGCACCCTCCCTAGGCTATTATTATCTGCCCCCACTCGCTGGCTTTGTCTGTCTGGTTGAGAAAATAGCGCGGGAGCCCACGCATTTTTTTTCAACGAATTTATACCTTTAATTAACCCCTACATGTATGAAATTTTGCACACATACACTCATGTAATTGTTAGTGAAAACCATATATCAAACGACATGAAATGACATGGTTAACTGTATGTAAACCATGTGTCATTTCATGTCGGGTCTGTAATTTCACAAAAGCCGGCAATTGAATTAGCGGCTATTATACTATGTAGAAGTGTATGAACTATAAATATATGTTATATATATATGTCACAAATTAATGACATGTTTTTATATATATATATATATATATATATATGCATTCTATGTGTACATATCTAGTGTTTTGTGAGCGGTCAGTGTGATTTTACAGTATTGACTATGTATAGCATTATGTATGGGAACTTCCGATTCCGGTATTCGATATGCAAAAAGTATCGGAACTCAGTATCGGAATTCCGATACCGCGAATATCGGCCGATACCCGATATTTGCAGTATCGGAATGCTCAACACTATCAGGGATAAATCATTTCTGTGTATCTGTGCAGCATCTACAGCAAGCTGCTTCTCTCATACACACACACAGGAAATAGTCACATGCTCTTCCTGTGTGAGCCTCTAGGAGTTTTTTTTTTTTTAATCTTTATAAACCGCATACAAATCTAGCAACTAAACACTCATGGACAGGAATGGAGTTGTTGCACCAA
The DNA here is from genome assembly GCA_033576555.1 of Oophaga sylvatica. Taxonomy (NCBI): domain Eukaryota; kingdom Metazoa; phylum Chordata; class Amphibia; order Anura; family Dendrobatidae; genus Oophaga; species Oophaga sylvatica. The sequence goes on along the minus strand of JARQOD010000001.1, from coordinate 558,286,043 downwards.
ACATATTCCAACACCCCCACTCAACAACTACTTATTCTGTTAGGCCAGGATCACACATGCGAGAAATAGAAATACATGCAGCCGCACACTCCACTCCCGAGTGCCGGCGCCAGTGCTGGGAATTCACATGCGAGACTCGGCCGTGTTTCTCGCATGTGTGATCCTGGCATTAGTCCCATTGCGGTTCTGAAGTCCACAAACTTGGCTCTTGATAATGGCTTTGTCATACCATCAGCTATCATCTTGTCAGACTTGCAATAAACAAACTTGAGTACACCACGTTCCACTCTGTCACGTAAGTGGTGATGTTTTACATCAACATCAATGTGGTTAGTCCTTGCATTAATCTTCTCACTGCTGGCAAGTTTAACCCCTTTCCGACATGTGCCATACTAGTACTGCTCTGCGGGAGGTGCTTTCCCGCAAACAGCAGAACTAGCACGGCGCGACGATAGCGCGGCCTCACGGTGAGCATCGCGGCGATCGCATGCGGGTTTCAGCTGTTTTGTGACAGCTGACACCCCGCAGCAAAGCCCACGATCGGTGCTAGCACCAATTGTGGGCATTTAACCCCTCTGATGCCGCTGTCAATAGTGACAGCAACATTGAGGGGCATCGCGCAGGGAGGGGGCTCCCTGCTTTCTCCCACCGGAACAACGCGATGCAATCACGTTGTTCTGGTGGTCTCCTTGTAGACCCCCCAGCTCCAAGATTGCCGCAGGGTCTTTCCGGGCCTTCAGTGAGGTGGCTTGTCAGCGCCTGCAGAGAGCAGCCGCCAGCAATCCTCCCTCACTGCTTGTCAGATCGCCGATTTGACATAGTGCAGTACACAGTGTCAGATCAGCGATCTGACGTTATATATTAATGTCCCATACAGGGACAATGTAATAAAGTAAAAAAAAAAAAATTATAATGTGTAAAAATTAAAAATCCCCAAATAAAGAAAAAAAAAATATTTTCCCACTAAATACATTTATTTGTGAAAAACAAGCAAACAATAAAAGTACACATATTTGGTATCGCCGCGTCCGTAACGACCTGCTCTATAAAACTGTCCCACTAGTTCACACCCCGGAAGAAGCAACATTGCGAAACGGTGCCCGTCGGGCGAGGGGATCGTCCTCAGCTCAGTTCTTCTGTGCACGATCCTTTGCTGCCAGGCCTTGTGCTTCAACTCTTGTAAGTGGGACTTACATTTATTATGATCTCCCTGTTTTACCCATTCATGAGCAATGTTCCAGCACAAAATAGCATGGGCAGCTTAGGTTCCTTTTATGTGATAATATGATCTATCCACCTATCCTTTTCCATGCACGTCTATCTCATTCCAGCTATTGCATTTCAAGCGTAGATATTTACTTATTTTTGCTCCATGCCAATTGAGTTTATGCAGAGCAATTTAGGGAGAATTTTACCGTATCACAAACATTCTGTGCTTGCCTTGCTTTCTATACAGCCTATGCTCTGAAGCTGAGTGTCGGTTCAAATATATTTTAATTTTAGGGTGTTTTACTTCCAGAATTTGTATTTACTCCCATATTGTCCATGCACTATTATAATAACTTCACCATCAATCATATAAGAAAGGCATCTAGCCTCGATACTTTTTGATTGGCCTTTCTGCTCTCCTGACTAGAGGTTGACTTGGTTCTTCTGTGTCTTTCTTGGTGGCTTCAGAGCTTATCCACACTTCAGTGTTTTCCTTTTTGGTGTCTGGGTTGGTGATTGAGATTCTTGTTCTTGCTTCTTAGGTTGAATAACAGTTGTAACTTCATGGAATTTGAGTGATACAGAGTTTTCATCAATCACTACATCTCTGCTGATTGTTACTGTGTTGGTTTCTGGGTGCAGGATTCTGTATCCCTTTTGAGTTTCGCTATAGCCCACCAGGACGTCTTGCTTTGCGTGTGATTCTCACTTGGAATGTTTTTCTTTGGGAACATACACAAACGTTTTGCTTCAAAATATCCTGAGATGCTTTAGGCTAGGCTTCTTGCAATTTCATAGCTCATATGGAGTTTTATTTGTGGCTTTACTTGGCAGTCTGTTTTGAAGATAGCAAGCTGTCATGATGGCTTCTCCCCAATACGTTGTAGGCAGATTCGCATCAAACAGCATACTTCATCCACTTTCACAGAGTGAGGTTCTTTTTCTCTGCAATGCCATTTTGTTCTGCATTGGATGGAATGGTAGTCTGGAACATGATTCCATTCTTTTTCAAAATGGTTTGCACCTTACCACTTGTATATTCGGTTCTATTATCTGCTCGGAGAACTTTTGGCATTCTTCCAAATTTGTCAAACACTACAGCAAGATATTCTTCAAGTTTCTGTGGAACTACATTCTTACTGTGAAGCAGGTAGGTGACTGTATATCTGGAGTAGTCATCAATAAATGTGAGAAAATATCTCTTCTTGCTAAGAGTTTGAACACTCATTGAACCACATACATCTGTATGTATCAGATCCATAGGCTGTGCAGATCTAGTGGTGCTTATTTTAGGAAAGGATTTTCTGGATATTTTCCATTTAAGACAGCTAGTGCACTTCATCATTTGACTACACTAGTTGATTTCAATACCATTTGCAAGTTGAGCTAGCTTCCTTACTGCTTCTGGGTCTCTGTGCCCAAGACGTCTGTGCCATACATGGAAACAGTTCTTATGCAGATCTTGTCTAGCACTGTACACTATTTGTTTGCATTTTAGCTGATAAAGTTCATATTGGATTTTTTCTTCTGAAAGAGTGTGACCCTTTTTTGAGATGATGCAGCTGTTATCTCTAAAAGTAACTACATTCCCGTTTTGAGTGAGCTTCTTTACTGACAGAAGATTGCTTTCAAGGCTGGGAACATAGAGAACATCCATTATTGGGATCTTTCTGCTTTGTGCTGAGGAAACTGGACAGTGGAGTGTTATGTTTTGGTAGCTGAGGAGAGCAGGCAAAAACAGCAATACACCAGAGAGGTTGGAATCTACTGGATTGCAGTACCCTGACTAACCACCACAACTAAAGGCAGCCGTGGAGCGTTCCTACGTTGGTCCTAGACGCCTCGTCACAGCCTGAGAGGCTAACTACACCTAAAGATAGAAAGAGGAAAGCTATCTGCCCCGGAGCAGATCCCCAAAGAACATAGGAAGCCCCCAAACATGTAATGGCGGTTAGACAAGAGGAAATACAGACACAGACAGAAAATAGAATGAGCAAACGCTGGGGCCCAATCTGCCTAGACAGAAAGGATAGGAAGGATTCTTACTGCAATCCAAAAAAAACCCTAAAAAAAAACCAACGCTACTAATTGCAAAAACACCTGAGATCACACGACCTCTACCACCTAAAAGAGTTCTCTGGTGTAACAAAACTAAGCCGCAGCCACAGAAAAAACTGGAAAAGGCAAATGAACAAACAACAGTGGCTCCAGAGGAACCGAGAGGAGACCAAGCCCCCGGGCAGGGGAACCTGGCCAACCTCACAGAAATGCAGAGAAATATGCAAAAGGCAAGCACAAAAACAAAAAACAGAAAATATCTTATCAGAGGGCAAGAGAAGAGGCAAGACTCAGCAAGCTTCCAAGTGAACCAGGAAACAACGTTGAGACAAGAACAATTGATCACCGGCAACCATGATGGGGGAAACCTCCCTTATATTCAGCCAATCTGTGATTCCTGATTGCCAATCCTCATTGAATGGTTCAGTACTGTTTGTAACCACCAGAGGGAGCTTCTGCTCAGAATTCATTTCTAAAACATTTATAACAGTACCCCTCCTTGAGGAGGGGTCACCGAACCCTCATTTGTGCAACCAGGTCGGTCAGGATGAGCTCTGTGATATGCACGGATCAGTCTCCTAGCATGGATGTCCGAAGCAAACACCCAAGAAATGTCCTCCTGACCATAACCTCTCCACTTAACCAAATACTCGAGTTTCTGTCTAGAAAAACGAGAATCCAATATTTTTTCAACCACATACTCCAGATTGCCCTCAACCAAAACAGGGTCAGGGGGCACAGCCATAGGAACCACTGGCTCGACAAACCTCTTCAATAAGGACTTGTGGAACACGTTATGGATCTTAAATGTCCCTGGAAGAAGTAAACGAAAGGAAACAGGATTAAGAATCTCCATGATCTTATAAGGTCCAATGAACCTAGGCTTAAACTTTGGAGATGCAACCCTCATAGGGATATTTCTTGAGGACAACCAGACCAAGTCCCCCACTTTAAACCGAGGACCATCAGTCCTATGCCGGTTGGCAAACCGCTGGGCCTTCTCCTGAGAGAGGGACAACCTCTCCACTACCTGGTCCCAAATCTGCTGCATACGCTCCACAACAGAGTCAACACCCGGACAGACAGAAGCCTCAGTCTGTCCCAAAGAAAATCGAGGGTGAAACCCAAAATTGCAGAAAAATGGAGACATCAGTGGCAGAGCTTGCCCTATTATTAAGAGCAAACTCAGCCAAAGGCAAAAAAGAGACCCAGTCATCTTGATCAGCAGACACAAAGCATCTCAGATAAGTCTCCAATGTCTGGTTTGTTCTCTCAGTTTGTCCATTGGTCTGAGGATGAAAAGCAGAGAAGAAAGACAATTGAACACCAAGTTTAGAACAAAAAGTCCTCCAAAATCAGGAAACAAACTGGACTCCTCTGTCAGACACAATGTTCTCTGGAATGCCGTGTAACCGAACCACGTGCTGAAGGAACAAAGGCACCAATTCGGAGGAGGAAGGCAACTTAAGTAATGGCACAAGATGTATCATCTTGGAAAACCTATCACAAATCACCCAGATAACGGTCATTCTCTGAGAAACAGGGAGGTCGGAAATAAAATCCATAGAGATATGGGTCCATGGTCTCTTGGACACAGGCAATGGCATCAACAAACCACTAGAGCGAGAGCAAGGCTTGGAGCGAGAGCAAGTCCCACAGGACTGCACAAACTCCCTGACGTCACGAGGCAAAGTAGGCCACCAAAAGGACCGACTCACCAAGTCTCTGGTACCAAAAATTCCGGGATGACCGGCCAACGCGGAACAATGAATCTCAGACATCACACTCTTCTTCCACTGGTCTGGGACAAACAATTTCCCAACAGGGCAGCGCTCGGGTTTATCCTCCTGACACCCTCCCAGAGCCAGTCTCAAATTGGGCGAGATGGCGGAAAGAACTACACCCTCTTTCAAAATAACAGCAGGATCAGATAACTCAGGAGAGTCCGCAAGGAAACTCCTCGAGAGGGCATCCGCCTTAACATTCTTAGTGCCAGGAAGAAAGGAAACCACAAAATTAAAACATGTGAAAAACAAGGCCCACCTGGCCTGTCTAGGATTAAGTCGCTTGGCTGATTCCAGATAAACCAGATTCTTATGGTCCGTGATGACCACCACCTGATGTTTGGCTCCCTCCAGCCAATGTCTCCACTCTTCAAAAGCCCACTTCATGGCCAATAACTCCCGATTATCCACGTCATAATTACGTTCAGTTGAAGAAAATTTTCGAGAGAAAAAAGCACAAGGGTTACTTTTAGAGGTCTCAGGATCTCTTTGGGACAAAACGGCACCTGCCCCAATTTCAGAGGCATCGACCTCCACCTGAAATGGCAGAGAAACATCAGGCTGCCCTAGAACAGGAGCAGAAGTGAATCTCCGTTTAAGTTCCTGAAACGCAGAGACTGCCTCAGGAGGCCAATTCACCACATCAGAACCCTTTTTTGGTCAAATCAGTCAATGGTTTAACAATAACAGAGAAATTACCAATAAATTTACGATAAAAATTGGCAAAACCCAAGAATCTCTGAAGAGCCTTTAATGAAGTAGGTTGGACCCAATCACAGATGGCCTGAACCTTGACCGGGTCCATTTCAATAACAGATGGAAACAAAATGAATCCCAGAAATGAGATCCTCTGTACGCCAAAAAGACACTTTGATCCCTTCACATACAGAGCATTCTCTCTCAAAATCTGGAACACAGTCCGAACATGTTTCACATGAGAGTCCCAGTCATTGGAAAAAATCAAGATATCATCCAAATAAACAATCAGAAATTTATCCACAAAATCCCTGAAAATGTCATTCATGAAGGACTGGAAGACGGAAGGAGCATTAGTGAGCCCAAAGGGCATCACTAGGTACTCAAAATGCCCCTCTGGGGTATTAAACACCATCTTCCATTCATCCCCGCGCTTAATGCGAATAAGGTTATACGCCCCCCTGAGGTCAAGCTTGGTAAACCAAGTAGCACTTTTCACCCTGGAAAACAGGTCAGAAATCAAGGGTAACGGATATTGATATTTCACAGTGATATTGTTCAAGAGACGATAATCAATACACGGCCTTAATGAACCATCCTTTTTGGCCACAAAGAAAAAACCGGCACCCAAGGGTGAAGAGGATGGTCTGATATGACCCTTCTCCAATGACTCCTTGATATAAGACCGCATAGCGTCATGTTCAGGTACAGACAAGTTAAAAAGGCGACCTTTAGGGAATTTACTACCAGGCACTAATTCAATAGCGCAGTCATAGCTCCTATGGGGGGGCAAGGATGCAGATTTACTTTCGCTAAACACATCAGAAAAATCAGTCAAAAAGTCAGGCACATCTTGAGCCTGGGGAGAGGCAGAAAAATCAGGAGTGTTGGCATTAACACATTGGCAACCCCAACTGGTTACAGACACAGATTTCCAATCCAAAACAGGATTATGAGACTGCAACCAAGGGAAACCTAGAACAATAATGTCATGCAGATTATACAGCACCAAAAATGTGCAACTCTCCTGATGATCAGGTTCAACCCTCATTATCACCTGAGTAGAGAACTGGGGTTTATTCTCAGCCAAAGGGTAGAATCAATCCCCAGTAGGGGAATAGACTTCCGTAGTGGTATCAAGGGAAACCCACAACGTTTAGCAAAATCAAAATCCATCAGGTTAATAGCTGCTCCCGAATCAACAAAAGCTTGAGCAGAAAATGTGGACAGGGAGCAAATCAGGGTAACAGTCAACAGAAATTTAGTCTGAACACTACCCAAGACAACTGAGCGTGCAAAACGTCTTCCCCGCTTAGGGCAGACTGAAATAGCATGAGAGGCATCACCACAGTAGAAACATAACCCATTGCGTTTTCGAAACTCATAATGCTGTGCCCCAGAAGCCACTCTATCACACTGCATGGGTTCAGAAGCTGGTTCACAAGGCAACACCATACCACGCATACCTCTACGCTCACGCAAACGTCTGTCAATTTGAATCGCCAATGACATAGAATCATTGAGACCAGAGGGAGCAGGGAAACCCACCATAACATCTTTTACATTCTCTAACAGACCCTTCCGAAAAAGGGCTGCCAAAGCATCATCATTTTATTTGGTCAGAACTGCCCACTTTCGGAATTTCTGACAGTACAACTCAGCGTCCTCAAGCCCCTGATTTAATGCCAACAAGGTTTTTTCAGCTTGATTAGTGACATTAGGTTCATCGTACAATAACCCCAGAGCCAGAAAAAATGCATCAACATTACTCAAAACAGGGTCCCCAGGTGTCAGGGAAAAAGCCCAATCCTGAGGATCGCCGCGCAGGAGAGTGATGACAATTTGAACCTGCTGTGCTGCGTTCCCTGAGGACTTAGGTTTTAAGGCAAAAAACAACTTACAGTTATTTTTGAAATTCAGAAATTTAGCTCGATCCCCCAAAAACAAATCTGGCATGGGGATCCTAGGTTCCACAACCGGCAACCCTGCAAGATAGGTAGCAATACTCCGAACTTCAGTGGAAAGCTGATCTACACGGCCAGACAACTGTGCAAACTCCATTGAGAGAAAAAAAAAATCCTCCTCAGCACCCAGAGAAAAAGAGGGAAAAAAAATGCAACAAACAGAAAAAAAAAAAAAAAAAAATCTCTGACAACTTTCTTCTTTCCACACTTTTTTTTTCCCTTCTGTGAGTACCATATAATTTTCAGTTTGGCCAGTGATACTGTTATGTTTTGGTAGCTGAGGAGAGCAGGCAAAAACGGCAATACACCAGAGAGGTTGGAATCTACTGGATTGCAGTACCCTGACTAACCACCACAACTAAAGGCAGCCGTGGAGCGTTCCTACGTTGGTCCTAGACGCCTCGTCACAGCCTGAGAGGCTAACTACACCTAAAGATAGAAAGAGGAAAGCTATCTGCCCCGGAGCAGATCCCCAAAGAACATAGGAAGCCTCCAAACATGTAATGGATGTTAGACAAGAGGAAATACAGACACAGACAGAAAATAGAATGAGCAAATGCAGGGGCTCAATCTGCCTAGACAGAAAGGATAGGAAGGATTCTTACTGCAATCCAAAAAAACCCTAAAAAAAAAAAACAACGCTACTAATTGCAAAAACACCTGAGATCACATGACCTCTACCACCTAAATTAGTTCTCTGGTGAAACAAAACTAAGCCGCAGCCACAGAAAAAAACTGGAAAAGGCAAATGAACAAACAACAGTGGCTCCAGAGGAACCGAGAGGAGACCAAGCCCCCCGGGCAGGGGAACCTGGCCAACCTCACAGAAATGCAGAGAAATATGCAAAAGGCAAGCACAATAACAAAAAACAGAAAATATCTTATCAGAGAGCAGGAGAAGAGGCAAGACTCAGCAAGCTTCCAAGTGAACCAGGAAACAACATTGAGACAAGAACAATTGATCACCGGCAACCATGATGGGGGAAACTTCCCTTATATCCAGCCAATCTGTGATTCCTGATTGCCAATCCTCATTGAATGGTTCAGTACTGTTTGTAACCACCAGAGGGAGCTTCTGCTCAGAATTCATTTCTAAAACATTCATAACAGTGGAGATAGCCGTCTCCTACTCCTTCTGAAGTCATATAGTGACCATTAGCTGAGATGACCTTTTCTGACTTGCTTTCATTAAGGTCAGTGAAGAAATTCTTGTTATTTGTCATATGGCTGCTTGCACCAGAATCTATACACCATATAATGCTTTGCAGATGGGCTTGTACTGGCATTAAATGCAGCTTCAGCACATGCAGAATCTTCTTCCTTTATAGCTATTTTAACCCTTTGATGACTCTTCTGCTTTTTAAGCTGACTCATTCTTGCTTTCCAAATTCTGCAGTTTGCTTTAAGGTGGCTGGACTTTTTACAGACAAAACATTCACAAGTTTCTCTCAGATTGCTCTTATATTTAGGGAAATCATGTGTCTTTAATGCTGTTTCTGCTCTGGATTAATTACTGCTGCTTACATGCTGCATTTTTCTCTTGCATTCATCCACACGTTTGCCTTTAACATACTCTAGTGTCAGTTCATCATCTGGCCGTGCATCTACTGCAGTCACGAGTGTGTCATAACTCTCTGGAAGACCACTTAAAAGAAGTGCAGCAATATGAAAATCTTTAATTTCTTCTCCAATACCCCTGAGATGCTCCACAATGTCTAGGGTGTTTCTTATATAGTCCTGCATATTCTGTCCATCACTTAGCTTAGACTGATACAGCTTTCTCATGAGATAAATCTTATTGCTGAGATTTGATCTTTTATGCACTTTCTGTAACTCTTCTCACATCTCCTTTGCAGTTGCACACTTGCATGTATGCACAATCTGATTATTATCTACACTGCTGGAGATAGTGCTATGTGCTTTCTGATCTTTCTCTAGCCAATCATCTGGTAATGGATGAGGCACTTCTTCCTGAGTATATTTCCATGTACCTTCTCTTATGAGCAGCATCTTCACCTTGAATTTCCTTGAATTTTCATTTTAAGTCACTAAGTTCTTTGGAATCACTTCCTTTTATGTGGCACCCACCACTATAGATCATGTTTAAGCTATTATCTTGAAGTGTCATTGCCTGAATATATAGGATTATGGGAATAACAAAATATGATAAGCTTAATAGATCAGGAATAAATCATTTGTGTGTCTCTATCTGTGCAGCATCTACAGCAGGCTGCTTCTCTCATACACAGACACAGGAAAACAGGAAATACAGTCACACACTCTTCCTGTGTGAGCCTCTGGGAGTTTTTTTTACCTTTATAAACAGCATGCAATTCTAGCAATTAAACATTCATGGACTGGAATGGAGTTGTTGCACCAAACATATTCCAACAAATTCAGTTTATACCAGAAGTATTATTGACCAAAGTGATATTGACATTGGTTCAGTTTTCACTAGAGGGGTACTGTTAATCACAATGGTACTGACTGTGGTTCTGTTCTCACTAGATGTACTATGGAGTAAAGTGAAGCTGGCAGTGGTTCAGTTTTCACTGGAAGTATTGTAGACCTGAATGAGACTGACAGTGGTTAAATTTCCACTGTAGGTACTCAAGACTAATCGGACTGGCAATATCTGTTCTTACTGGAAATGCTAAAGACCAGATTATACCTTTCAATTGTTCAATTTGCACTATGTGATAAAAACAAAAATAGCTCCACCAGTCATTCACTTTAACACCACATTACCAGCCATTGAGTTCACTTATATCATAAGAATCTGCCAGATGACTTAATCCATAGACATCTCTTACATCAGAATTAGTGTGTCTGGGTAAAATATAAACACACATATGTACCGTAACTCACTTGATAGACATGCTTTGCTCATACAGTTTGACAAAAATCATGAACCTGAGAGTAATTCAGTTACCATAATTCGGGTGAGACTATCAGTGGTTCAGCTCACCCTTCTCATGTGCGACTGACAGTGGTTCAACTCAGCTCACCAGTATATCAGGTACAGATGTCAATATGCTGTGTATAGTGTCAATACTTGCATTTTCTGGTCTCGCCCAAGTCTTGATCCAAAGGGAATAGTCATAACACAGACATCCGTCTTTTATGTCAATTAGCCAGGTGGAGCTTGGGGGAGGCCCTAGATTGCGTTCAGAGTTCTGAGTCATCCTTAGATCCCATAGCGCCCACCCTGACAAGGGCAGTCCACAGTTGGCTCTTGCAGTGTACTAACCCTCAAATAACATGTGCCACACTTGTTTTCCTTTTGTAATTTAATAAAAATCATTTGATTTTACTCTTAGGCATTCGTTGGAAATGTTTATATTCTGAGAAGTATAACTTTTTTATTTCTCTGCTGACTGAGCTGTATGGCCGCTTCTTTTTTGCGAGACAAGATGATGTTTTTAGTGTTACTGGTTTTATTTACATTTCTTTTTTATCACATTTTATTCCACTTTTTGTTAGGCGGTGTGATGAAAAAACATAACACTGAAGGTGTTAACTAGTGTGACCACTTTTATTGATCGGGATGTTGCAGACGTGACAATACCATAAATGTGTACTTTTTTTTCTTTTTGTTTTCATATAAATTTTTTGGTTGTTTTTTCATTTATTTATTTATTTATTTTGATTTTCTTTAAGTAGTTATCTTTTTTTTATGTAACTTTTTTTTATACTATTTTACTTAGTCCCTGTATGGGACGTCAACTTTTATTTCTCAGATCGCTGATCTCATACATTGGAATACACATGTATGGGAATGCTTTAGAACTGTCAGTTTTAAACTGTTAAACTGGCAAATCTCCTGTTAGACCCTGCTGCTGTCTGAGTCTAACAGGCCACCATAGCTGGCAGACATGGAGGTCAACATTTGACCTCTGGCTGCCTTGACAACCCTTGGCTTCCCCGTGCCAAAGGGATGAGAGAAGGAGCTCTCACAAACGTCTAAATGGCGCTATTGTTATTGATGTTCTAAATGGCACTTGCAGGACTCTGGGGATCCGATCGCTGAGAAACATCGGTGCTGCACAAAGCACAGCAAGCGTTGACATTTATTTACAGTCTGCGGTCGTGAAAGGGTTGATTCTTTATCCATACCAAAAAACACTGATGACACATTAATGGTAAAAATGGGTCTATGGATGACAGACTGATGGGAAAAATGGGCCTATGGATGACTCACTGATGGGAAAAATGGGCCTATGGATGACACACTGATGGGAAAAATGGGCCTATGGATGACACACTGATGGGAAAAATGTGGCCTATGGATGACACACTGATGGAAAAATGGGCCTATGGATGACTCACTGATGGGAAAAATGGGCTATGGATGACACACTGATGGGAAAAATGGGCCTATGGATGACACACTGCCATTGGGAAAAATGGGCCTATGGATGACACACTGATGGGAAAAATGGCCTATGGATGACACACTGATGGGAAAAATGGGCCTATGGATGACACACTGATGGAAAAATGGGCCTATGGATGACACACTGATGGGAAAAATGGGCCTATGGATGACACACTGATGGGAAAAATGGGCCTATGGATGACACACTGATGGGAAAAATGGGCCTATGGATGACACACTGATGGGAAAATGGGCCTATGGATGACACACTGATGGGAAAAGATGGGCCTATGGATGACACACTGATGGGAAAAATGGCTATGGATGACACATGATGGGAAAAATGGCTATGGATGACACACTGATGGGAAAAATGGGCCTATGGATGACACACTGATGGAAAAATGGGCCTATGGATGACACACTGATGGGAAAAATGAGCCTATGGATGACACACTGATGGAAAAATGGCCTATGGATGACACACTGATGGGAAAAATGGGCCTATGATGACACACTGATGGAAAATGGCCTATGGATGACACACTGATGGGAAAAATGGGCTTATGGATGACACACTGATGGCAAAAATGGGCCTATGGATGACACACTGATGGGAAAAATGGGCCTATGGATGACACACTGATGGAAAAATGGGCCTATGGATGACACACTGATGGGAAAAATGGCCTATGGATGACACACTGATGGGAAAAATGGCCTATGGATGACACACTGATGGCAAAATGGGCTATGGATGACACACTGATGGAAAAATGGGCCTATGGATGACACACTGATGGAAAAATGGGCCTATGGATGACACACTGATGGGAAAAATGGGCCTATGGATGACACACTGATGGAAAAAATGGCCTATGGATGACACACTGATGGGCAAAATGGGCCTATGGATGACACACTGATGGGAAATATGGGCGTATGGATGTCACACTGATGGATAAAAATAGGCCTATGGCATGTCACACTGATGGGAAAAAATGGCCTATGGATGACACACTGATGGGAAAATGGGCCTATGGATGACACACTGATGGGAAATATGGGCGTATGGATGTCACACTGATGGATAAAAATAGGCCTATGCATGTCACACTGATGGGAAAAATGGGCCTATGGATGACACACTGATGGGAAAATGGGCTTATGGATGATACACTGATGGGAAAAATAGACCTATGGATTTCACACTGATGGAGAAAAATGAGCCTATGGATGACACACTGATGTGGAAAAATAGGCCTATGCATGACACACTAATGGTAAAATACTGATGACACAGTACTGTTTTTTTTATGCGTTTTATACGGACGTGTGAAGGAGGCCTTATGGTGTGGGTTCATAATAAAACAAACGATTTTGACTGACTTGTGTATTCTCCTGACGAAGAAGCGAAACGTGCGTTGGGGCGACGGGGTAGCCGGTGTGTAGCACACATTGTCATGTAAGTGCCCTCAGGAATTTTCCTTATTTTTCAGTACCACCTTTATTTTGCCTTCTATGTGTAGTTGATGTCCCTTGTGGACTATGGCGTCTGTTTTATATTAGGTGTTGTTACTGAATATACTATATATGAACTTGGTCAGGGACTTGCTTACCCTTATTAAATATACTCTATATTACTTGCTTGCACTATAGTGTGCTTGGGCCACATGTGGTATTGCTCGCCGTTTGGATTAGCAGCATCTCTCATTAATTATGCCTATGTTTTTGTATTTTAATGAATTTTTGTAATAAAATTATATTTTATTCTTGCAATTTAGCATAAAATGAAGTCTAACATTTATAGCCATCTATAATGATGGACATTAACACAGTAAAAGCACAAATGGAGTTCATTTGAACTCTGTTATTGCATTCTTTGCCTGTCTATGGGATTTCCGTCTGAATCATGTTTTTGGGATTTGCACCGCAAGATCTATGCTAGTGTGGTTGGATCAGCTGTAAGAAAGCATTTAGAGTGGTTTGTCTAGAGACAAGTTACGGTCTTCAATCCCTCTTATTTGAGGGGCAACAGCCTTCCTGGCAGACACCTCAGCTGATTTCCTGAGTCTAGCGGCCAGATCAGCGGGATTAACCAATGCAGCCTGTCATGGCTTATGATTAAAAACATATCAAAAAACTGACCGGCACATCCAAACATAGATTCAGTGTGAACAGGTGCTAAACCTAGAGTTACCAACTCATATACATATCAAGAAAAAAAGGTAGCACACTGTAGCGCTATGCTTGCAAACACGAAATATGAAAAATATGAAAAATGAATTGCATCATTACCTTAGAAATATGAAAAATTGAGAAGTCTTAGCGCATAAGATGGCCAAATTATGCGAGCCTGATAGCCACGTCAAGGCTCCTCTCGTATATCAGGTCCTAACTAATGCCTATCCTCGCTTTAGAAAAGTCTGTCTGCATGGGAACATATGAGTCCTCTCTTCAGACTAAAATCTACATCTCTGTGGAGGGGTGATGAACCTGTTGTAATTAAAAAGCCTGTGACCACCAGGTGGAGTGCTCAGTAGAAGGTAAATGAATACATATCAAAAAAACTGACCGGCACATCCAAACATAGATTCAGTGTGAACAGGTGCTAAACCTAGAGTCACCAACTCATATACATACAAGAAAAAAAGGTAGCACACTGTAGCGCTATAGCTTGCAAACACGAAATATGAAAAATATGAAAATGAATTGCATCATTACCTTAGAAATATGAAAAATTGAGAAGTCTTAGCGCATAAGATGGCCAAATTATGCGAGCCTGATAGCCACGTCAAGGCTCCTCTCGTATATCAGGTCCTAACTAATGCCTATCCTCGCTTTAGAAAGTCTGTCTGCATGGGAACATATGAGTCCTCTCTTCAGACTAAAATCTACATCTCTGTGGAGGGGTGATGAACCTGTTGTAATTAAAAAGCCTGTGACCACCAGGTGGAGTGCTCAGGTAGAAGGTAAATGAATACATATCAAAAAACTGACCGGCACATCCAAACATAGATTCAGTGTGAACAGGTGCTAAACCTAGAGTCACCAACTCATATACATACAAGAAAAAAAGGTAGCACACTGTAGCGCTATAGCTTGCAAACACGAAATATGAAAAATATGAAAAATGAATTGCATCATTACCTTAGAAATATGAAAAATTGAGAAGTCTTAGCGCATAAGATGGCCAAATTATGCGAGCCTGATAGCCACGTCAAGGCTCCTCTCGTATATCAGTCCTAACAATGCCTATCCTCGCTTTAGAAAGTTGTCTGCATGGGAACATATGAGTCCTCTCTTCAGACTAAAATCTACATCTCTGTGGAGGGGTGATGAACCTGTTGTAATTAAAAAGCCTGTGACCACCAGGTGGAGTGCTCAGGTAGAAGGTAAATGAATACATATCAAAAAACTGACCGGCACATCCAAACTAGATTCAGTGTGAACAGGTGCTAAACCTAGAGTCACCAACTCATATACATACAAGAAAAAAAGGTAGCACACTGTAGCGCTATAGTTTGCAAACACGAAATATGAAAAATATGAAAAATGAATTGCATCATTACCTTAGAAATATGAAAAATTGAGAAGTCTTAGCGCATAAGATGGCCAAATTATGCGAGCCTGATAGCGCTATAGCTTGCAAACACGAGACAGACTTTTCTAAAGCGAGGATAGGCATTAGTTAGGACCTGATATACGAGAGGAGCCTTGACGTGGCTATCAGGCTCGCATAATTTGGCCATCTTATGCGCTAAGACTTCTCAATTTTTCATATTTCTAAGGTAATGATGCAATTCATTTTTCATATTTTTCATATTTCGTGTTTGCAAGCTATAGCGCTACAGTGTGCTACCTTTTTTTCTTGTATGTATATGAGTTGGTGACTCTAGGTTTAGCACCTGTTCACACTGAATCTATGTTTGGATGTGCCGGTCAGTTTTTTGATATGTATTCATTTACCTTCTACCTGAGCACTCCACCTGGTGGTCACAGGCTTTTTAATTACAACAGGTTCATCACCCCTCCACAGAGATGTAGATTTTAGTCTGAAGAGAGGACTCATATGTTCCCATGCAGACAGACTTTTCTAAAGCGAGGATAGGCATTAGTTAGGACCTGATATACGAGAGGAGCCTTGACGTGGCTATCAGGCTCGCATAATTTGGCCATCTTATGCGCTAAGACTTCTCAATTTTTCATATTTCTAAGGTAATGATGCAATTCATTTTTCATATTTTTCATATTTCGTGTTTGCAAGCTATAGCGCTACAGTGTGCTACCTTTTTTTCTTGTATGTATATGAGTTGGTGACTCTAGGTTTAGCACCTGTTCACACTGAATCTATGCTTGGATGTGCCGGTCAGTTTTTTGATATGTATTCATTTACCTTCTACCTGAGCACTCCACCTGGTGGTCACAGGCTTTTTAATTACAACAGGTTCATCACCCCTCCACAGAGATGTAGATTTTAGTCTGAAGAGAGGACTCATATGTTCCCATGCAGACAGACTTTTCTAAAGCGAGGATAGGCATTAGTTAGGACCTGATATACGAGAGAGCCTTGACGTGGCTATCAGGCTCGCATAATTTGGCCATCTTATGCGCTAAGACTTCTCAATTTTTCATATTTCTAAGGTAATGATGCAATTCATTTTTCATATTTTTCATATTTCGTGTTTGCAAGCTATAGCGCTACAGTGTGCTACCTTTTTTTCTTGTATGTATATGAGTTGGTGACTCTAGGTTTAGCACCTGTTCACACTGAATCTATGTTTGGATGTGCCGGTCAGTTTTTTGATATGTATTCATTTACCTTCTACCTGAGCACTCCACCTGGTGGTCACAGGCTTTTTAATTACAACAGGTTCATCACCCCTCCACAGAGATGTAGATTTTAGTCTGAAGAGAGGACTCATATGTTCCCATGCAGACAGACTTTTCTAAAGCGAGGATAGGCATTAGTTAGGACCTGATATACGAGAGGAGCCTTGACGTGGCTATCAGGCTCGCATAATTTGGCCATCTTATGCGCTAAGACTTCTCAATTTTTCATATTTCTAAGGTAATGATGCAATTCATTTTTCATATTTTTCATATTTCGTGTTTGCAAGCTATAGCGCTACAGTGTGCTACCTTTTTTTCTTGTATGTATATGAGCTGGTGACTCTAGGTTTAGCACCTGTTCACACTGAATCTATGTTTGGATGTGCCGGTCAGTTTTTTGATATGTATTCATTTACCTTCTACCTGAGCACTCCACCTGGTGGTCACAGGCTTTTTAATTACAACAGGTTCATCACCCCTCCACAGAGATGTAGATTTTAGTCTGAAGAGAGGACTCATATGTTCCCATGCAGACAGACTTTTCTAAAGTGAGGATAGGCATTAGTTAGGACCTGATATACGAGAGGAGCCTTGACGTGGCTATCAGGCTCGCATAATTTGGCCATCTTATGCGCTAAGACTTCTCAATTTTTCATATTTCTAAGGTAATGATGCAATTCATTTTTCATATTTTTCATATTTCGTGTTTGCAAGCTATAGCGCTACAGTGTGCTACCTTTTTTTCTTGTAGGCTTATGATTAAAAGGCTGGAGAGGTGACGCGCTGGCTAAAGCAAAACTCTGCGCTATACTATGCCAGGGTGAGTACCTGTCTGCCACAGTGTTTGACGAAATACTCACCAAAGTGGGTGAAAAAAAAGGGGTTCCCTAACGCATATGTTCCATCCTATAGGAGGGCTTTCAGAAAGCAGCCATTCAGCGGAAAAAGAGCCTATAAGAACCAGAAGCACCGGAACAGCAGAGTGGCCAAGCAGAGAGGTGCTCTATTTGGCGGACCTTCCTACAAGCGTCGAGACAAGTTCTGCTAACCCCAAGCACCAATTGGGTGGCAGGTTATCATTTTTCAGTCAGCAATGGAAGGCAATAACATCCAATCCATGGGCCATTAGCCTTGTATCGTCTGGCTTAAGGTTAGAGTTTGCCCAGGTCCCCCCGGACTCCTTCATATTGACTTCTCTAATGGCTTATGTTCAGCAAGAGGCTTTGGAGTTGGAAATTAGGGGTCTGTTAGCCAAGCATGTGCTAGTGGAGGTCCCAGCAAATCAGAGGGGCAAGGGATTTTACTCTCCCTTGTTTCTCGTCTCTAAGCCAGATGGTTCCTATAGAACCATAATTAATTTGAGGAAACTGAATGGCTTTCTGCAGTCTCATACCTTCAAAATGGAGTCCATATGCTCAGCAATTAAACTTTTGTTTCCCAGATGCTTGATGGCGGTCCTAGATCTCAAGGATGCTTACTATCATCTGCCAATACATGCCATGCATCAGCAGTATCTTTGAGTGGCGGTCACTCTGGAAGGCCATGTCCACCATCTTCAGTTTGTTGCAATGCCTTCGGCTTATCCATGACTCCCCGATGTTATGAATGTGCTAGAGATGCTTTCTGAGCAGAGGCTCCCTCTGATGGTTACAGACCGTACTGAACCTTTCAGTGAGGAGTGGCAATCTGGGTTCACTGACTGGTCTGATATAAGGGAGGTTCCCTCCCATGATGGTTGCCGGTGATCAATTGTTCTTGTCTCAATTGTGGTTCCTGGTTCATTTGGAAGTTTGCTTGAGTCTTGCCTGCATCTCCTGCTTTCAGATAAGATATTTTTTGCTTTTCTTTTTGTGCTTGCTTTTTGCATTGTTTTCTGCACTTTTGTGGAGGTCAGCCAGGTCCCCTCCTGGGCCTGAGCTCCTCACAGTTTATCTGCAGCCACTGTTATTTGCTCATTTGCTTTTTCCTGTTTTTTCAGCAGCTGCGCTTGGTTTTTGTTCACACTGAGAACTGATTTAGTGGGAGGCGAGATCGTGTGATCTCAGTATTTTTGTAATCAGAATTGTTGGATTTTTGTCGGGTTTTCTGGGTTGCAGAAAGTAATCTCTCCTGCCCTATCCTATTTAGTCAGCTTGTGGCCCCAGCGTTTGCTCAGTCTATTTTCTGCCTATGTTTGTATTTTCATCTTGTCTAACCGCCATTATATGTTTGGGGGCTTCCTATTTTCTTTGGGGATCTGCTCCGGGGCAGATAGCTTTCATCTTTCTGCCTTTAGGCGTAGTTATCTCTCAGGCTGTGACGAGGCATCTAGGATCAACGTAGGAACGCTCCATGGCTACCTCTAGTTGTGTCGTTAGTTTAGGAATCTGCAACCCATCAGTTACCAACATCTCAGGTGTTCGGCTGCCCTGCTGTTGTTCCTGTCCTCCTCAGCTACCAAAACATAACAGTATCACCGGCCCTAACTGAAAATTATATGGTACTCACAGAAGGGAAAAATAGTGTGGAAAGAAAAAAGTTGTCAGAGTTGTTAGAGATTTTTTTTTTCTGTCTGTTGCATTTTTTTCCCTCTTTTTCTCTGGGTGCTGAGAAGGATTTTTTTTTCTCTCTCAATGGAGTTTGCACAGTTGTCTGGCCGTGTGGATCAGCTTGCCACTGAGGTTCGGAGTATTGCTACCTATCTTGCTGGGTTGCCGGTTGTGGAACCTAGGATTCCCATGCTGATTTGTTTTTGGGAGATCGGGCTAAATTTCTGAATTTCAAAAATAACTAAGTTGTTTTTTGCTTAAAGCCTAAGTCCTCAGGTAACGCAGCACAGCAGGTTCAAATTGTCATCTCTCTCCTGCGCGGCGATCCTGACACCTGGGGATCCTGTTTTGAATGATATTGATGCATTTTTTCTGGCTCTGGGGTTATTGTACGATGAACCTAATGTCACTGATCAAGCTGAAAAAACCTTGTTGGCATTAAATCAGAGTCATGAAGACGCTGAGTTGTACTGTCAGAAATTCCGAAAGTGGGCAGTCCTGACCAAATGGAATGATGATGCTTTGGCAGCCCTTTTTCGGAAGGGGCTGTCAGAGAATGTAAAGGATGTTATTGTGGGATTCCCTGCTCCCTCCGGTCTCAATGATTCTATGTCATTGGCTATTCAAATTGACAGATGTTTGCGTGAGCGCAGAGGTATGCGTGAGATAGTGTTGCCTTGTGAGCCAGCTTCTGAGCCCATTCAGTGTGATAGAGTGACTTCTGGGGCTCAGCGTCATGAGTTTCGAAAGCGCAATGGGTTATGTTTCTACTGTGGTGATGCCTCTCATGCTATTTCTGTCTGCCCTAAGCGGGGAAGACATTTTGCACTCTCAGTTGTCTTAGGTAATGTTCAGACTAAATTTCTGTTGACTGTTACCCTGATTTGTTCCCTGTCCACATTTTCTGCTCAAGCTTTTGTTGATTCAGGAGCAGCTATTAACCTGATGGATTTTGACTTTGCCAAACGTTGTGGGTTTCCCATGATACCCCTGCAGAAGTCTATTCCCTACTGGGCATTGATTCTACCCCTTTGGCTGAGAATAAACCCCAGTTTTCTACTCAGGTGATAATGAGGGTTGAACCAGATCATCAGAAGAGTTGCAAATTTCTGGTGCTGTATAATCTGCATGACATTATTGTACTAGGTTTCCCTTGGTTACAGTCTCATAATCCTGTTTTGGATTGGAAATCTGTGTCTGTGACCAGTTGGGGCTGCCAATGTGTTAATGCCGACACTCCTGTTTTTTCTGCCTCTCCCAAGTCTCAGGATGTTCCTGACTTTTTGACTGATTTTTGGATGTATTTAGTGAAAGTAAATCTGCATCTTTGCCCCCTCACAGGAGCTACGATTGCGCTATTGAATTAGTGCCTGGTGGTAAATTTACTAAAGGTCGCCTTTTTAACTTGTCTGTACCTGAACACGATGCTATGCGATCTTATATCAAGGAGTCATTGAAGAAGGGTCATATCAGACCATCCTCTTCACCCTTGGGTGCCTGTTTTTTCTTTGTGGCCAAAAAGGATGGTTCATTGAGGCCGTGTATTGATTATCGTCTCTTGAATAAGATCACTGTGAAGTATCAATATCCGTTACCCTTGATTTCTGACCTGTTTTCCAGGGTGAAAAGTGCTAGTTGGTTTACCAAGCTTGACCTCAGGGGGGCGTATAACCTTATTCGCATTAAGCGCGGGGATGAATGGAAGACGGCGTTTAATACCCCAGAGGGGTATTTTGAGTACCTAGTGATGCCCTTTGGGCTCACTAATGCTCCTTCCGTCTTCCAATCCTTCATGAATGATATTTTCAGGGATTTTGTGGATAAATTTCTGATTGTTTATTTGGATGATATCTTAATTTTTTCCAATGACTGGGACTCTCATGTGAAACATGTTCGGACTGTGTTCCAGATTTTGAGAGAGAATGCACTGTATGTGAAGGGATCAAAGCGTCTTTTTGGCGTACAGAAGGTCTCATTTCTGGGATTCATTTTGTCTCTGTCTGTTATTGAAATGGACCCGGTCAAGGTTCAAGCCATCTGTGTTTGGGTCCAACCTACTTCATTTATGGCTCTTCAGAGATTTTTGGGTTTTGCCAATTTTTATCGTAAATTTATTGGTAATTTCTCCGGTATTGTTAAACTATTGACTGATTTGACCAAAAAGGGTTCTGATGTGGTGAATTGGCCTCCTGAGGCAGTCTCTGCGTTTCAGGGACTTAAGCAGAGATTCACTTCTGCTCCTGTTCTACGGCAGCCTGATGTTTCTCTACCGTTTCAGGTGGAGGTTGATGCCTCTGAAATTGGGGCAGGTGCCGTTTTGTCCCAAAGAGATCCAGAGACCTCTAAGAGTAACCCTTGTGACTTTTTCTCTCAAAAATTTTCTCCAACTGAACGTAATTATGACGTGGGTAATCGGGAGTTATTGGCCATGAAGTGGGCCTTTGAAGAGTGGAGACATTGGCTGGAAGGAGCCAAACATCAGGTGGTGGTCCTCATGGACCATAAGAATCTGGTTTATCTCGAATCAGCCAAGCGACTTAATCCTAGACAGGCCAGGTGGACCTTGTTTTTCACACGTTTTAATTTTGTGGTTTCTTTTCTTCCTGGCACTAAGAATGTTAAGGCGGATGCCCTCTCAAGGAGTTTCTTTGCGAACTCTCCTAAGTTATCTGATCCTACTGTTATTTTGAAAGGGTATAGTACTTTCCGCCATCTCGCCAAATTTGAGACTGGCCTTGGAAGGGTGTCAGGAGGATAAACCTGAGCGCTGCCCTATTGGGAAATTGTTTGTCCCAGACCAGTGGAAGAAGAGTGTGATGTCTGAGATTCATTGTTCCGCATTGGCTGGTCATCCCGGGATTTTTGGTACTAGAGACTTGGTGAGTTGGTCCTTTTGGTGGCCTACTTTGTCTCGTGACGTCAGGGAATTTGTGCAGTCCTGTGGGACTTGCTCTCGCTCCAAGCCTTGCTCCGCTCTAGTGGTTTGTTAATGCCATTACCTGTGCCGAAGAGGCCATGGACCCATATCTCTATGGATTTTATTTCCGATCTCCCTGTTTCTCAGAGAATGACCGTTATCTGGTTAGTCTGTGATAGGTTTTCCAAGATGATACATCTTGTGCCATTACCTAAGTTGCCTTCCTCCTCAGAATTGGTGCCTTTGTTCCTTCAGCACGTGGTTCGGTTACATGGCATTCCGGAGAACATTGTGTCTGACAGAGGAGTCCAGTTTTTTTCCAGATTTTGGAGGACATTTTGTTCTAAACTTGGTGTTCAATTATCTTTATCCACTGCTTTTCATCCTCAGACCAATGGACAAACCGAGAGAACAAACCAGACCTTGGAGACTTATTTGAGATGTTTGTGTCTGTGATCAGTGACTGGTCTTTTTTGCTTTGTGAGTTTGTCTAAATAGGCTACTCTGCCACTTGATGTTCATTTTCTGCATTTTGGTTTCACCTCGATTTCTCGGACAGTGAGCTTCTGTCGTCCGTGTGACTTGTTGTGGAGCGAATGCAGCAGATTTGGACAGTATGAGATGGTTGTCTCTCAGGAAGGCCAAGGTTGCACCCTAGACTGTGGTCTCGTTAAGTGGGGACTTCGTTTGGTTGTCTAAGAATACCATGAGGGTTGCATCTCCAAAGTTTAAGCCTAGGTTCATTGCACCTTATAAGATCATGGAGATTCTTAATCCTGTTTCCTTCCTTTGCTTCTTCCAGGGACATTTAAGATCCATAACATGTTCCACAAGTCCTTATTGAAGAGGTTTGTCGAGCCAGTGGTTCCTATGGCTACACCTCCTGACCCTGTTTTGGTTGAGGGCAATCTGGAGTATGTGGTTGAGAAAATATTGGATTCTCGTTTTTCTAGACAGAAACTCCAGTATTTGGTTAAGTGGAGAGGTTATGGTCAGGAGGACAATTCTTGGGTGTTTGCTTCGGACATCCATGCTAGGAGACTGATCCGTGCCTATCACCGAGCTCATCCTGATCGGCCTGGTTGCACAAGTGAGGGTTCGGTGACCCCTCCTCAAGGGGGGGGTACTGTTATGAATGTGCTAGAGATGCTTTCTGAGCAGAGGCTCCCTCTGGTGGTTACAGACAGTACTGAACCTTTCAGTGAGGAGTGGCAATCTAGGTTCACTGACTGGTCTGATATAAGGGAGCTTTCCTCCCATGATGGTTGCCGGTGATCAATTGTTCTTGTCTCAATTGTGGTTCCTGGTTCATTTGGAAGTTTGCTGGAGTCTTGCCTGCATCTCCTGCTTTCAGATAAGATATTTTTTGCTTTTCTTTTGTGCTTGCTTTTGCATGTTTTTGCACTTTTGTGGAGGTCAGCCAGGTCCCCTCCTGGGGCCTGAGCTCCTCACAGTTTATCTGCAGCCACTGTTATTTGCTCATTTGCTTTTTCCTGTTTTTTCTGCGGCTGCGGCTTGGTTTTTGTTCACACTGAGAACTGATTTAGTGGGAGGCGAGATCGTGTGATCTCAGTATTTTTGTAATCAGAATTGTTGGATTTTTGTGGGTTTTCTGGGTTGCAGAAAGTAATCTCTCCTGTCCTATCCTATTTAGTCAGCTTGTGGCCCCAGCGTTTGCTCAGTCTATTTTCTGCCTATGTTTGTATTTTCATCTTGTCTAACCGCCATTATATGTTTGGGGGCTTCCTATTTTCTTTGGGGATCTGCTCCAGGGCAGATAGCTTTCATCTTTCTGCCTTTAGGTGTAGTCATCTCTCAGGCTGTGACGAGGCGTCTAGGATCAACGTAGGAACGCTCCATGGCTACCTCTAGTTGTGTCGTTAGTTTAGGAATCTGCAACCCATCAGTTACCAACATCTCAGGTGTTCGCTGCCCTGCTGTTGTTCCTGTCCTCCTCAGCTACCGAAACATAACACCCCGAGTTTTCACCAAGTTAATACCCCAGAGGGGTATTTTGAGTACCTGGATGATTTCCGAGTGGTAGGAAACTCCACCTCCCAATGTGAACATCGACTAGCTGATGTAATTTCATCTTTGCAGGCTTTGGGATGGCTGATCAACTGGACCAAATCCAGATTGCTCCCGGTAACTCGGCAGACGTTTCTAAGCCTCCACCTGGACTCTGTAAGTCAAAAGTGTCTCCTCCTAGAAACAAAGATGTTGGCAACAATAAATAAAGTGAGGTCAGCAATGGACAAACCTAAGATGTCCCTGAGGGAGGCTATGTCCCTTCTTGACTCCCTTACATCGTGTATTCCTGCAGTGCAGTCGGCCCAGTTCCACACTAGACAATTGCAGCAAGTTATCCTGCAAGAGGAAGAGAGATTGCAGGGACAGTTAGAGGGCGAGGTATCCCTGTTATCTGAGGTAGTTAGATCCCTGTCATGGTGGCGGGACCGGGGCCATCTCTCTAGAGGGGTTCCGTGGGTGCTGAGACCCTCAGAAGTGATTACTACGGACCCCAGTCCCTTCAGTTGGGGGGCTTATTTAGGTGAAAATATAGTCCAAGGACAATAGTCCGTAGTGGAGGCCGACGACTTTTCTAATTTGAGAGTTACAAGTGATTGATCATGCTATACGTGAATTCCTTCCACAGCTGTGAGGATCTCATGTAAGAGTTATATCAGACAACGCCACCTCCGTCACATATTTAAATCATCAAGGATGAACTCGGTCAAGAACTTTCATGTGTACCGCAGAAAAAATCCTGCAGATAGCCGATACGCACCTCCACATCAGGGGAGTAGAGAACTTCAGAGCAGACTTCCTCAGTCGCCATACCCTGCGTCAGGGGGAATGGATGCTCAGCTGCTGCATCTTCAAGAAAATAGCAGCCTCATGGGGTCTTCCAGGAAATATACCTGTTTGCTACAAGGGCCAACAGACAGATCGAAAAGTTCGCTTTACTATGCAGAGCGGACAGACCGGATATGTTCGACTCTTTTCAATCCCCATGGCCTTTTCGTCTGGCGTATGCCTTCCCCCTGTTGATAATCCTCCCAGTGGTCATCAGAAAGATAAGGGAGGAGAGGGCGAAAATAATTCTGATCGCTCCATTTTGGCCCAAGAGGCCTTGGTTTTCATGGCTCAGAGCCATGTCCTTGTCTGACCCCTGGATCCTCCCGTGGAATCGGGACATGCTCTCTCAGGGACCCTTCCTTTATCCTTGAGTGAAGGGTCTATGCCTGATGGCATGGATCTTGAGAGGCAGTTTCTGAGACTAAGGGGGTTCTCTGATAATTTAATTAATACCCTTCTGCACAGTAGAAAGGAGGCCACGACCAGGATATACACCAAGGTGTGGAGAAAATTTCTTAGCTTTTACACAGGGGCCTTCTCTAGTGAGGTGCCTATCCCTGCTATCTTGGAATTCCTCCAGAAAGGTCGGGAATTGGGGTTGTCAGTAAATACCTTGAATGTTCAGATATTGGCCCTAGGCGCTCTGTATAGCTATAATAATTGCTGGGGACAGATGGGTAGCTCGGTTTATTTCAGCATGTTAGCGAGCAGATCCAGTACATATTGCTCCAGTACCGCCCTGGGACCTGAATCTAGTTCTCGATGCGTTGACTGGGGCCCCATTTGAACCCTTACACTTAGCTTCAATAAAATGTGTCGTTAAAGACAGTCTTGTTAGTAGCCTTTGTGTCAGTGAGAAGAGTGATTGATATCCAAGCTCTGTCAGTATATCCCCCCTTCCGGTCAATATTCCATGATAGGATAGTATTAAAACCATACCCTTCTTACCTCACTAAGGTTTCTACCAAATTCCATAGATTCCAGGAGATTTTTGTGCCCTCCTTTTATGATAACCCTACAACACCTGAAGAGGAAAAGTTTCACACCTTAAGGTACTGTCACACTAAGTGAGATCACTGGCGATATCGCTTAAGTGACACTGATTTTATAACGCAGCAGCGACATCGTTAGTATGACATGTAGCAGTGATGTGGCCCCTGCTGCGATGTCGCTGATCGTGCACGAACGTTCTGGATCGTTTTTTGATCGTTGGGGTCCCGCTGGTGAGCCTGAATCGCTGAGTTTGACACCCTTTATGAACGACGAGCGACCTCATTGGCGACGCATATGTCAGCGGCGCAGGCGGGACTAGGTTTTAATGCCCCTCAGCTCCGATTGGCGGCCACAACATCTAGTCCTTTGTGCGTTGTTGCGAGGATACTATCGTGTGCGGGGGTTTTGCGATCCTGAAGGAGTCGCTACATCGCTTCATCTTTGCCATTTATACAAGACATTTTTGGGATCCTGAAAAAATGAATCCGGGGCAAACGCAATAGCGGCACAGACTGGATCGCAGTAGCTGCAAAGCAGAAGGCTAGCAGGACGCAGTATGGAACAATGCTGGAAATTTGTATGAGCGCTAATACGTCGTCTTTTATGATGCGGTCATCCAATCACAAAGCGAGAGCTGTGATATGACATACAGTGACCACCAATCTGTGCTGAGGGGCGTGGAGAAGATCTTTAATAATACATGCTGTGTGACAGGTTCCAACGACCGCCGAGGTCGTTATACAGATCGCTGATGTGTCGTTTATGAGATCTTCCTGTTTGGAAGCTACTAGCGACCATATAGCGATGTACAAACGATCTCTGCCAAGTTGTGTCGTTGTCGTGATCGCTGGTGCGATCGCTTAGTGTGACAGTACCTTCAGATGTGAGGAGAGCTGTCCTAATCTACATAGATAGAACTCATGAAAAACTGGGTCTGAACTGAAAAAGTAAGTTGATGTGTATGCAAAATGTAAATGCATATCAAACACATGACCATTAAACAGAGAAAACAAAAAACAAGAAACAAATATCCTAAAATAAAACAAAATAAAAAATATATTGCAAAACATGCATGAAGTTGTAATAATAATAATAAGGGTATTTGGTAAACATAATTTTGATCAAAAGAATGTACAAGCCATCCCGCCACGTCAAGGCAACCCTTTGTGGACAGTCCTACTCTAATATTAAAAACCTTTCCACTTGTCAAGTGACGTAAATGTGAACAAGGACAGAGAGACTGAACCCACCAGTTGAAGCATAGGCCAGACAGGATGGATTTTTCAGCTCAAAAGCAGGGCGGTCACACCCTTATATGCACAAAATGCACTAAGAACTAAATGAAAAACTGGGTCTGAACTGAAAAAGTAAGTTGATGTGTATGCAAAATGTAAATGCATATCAAACACATGACCATTAAACAGAGAAAACAAAAAACAAGAAACAAATATCCTAAAATAAAACAAAATAAAAAATATATTGCAAAACATGCATGAAGTTGTAATAATAATAATAAGGGTATTTGGTAAACATAATTTTGATCAAAAGAATGTACAAGCCATCCCGCCACGTCATATATTATTTTACGCCCGTTATATTATTTTATTTTGTTTTATTTTAGGATATTTGTTTCTTGTTTTTTGTTTTCTCTGTTTAATGGTCATGTGTTTGATATGCATTTACATTTTGCATACACATCAACTCACTTTTTCAGTTCAGACCCAGTTTTTAATTTAGTTCTTAGTGCATTTTGTGCATATAAGGGTGTGACCGCCCTGCTTTTGAGCTGAAAAATCCATCCTGTCTGGCCTATGCTTCAACTGGTGGGTTCAGTCTCTCTGTCCTTGTTCACATTTACGTCACTTGACAAGTGGAAAGGTTTTTAATATTAGAGTAGGACTGTCCCACAAAGGGTTGCCTTGACGTGGCGGGATGGCTTGTACATTCTTTTGATCAAAATTATGTTTACCAAATACCCTTATTATTATTATTACAACTTCATGCATGTTTTGCAATATATTTTTTATTTTGTTTTATTTTAGGATATTTGTTTCTTGTTTTTTGTTTTCTCTGTTTAATGGTCATGTGTTTGATATGCATTTACATTTTGCATACACATCAACTTACTTTTTCAGTTCAGACCCAGTTTTTCATTTAGTTCTTAGTGCATTTTGTGCATATAAGTGTGTGACCGCCCTGCTTTTGTGCTGAAAAATCCATCCTGTCTGGCCTATGCTTCAACTGGTGGGTTCAGTCTCTCTGTCCTTGTTCACATTTACGTCACTTGACAAGTGGAAAGGTTTTTAATATTAGAGTAGGACTGTCCCACAAAGGGTTGCCTTGACGTGGCGGGATGGCTTGTACATTCTTTTGATCAAAATTATGTTTACCAAATACCCTTATTATTATTATTACAACTTCATGCATGTTTTGCCATATATTTTTTATTTTGTTTTATTTTAGGATATTTGTTTCTTGTTTTTTGTTTTCTCTGTTTAATGGTCATGTGTTTGATATGCATTTACATTTTGCATACACATCAACTTACTTTTTCAGTTCAGACCCAGTTTTTCATTTAGTTCTTAGTGCATTTTGTGCATATAAGAGTGTGACCGCCCTGCTTTTGAGCTGAAAAATCCATCCTGTCTGGCCTATGCTTCAACTGGTGGGTTCAGTCTCTCTGTCCTTGTTCACATTTACGTCACTTGACAAGTGGAAAGGTTTTTAATATTAGAGTAGGACTGTCCCACAAAGGGTTGCCTTGACGTGGCGGGATGGCTTGTACATTCTTTGATCAAAATTATGTTTACCAAATACCCTTATTATTATTATTACAACTTCATGCATGTTTTGCAATATATTTTTTATTTTGTTTTATTTTAGGATATTTGTTTCTTGTTTTTTGTTTTCTCTGTTTAATGGTCATGTGTTTGATATGCATTTACATTTTGCATACACATCAACTTACTTTTTCAGTTCAGACCCATTTTTCATTTAGTTCTTAGTGCATTTTGTGCATATAAGGGTGTGACCGCCCTGCTTTTGAGCTGAAAAATCCATCCTGTCTGGCCTATGCTTCAACTGGTGGGTTCAGTCTCTCTGTCCTTGTTCACATTTACGTCACTTGACAAGTGGAAAGGTTTTTAATATTAGAGTAGGACTGTCCCACAAAGGGTTGCCTTGACGTGGCGGGATGGCTTGTACATTCTTTTGATCAAAATTATGTTTACCAAATACCCTTATTATTATTATTACAACTTCATGCATGTTTTGCCATATATTTTTTATTTTGTTTTATTTTAGGATATTTGTTTCTTGTTTTTTGTTTTCTCTGTTTAATGGTCATGTGTTTGATATGCATTTACATTTTGCATACACATCAACTTACTTTTTCAGTTCAGACCCAGTTTTTCATTTAGTTCTTAGTGCATTTTGTGCATATAAGGGTGTGACCGCCCTGCTTTTGAGCTGAAAAATCCATCCTGTCTGGCCTATGCTTCAACTGGTGGGTTCAGTCTCTCTGTCCTTGTTCACATTTACGTCACTTGACAAGTGGAAAGGTTTTTAATATTAGAGTAGGACTGTCCCACAAAGGGTTGCCTTGACGTGGCGGGATGGCTTGTACATTCTTTTGATCAAAATTATGTTTACCAAATACCCTTATTATTATTATTACAACTTCATGCATGTTTTGCAATATATTTTTTATTTTGTTTTATTTTAGGATATTTGTTTCTTGTTTTTTGTTTTCTATAGATAGAACTCATCCCTGGAGGCAGAGCAGGGTTCTCTTTGTGTCCTTTCAGGGACACAGGAAAGGGGCTGGAGTCACAAAGGGCACGCTATCCCGTTTGATCAGAGATGCAATCGGTCTGGCCTACTCTGCAAAAGGTGAAAGCCCTCTGGATGGGATAAAAGCACATTCCGCACGGGCTATGGCATCCTCCTGGCCTGAGAAAGCGGACATTCCGATTGACCTCATATACAAGGCCGCAACTTGATCCTCACCATCTACCTTCTACAGTCACTACAGGCTTGACTTGTCTTCTTCCTCTGACTTAGTCTTCGGTAGATCGGTTCTTAGCACTGTGGCCCTCCCAGGTGATCATCTCTGAAAATCTCTCAGTGGGGGCTGTCGTGGCGAATAGAAAAAACTGAAATACTTACCGGTAATGCTCTTTTATAGAGCCCACGACAGCACCCACTCGCTTCCCTCCCTTAGGTTATGATTGCATGGGGTTCACTCTGAGTGGTGACGGGTTAGTCATATATAGGGAAATATATATATATATATATATATATATATATAGATAGGTTGAGATGTTGTTAAATATTAATTAATGGTTAAGGATTTATTCTACACTCAATTCTGTACTGAGTACACGGACTTTCAGCTGACATTACACATGCTATTTCTGTATGGTAAAGTGACAACTCCATATACAGAGATCACAGGATCTAAGGGACATATATATAATGACTACACGAAGGGAGGGGGGCTCTTGCTCGCTCACTCTCTCCACAGACACATGGAACACTATGATGAATGAACAGCTGAAACCATGTGTTGTTTCCCTGCTATGCTGCTGACAAGGCCAGAATGTCATTTTTACCATTCAGGACACCAAGGAAAGATGTGTACAAGTTTTGCTATGGAATGGACAATCTCCACGTAACTATTTCACTCATTTTATGTTTTCCTGTAATGATGTTTTTTTGATAAACAGTCCAATAAACCACTACATTTTTTTTATAAGAAACGTGACGCTTTCTTTAAAGTATCGCATCTGGTAATAAGTCCTTGAAAAATATACAAAATTAAGCATTTTTAACATTTTGGAGAGCCAGCCAGTCACACTTGATTTTTAGAGTGTGAATTTCTGAAAACTTGCAAGGAGAGGAATAGAAGTAAATGAACGTCAGATGTGCAAGTTGTCAAAGAAATCACACTACGATATTTCAGGATCAGAAAAGAACCTATGAATGAGGACTAAGAGTTGACTACAGGAATCAGACGTGCTGATGACAAGAGCATTGTCCAAGAAAGGAACTACAAGCTGAGATATTTCAAGGTAAGAGACATGGATGTCATTACTTCTTTTTCTAAGCAAAGTAGACTGAAATTTATGTCTGTAGATCAGTCTAATTTAGAAGTTTTATGGCTCAGCTTATATGCAGAATGTGAAATGGAAAATCTAAAGCTAGAATCTAAGCTGGTGTCCTTTAATAGAGAAAGAGAGAAATTAAAAAATATTTTACAGTTGGTTGATGTATTTCACAAGTTTGTATTAGAGAAATCTAAAAATGACTGTGTAGAAATAGTGTCAGACGATACTAGTGATCCCGAGATTGACTGTAATGAGGAAATTGAGCAACATGTGGGACATGTGTCTGTAATGGCTACTCAAGGTGACCTTGTCTCTGATGACGTAAAAAAAGATGGAGGAAACATGGGAGGCGACTTGAGAACTGATGTAGGAGGAAACATGGGAGGAGACTTCAAAACTAATGTAGGAGGAAACATGGGAGGAGACTTGAGAACTGATGTAGGAGGGAACATAGGAGGAGACTTGAGAACTGATGCAGATGACGTACGAGGGACGGATGTTCAATGGCCACCAAAAATAGAAGACAATTCACAGGCCCAACTCCAAATTAAAGTTAGGAAAAATTTGTTAAAATTATGCAAAATCATTCCTGCATATGATAACAAAATCCATGTATGCAGAAATTCTGAAATCTTCGAAAGCTTTATTGACAAGCTTGATTTAAGTAATGACGAGAAAAATCAATTATTTAAATTGTGGCTTCCTGCAACTTTTTCCAGACTCTTAACATTGAAGTTGACTTGTGATAACTTACATGGAGATCTAGATGATAAAGACAGATTGAAAATTCTGATTTTCTGTGCATTAAATGAAAATTGTCCAGATATTGATATTCTTCAAAAATTAAGGATTGGTCGGAAAGAATGTACTTTTACATTCATGTCCATATTTGAAAGGTTGTACAAAACTCTAATTACCAATGTCAAAACACAATCAATGATAAAGTATTTTGTGGACAAATTTGGATTCCTAAATTCTGTATCTCGTGTTATTGCGTCACAAAAAGATACTTTATTTGAATGTGCGCAATTCCTTGATTTTGCTAGAAAACATGAGAATCGTGATAGGAAAATAAATCAAACAAACAGAGTAAGATCTTTTCAAAAACCAGTGTCAAAATCTCCTAAACTGAGTCATCCCCGTAATCAAATCTATGACATGCGGAGAAAATTACATATTTGCTATAAACCCTATAAAAAGATCCAAGAGTCCGCTTTGCAGAAAGAGTTAACAATTCAAAGTTCAGACCGCTCTGTAAAGAGACAAATGGCGGACATTGAAAGACAGGAACAGGTGATGTCTCAAAATGACTTATCTAAGTCTTCAATTTACAGCTCATTATCGGAGCTGCTCAAACAATCATTAAAAAAAGGAATCATAAAAAGAGCTTTCCATGACATCTTTGACAAAGAAATAAGATTTGGTTTAGGAATTGACTGAAAATGAAAATATATATTGTGCAAAAGTATTATACAATATATTATTCAGTTATTTGTAATTATTTTATAAATATAATTCTGTAGTTCTACAGTTTTTGTAGATCTATATATATATATTCATACAGGATATATACTATATTTGTATAAGTAGAGATTGTATAACTGTATATCTATATCTATAGTGATATAATTAAAATAAACTACAGTAATATTTAGAATTACATTAAAGCCAATATATATATTTGTGTAAGACATTGCAATTGTTTTGTTATGATATTTAATCTTATCTCTTATTTATCCTTAGAATTTTCACTTCAAAGTAGGACTTAATCGGGAAAAACTCTTTTACATGGATTTATTCCTTTATTTACACAGGAATTTATAATAACTGCATGATATATATATTTAACACTTAAAAGGAAATAATATATAACTAACTGAATCTAAATTTAGTTTTTGTGTGTTGCTAACATTTTGAAGTTATTTGCATGGCAATATGTTCTTACTGCATGACAGTCACACATGTGACATTTAAACTGTTCTAATAATAAGGCAATTACCATATACCCCTTTTCAGTGGTTGCAACTTAAAGCGTTTGTAGCCTCAGTGAGCTCGGCCTTTGCAAGGTGGAATATTTCTTTAGGCCTCTCAAGTTCCAGGGTTCAATTTCAGTTGCAAACCTTGCACTAAGTATATAGATACAGCTCATAACCTAATTTTCCTATGAGTCCTTTTATCTATAAATGGTTCACAAAGTTTGTTATGTGTATTTGGGGAATATTCAAAGAAATATTAAGATATTAAATTTAGTAGTTTACAATGCGCATTGATAATTAGGATACAATTATTTGGGTAAATATTATTTATTCCTACCTTTTTTGTATGAGGAATCTGTGGTGTAAACTTGTATGTGTCACAGTCTGAGTGACAGATGACAGATGTGTGTATGAGCAGCTGCTAAGAGTGAATATAACCTAAGTAATGTATGTGTGATGTATGAAAGGAGAGGTTTCAAAATTCATGGTATGCGAGAAAAACAACAACTTGTTTTTAAAAGAAATAATACAAATCAGTTCAATTAGAATATTAAGGTACATAATGAAATATTATCTACTCAACATATATTCCTTTAGTAATTATTTTTTTAGTTAATTGTGGATAAGTATAATCACACATCAAAATAGTTTATCAAGAAAATTTACATTTAGATTATTATTTTTCCTTTTTCCCAAAGGATAATTTTATGATATTCAATGTTATTTTTATTTTTAATGGTTACATAGATGGTACACATCTTCAGACAAATATATGGTATAAAGCTAAAACAGAAGTTACATAAATAATTTATAAAACAATTATTTTTTTCATTTTGGTTTTGATAAATTAATTATTTCATAAAATAATATTTTTTTCCGGTATTAAGGGGGAAATGTGTTTTAGATCTTGAATACATCATTACATTTCATCAATACCTCTTCTTCACACATTTTAAAGAATATAAAAAGGTACAATGGTATAACTACTAGAGATAATAACATTAAGTATTATAAAGAGTCATTTCTTTACACTAAGAAGGGGATTACATGCAAAGTTGCATAATATGAATATTTTGGTAACACAAGGTCATGACAAATATGAAATCATCCAGATAATGGGAATATTAAGGGTATGTGAGAACATAACTACTCAGCATTTGTCATAAATATATAAAGAAAAACAGGCACAAAAAAACAAATATCCAAAAATGAAATAAAAAATCTTTTTGCAAAAATGCATGAAGGTAGTTTTCTGAGTTGAGAAAATCCATCCTGTCTGGCCAGAGCTTCAACTGGTGGGTTCAGTCCCTCTGCCCTTGTTCACATTTAAGTCACTTGACAAGTGGAAAGGTTTTCAATATTAGAGTAGGACTGTCCCACAGAGGGTTGCCTTGACGTGGCGGGATGGCTTGTACATTATTTGATCAAAATTATGTTTACTAAATACCCTTATGATTATTACTACCTTCATGCATTTTTGCAAAAAGATTTTTTATTTCATTTTTGGATATTTGTTTTTTTGTGCCTGTTTTTCTGTGTAATGGTCATGTGTTAATATGCATTTACATTTTGCATACACATTAACTCACTTTTTCAGTTCAGATCTAGTTTTCTATGTAGTTCATAGTGCATTCCGTGCATATAAGGGTGTGACCGCCCTGTTTTCTGAGTTGAGAAAATCCATCCTGTCTGGCCAGAGCTTCAACTGGTGGGTTCAGTCCCTCTGCCCTTGTTCACATTTAAGTCACTTGACAAGTGGAAAGGTTTTCAATATTAGATATTGGATATTTGTTTTTTTGTGCCTGTTTTTCTGTGTAATGGTCATGTGTTAATATGCATTTACATTTTGCATACACATTAACTTACTTTTTCAGTTCAGATCTAGTTTTCTATAAATATATAAAGGCCTTATTTTTCATTTTTATTCTTATTTTCATTTTTATTCTTATTTTTCATTTTTCATTTTTATTCTTCCTTTATCTCTATTTTTTGATTCTTAATTTTTATTTTTTATCTCAAGAAAAGAAACATCAATATTTAATAAAGTAATGTCAAGTATGAGAATATTGCTTCATTAAATATAGTGAAGATGTCGTTCCATTAAAAGAAAATGTTCTAATTCTGAGTAAATACAATAATTCTTTCATTCATTCATTCCCTCATATTCACATTTTGGTTCATGGCTATACATTCTTACCTATTATTGGTCTAATAAATATATTCCATTAATAAAGTTTTAGTAATAAAGATGGAAACACTTGCTACATAAAAAAACACACTGACACCTATGGGTTGAAAAGGTAATTACACCTATGACATAAAAATGTTCTATCTCATGAAGAATATGGTTAATCATGAATTATCATTTATTATTGTTTTACTACACAAACATGAATTCCATATTACTATTCTGATAATAATTTTATGGATATTACTGATTGCTATGGTACGCTGTGATATTATAGGTTAGGAAAATTACCAGGAATGAAGACTTCAAGCAAGATATTGGAATTACGTTAATAAAGACTTTTCATATTTCTAAATTCAAGTAAATTTAAAAAGTTGCAAGAAGAAAAAGCCGAAGTTCCAGAAGGTAAAAAGGCTATATGATTTCTGAGTAATAAAGAACTGTGTCAATCACAATTCATTTCATCACTGACAACAACTGCAGTATCCACCACTGACAGCCACGACTGCAGTATTCACCACTGACAGACACAATGGCAGAGGACGATGATCCTATGATGCTGATATGAACTGTGTTATCACGTTTTTATCACGCTCCAGTGGTTTCCTATCACCTATGAAGCTTCAATGAAAGCTGGTGAACAATAAGCTAATTGTCAGGAAGCTACAACCCTGACGTGTCCTGTGCATTAGGACTAAGGACTGGTTATGGTGCTATCTTTAGCAAGGAAGAGTCATTTTAACCCTTGCTTTGCTGACCAAAGACGTCACACCTGTTCCAAGACCATTGCGGATGGCATGGAGGATTCCAGAAATATCCAAGGCGAGCCAATGTAAGTCCAGGTCTTTAAAGGTGACACTGCTCAGATATTAAAGCTTCATTTCATCTATGGACTTTGTTTTCTTATCAACATTTGAATTTATGGACTTTGATGGACACATGACACACAGTCTCCACAATATCTACATGTTATTTCAAAGGAATTATCGTATAAAGACTGTGTTTTAAAAGAATCAAGAACAAGACGTCAACATGAAGACCAGATGACATCAGATGATGATGACTGGACCGAAGATGCTTCGATTTAGGTTTAGGAAAGTATAAGACACATATTTTATATGAATATTAGTCACGGCTTACCATAACATGAATTCACATAATTATGTTATTGAGTGCATAAAACAATAATCTGATATTATTATTATTATTATTGATATTAAATTATTTTGCCAAAGAAGAAGAAAAGAAGAAAGAAGATCTGATTATCCTAAAGATGAACTTCTCTACTTTGAGGGTTCCAATTAATGTCTATCACCCTCAAAAGGGGGAATTGTTAAATATTAATTAATGGTTAAGGATTTATTCTACACTCAATTCTGTACTGAGTACACGGACTTTCAGCTGACATTACACATTCTATTTCTGTATGGTAAAGTGACAACTCCATATACAGAGATCACATGATCTAAGGGACATATATATAATGACTACACGAAGGGAGGGGGGCTCTTGCTCGCTCACTCTCTCCACAGACACATGGAACACTATGATGAATGAACAGCTGCAACCACGTGTTGCTTCTCTGCTATGCTGCTGACAAGGCCAGAATGTCATTTTTACCATTCAGGACACCAAGGAAAGATGTGTACAAGTTTTGCTATGGACTAATGGACAATCTCCACGTAACTATTTCACTCATTTTATGTTTTCCTGTAATGATGTTTTTTTGATAAACAGTCCAATAAACCACTACATTTTTTTTATAAGAAACGTGACGCTTTCTTTAAAGTATCGCATCTGGTAATAAGTCCTTGAAAAATATACAAAATTAAGCATTTTTAACAGATGTAAATATGTAAATACTTTAAATGGCTGGCGGAGCAATTAACTAAAGCTTGTTTGGCGGTTCCTCTCATTTTTGGTAATCCAACTGAGGGAGCGAGGGGGACCGCCCCTTTAATCTCTGTAGGTTTCCTGTTCCTAGGGGTGGATCCCCTCTCTCAGTGGGTGCTGAAGTAGTCTCTATGAAAGAGTCTTACCGGTAAGTAATCCATTTTTTGCAGGGAGAGATTACATTTTTATTGATATCATTTTGCAATATATAGGACACTGTGATCACTATTACAGCATTTTTATGTAGTATTGCAGCAAAAAAAATCGTAAATTTGACGTTCTTGAATTTTTCCCATATACATTGTGTTTACTGATTGGGTTAATGATTTAACTTAACTTTTCTCAATGTTGCGATGCCACATATGTGCTATCAATATCATCCAAACAGAGAATAGTATAGTGGCAAAAAAATGTCTGATAACTATACCAAGGTAATGGACCAAAAGTTAGAACAGATCAGACACTCCCCTTCTACATATAACCTACAAGAGACATGGAGCAAAATATCAAAAATTTTAAAAAAAGAATTACAAATTTATTAAAGATCATAAGAGGTAACAATAAAACATCTTGAATGAACAGAAAAGTAGAGGCAATGGCTCACAGTGTCAAGAACTGTTCACAAATATAACACAAGCGGTAACAGAAAAAAATACAATGCTAAATATGGTATAAGGGATATCACATCAAGGCCTTGTGAGGCTGACCAGGACGTTCCAGGTAATAGAAGAGGAAACAAGGCATCCTACCCATAGTAACCCAAATGTAGACCAGCAGACAGATGGCAGCCCTAACGCGCGTCTCCTCGGGGCTGCCCTCCGAGGAAGCTCCTCTTGTGTTATTATATTTCCTGGCATAATAACTCATCTTATTAGTGGGGATTTTTATATTCTATTTTTGGCCATTGCCACCGGACCTGTTAACATCCGATTATGTATGTTTGAGTCTTTTTACTGGGACTCTTTGTTACTAGTGCATTATGTATCCCATACTTGATACTTTTTCTTGTGGATTTGTGAACAGTTGTTGATACTGCCAGTAATATAATCCGGCACACCAAGCGATAGTAGGATGCAAAACAAAAATCTTTATTGGAACAGAGA
The DNA here is from genome assembly GCA_033576555.1 of Oophaga sylvatica. NCBI lineage: Eukaryota > Metazoa > Chordata > Amphibia > Anura > Dendrobatidae > Oophaga > Oophaga sylvatica. The sequence goes on along the minus strand of JARQOD010000001.1, from coordinate 558,247,556 downwards.
CAGCTCATGTGGAAAAACAAGGAACTCCGAAGAACAATGGCAAGCATAGGTACATAATATCTCAACGTTTCGGCGCTTTATGCCTTTTTCAAGAAGTACCATTTACTTAATGCCTATGAAAAGGACAACGTCCGGGAACTTCATAATGCGTTGGTGAGCTGTGGCGCCATTACACACACGCTGCTATTTATGTGCCTGGTGAACGCCGAGCCCGTGAACTTCCGGGTTCGGCTGGAAAGGTTAGATAACGAGTGCGCATGTGCAGAAAGCCGAGAATTGCCGAGAGGAGGCCGAGGAAAGCCGAATCCCCAAGGATACAGTGCGCAAGTCAGGGAAGGAGTCAGGACACGAGATCGGTGCCGACCTGCAAATTGCAAATGTACTGAGAGGTGAGTTTCATGTGAAGTCCACTTAGATAGGAAGAGTGAAGTGAGCGCTAAATAAGTACAGCAGTAAGGCTATCAGGAAAGGCGCTTTTTTCTAAGTTGTTGATACTGCGCCATTGCCTCTACTTTTCTGTTAATTTAAGATGTTTTATTGTTACCTCTTATGATCTTTAATAAATTTGTGATTTTTAAAAAATTTTTTTTTGGATATTTTGCTCCATGTCTCTTGTAGGTTATAAATACCACATATGTGCATTTTTTTTATTTTTAAAGGGGTTTTCCCCACGATCAAAGGTATATTTTAATCAATAGATCTTTGAATAATAATTTCCACAATTGGATGTGTACTAATAAAATGTTCCTGTGCTAAGATAATCTTATAAATGTGCCCCTGCTGTCTGCTGTGTAATGGCTGTGTCTGACCGTGCAAGGACATTGTCTGATCATACCATATCTCTGGGCAGGGGGGGCGCAAAAGGGTATACAGACATTACAGAACAGGATCACAGCTGATTTTCTTTCTTTCCGTGAGGTAAAACATTTCATTCACTGCCTGTTTTTTTACAATATTTTACCTCAAAGAATCAGCTGTGATCCCCTGCTGTAATGTCTGTATACTCCCTTTTGCTTCCTCTCCCGCCCAGGAGATGTGGTACGATCAGACCATTTTCCTGCATGGTCAGATACAGCCATTACTCAGTACACAGCAGGGACACATTTATAGGATTATCTCAGCACAGGAATGTTTTATTTAAACACAGCCAGTTGAGGAGTTTATTTTTATTCCAACATCCGTTGATTAAAATATACTTTTGTTCATGGCACAACCCCTTTAAGAGTGGAAACGGGGTAATTTGAACTTTTTTTTTTATTTTTTTTTATTTAAAACTTTTTTTTATTTAAAACTTTTTTTTTTATTTTTACTTTTTACTGTACTTGTTGGTCCCTTTAGGGAGAAGATACAGATTAGATATTAGAAAAAACTTGTTAACAGTGAGGGTGATCAATGAGTGGAACAGGCTGACATGAGAGGTGGTGAGTAGAGATGAGCGAATATGTTTGGAAAGTGATCACCAAACATAAATTCGACATGAATATGGCACATTCGGATTCGTGATTAGAGCCACAAGCAATTTTTTTAAAAATTGGTAAAATTCAGTTAAAGTGCGGAAAATAATTGCGTTGCCACTGAAGCATTTTTAGCATTTTGGCTAGGATAGTGGTGGTGCGTGATGAGTGGGGGGCACGTGTTTGATGAGGTGAGGGGGTGGGGAAAGCTCAGAGGAGAGGCGTGCTTGTAATTTTTTTTTCTAACTTTATGTATGTATAAGGAGGTGGCCGGTCCCCTCAGTTGCGCCCTCTCCCTCTCTGTGTGGCTCTCCTGTGCACTTTATGTATTTCTGCATTAACTGTATTATTTATTGGCTCATGTATTAATGTAATATGTTATTGTGATGTTCCCCTTTAAAGTGCTGTGTCTGCCATGTTGGTAATGCACAAAATAGAGGCAGGGACAGGAATAGTTAAAAAGGGGGCTGGACTAGCAGCCACGAGGAGAGAGGAAGCTGTTGCTTCCTCAGAACTGCCTGATACCTTGGCCAGGGTAGATGAACTTTATAGACGGGGCACTGCCAGATCCCCAGGATGAGAGAGGTCTGTTGTCCCGGACTTCAAGAACTGCAGGGACTCAGGTGGGGTCCCAAAGACCACAGGACTAAAGGTACTGCCACACTAAACAATCCCGCTAGCGATCACGATAACGACGCATACTAATGCGATCGCTAGCGGGATTGTTTCTATATCGCTAGTAGCAGCCTAATTTAGCGATGTCGTTAAGGACGCTATCGCGGTTAGCGATCTCCTTAACGACTTTAGCGGTACAAAAGTACCGCTAAATCGCTAACAAAAGGTGCTACACTCAGCGATATATACTTACCAGCGGGGTGCCGACGATAAAAATAGGGTCAGGAACGATGAGAACGACGAGCGAGATCACAGCAGGATCTCAGCAGGGGCCACGTCGCTGGTAGATGCCGCACACAACAACATCGCTAATCGGGATCGCTAAATAGTGACGTTTTTTAGCGATCCCGTTAGCGATGTTGTTTAGTGTGGCAGTACCTTAAATAACTCAACATGGGCCCCAGGATTCTGGAAGGGCCCTGCTGGAGGGGTTTCAAGCGTTCAGGACTCCAGCGCGTGGACCACTGTCTGTCTTCGGCTGCTACAGCTGCTGTGAGTGCAGCTGTGGAGAGTGTCAAGTAAAGATCAGGAATCCAGTGTTGTACTCTTTTTTCCGTTCTATTCCATCCCTGTTCATTAAACATCATTCCCTATTGAACAGCGGTTGTCTCCTTGGACTCTAATTCGTCTCGACTGCCGTGGCTGGAGAGAGAAAAGGTAAACTGTGGGAAGAACTGTGTCGGTCCCATCTATTCATGTACAAGGTGCCGGGAGGAAGCTCGCTGACCATTTACTCAGTGGACTCTGTCTGTGAACTGTGCCTTTAAGTAACTTGGCCACAACTACCCCCCGTGTACACTTGTTACACTTGGCGTAGTCGGTAGGATGGACCCACGCAGCCTTACAACCCTGGGACTGATGGATGGAATATATGACTTGTGATTTTGGAATGCTGTCCTCCGTGAGAGAATTAAAGATGGCGGCTGACCATGATTTTGAAATGTCCGCCATAGCAGAAATGGAGATTGCAGCTGAATGTAACTGTGAGTCCGAAATATGTGATGTGCTGCCTGAACTAGAAGAAATAGAGCTGTCGGCTGACAGCGACCCTGAGATTTGTGACTTTGAGATTGAGACTTGTGATGTGTTGCCCGTCGTGACAGGATTGCAGATGGCGGATGTTGTGGACTTAGAAATGGTGCCGACCACCGAAAAGATGGCAGCCATTGGTGTGAAAAGAAATTACCGCCTTTCATGGGCATCATGCAGAGAATTTGGAGCCAGAAGAGAAAAGGCCACACCCTGTTGTGATAGATTCCCGCCCTAAATGGGTGCGGGTGAAGAAGGAGCTGCGGCCCTTGCAGCATGATCAGGAGAAATTGGTGGAGCAGCAAGGAATGACCCCACCCATGAATGAGTGGCACCCAAAGGAGCTAGACAGCATGCCTGTGAGAGAAACGCCATTGCCAGCAGACATGGAGAGATCCAGCATGTCGTTCTGCGGCGGCATCGGCAGCCAGGATTGGAGGCGCTACAAGACTCGAGCAGAGACAGGCCTGCGGTTTGAGGCCTGGTGGTCCGGGGAGCTGGAGGAATGACCTCCATTTTGACAACCGGTGGAGGAGAGACGAGGATTACGAGGGCCTGGTGATGCCCCGAGGGAAACCTGCGGGAGTCCAGAAGGCTCTGGAGGCGGCTCTGCAGGGAATGATGACGGCCGCAATCACCGATGTTGGCGGCCGCGCAAGAGGACTACCGACGGCTGCGGTGGTGAGTAAGGGACCCCTGCTCGGCCATTCTGTTGCTTTGCCCGCTGCCCTCTTACTTCCCGTGACTCTGCCGTAATATCCGGAGGTGTCCTGGCCGCTTGTTCCGTCATCCTCTTAGGAGGCGTCCCGACCTCTGACTCCATTGTCGCCTCCAGCCGCGATAGCACCCGCGCATCCGCAGGCTGCAGCCATTACAACTGACATTAGCGGCCTGCATGCAAAGGAGCCCCAGGTGTCTATGGAGGCTGAGTAGATCCATGAAGTAATTCAGCAGAAAAGGCGGCAGTAGCACCGCGTCCTTGAAAAACTACAGCGCCCCGGCAAGGGAGATGCGGCAAACCGGATGACCTGCGGAGTTTTCCGGTACCTCAACAGGCGGCGAGGCTATGGATTCCTACAGGAGCTGGAGTCCAGGGCCAAGGTGTACATATACGCTGAGTCCCTGATGTTCCATGGTCTCCTATGAGAGGGGGATTATGTAACTTTTATCAAGGAGCAAGCACCTCGAGGGCCCTACACAGTGGCCAGAAACATGGCCTCCGGCCCGAAGACTAGTCCACCGCCGGAGACCCCAAATATGGAATGGCCAGCTGCTGTGGCCACACAGGAAAGAGCGGTGCCTCAGGGCAGCGGTGCGGACCTACCACCAGGAGGGAGTGTGGAGCTGGAGGAATAGGGGAGACTCCTCCTCGTCCAGGAGGTCTTCATCACAAGTGTATGTGGTGGTCCAAGGGCCACATGTGGCCCACTATGCAACTCAGCGGCAGGTACAGACTGAGCTGCCCCTTTAAGCATTGATGTTAATTGGTGCCAGTTGCGCTCAGTAAATATGAGGGACTGTTTCACGTCCCTAAGAGGACAATGGACCTTACATGGCGGCCAAAGACAATGGCATTTATAGTAGCCACCCGTTGATGGCTCGTCACAGCCGGAGAGTTAACTAAGCCTGAAGATAGAACGGTGAAAGCTAACTGCCCCAGAAAAGCGCCCCAAAGGAATAGGTAGCTCCCACACATATATTGGCGGTGAAACAAGATGAAATACAAACGCAGGCAGAAAGTAGAGTAAGCAAACGCTGGGGCCCCAAACTGTCTAGATAGGACAGGAAAGACTACTGTCTGCAATCTGGAAAAAACACTAGAAAAAACTCCACTTCTGATATATAAAAATACTGAGACAACACGATCTCTCCCTCACTAGATCAGACCTCTGGTGTGCACTGGTAGCAAAACAGCAGATACTGAAGTAACAGAGAACCAAAAATACATAAACTGTCTCTGGTGAGAACAGGTAGCAATTCAGCAGATGCAAAAATAACAGGGACTGAAAATGCATAAACAATGGTAAATGAGAAACAGTATCCAGCGCAGGCCCCCACAGAGGAACCTGGCTGCACAATCCAGTAGGCAGAGAACTGAGATAGACAAAAACACAAGCCAAAGAAATAAACAGCAAATAACTTATCTGAACGTTGCAGGACAAGCAGGAAACACGCTGACTTCCAAAAGAGACCAGGAAGCAACAATCACCGGCGAGGATCAAGGGAAGGTTACTCCCTTAAATTTCCCCAGTCATCAATCCCTGATTGCCAATCGTCCCCAGCTGAAACATCTCTGTATGTCAAAGCAGCTTCACCACCATCAGCAGCCACCAGAGGGAACCCCAACTCAGAAGTCCAATCCAGAGCGTTCACAACAGTGTGCCTTATAAACTGTGTTCATTAAGTGTTTTACCCAGGTTGCCATGGTCAAGGACAGCCATGTTTAAGGAGGGGGAGTGTAAGGAGGTGGCCAATCCCCTCAATTGCGCGCCCTCCCTCTCTGTGTGGCTCCCCTGTACATTTTGTGCTTCTGCATTAACTGTATTGTATATTGGCTCATGTATTAATAAGTGTTATTGTGATGTTCCCCTTTAAAGTGTTGTGTCTGCCATGTATGTAATGCACAAAATAGAGGCAGGGACAGGAACAGTTAAAAAGGGGACTGGACTAGCAGCCACGAGGAGAGAGGAAGCTGCTGCTTCCTCTTAACTTTGGCCAGGGCAGATGTGCTTTATAAACTGGGCACTGCCAGACCCCCCGGACGGGAGAGGTCTGTTGCCCCGGACTCCAGGGACTCAGGATGGGTTCCAAAGACCACAGAACTAAAGACCGCAACACAAGCCCCAGGACTCTGGAAGGGCACTCACTGGAAGGGTTTCAAGCGCCCAGGACTCCAGCGCTTGGACCACTGTCTATCTTCGGCTGCTACAGCTGCTGTGGGTGCAGCTGTGGAGAGTGTCAGGGAAAGATCAGGAAACCAGTGTTGTACTCTTTTTTCCATTCTATTCCATCCCTGTTCATTAAACATTATTCCCTGTTGGACAGCGGTTGTCTCCTTGGACTATAATTCATCTGGACTGCCGTGGCTGGAGAGAGAACAAGGTAAACTGTGGGAAGAACTGTGACGGTCCCATCAATTCATGTATAAGAGGCCGGGGGGAAGCTCACTGACCATTTGCTCAGTGGACTCTGTCTGTGAACTGTGCCTTTAAGTAACTCGGCCACAACTACCCCCCGTGCCCCACTGTTACATATTGCAAATTGAGGCTAGCCAATATAGGCACAGAAAACATCCACAATATCCAGACACAAGGGCTTGAGCTATTGGCTGCTGAAATCACATGTCCCTCTCTATTTAAAGAGCAGATATTTTGTTTTAGCGCCATTTTGTCAGTATAACAGCACAGAGAGGCTACTCCTGGATGCTGATAGATTTTAGCTAGTTAGCTATGCGTTGTTTCTAAATCAGATAGTTTAGATAGCTAGTGTCCTGTGTGGCTGTGAAATCAACCTTTCAGCAATTTTTTTTCCTTGTGCCATTAGTGACGTCCAGAGACAAAGACAGCAGGGCACATTTCATAGAAGTGCGTTGTGCACTGATTCTATTGTGCTCCATGTTCGAGTAGACCTTTAAAAATCTATTTTTTTCAGTTGCTAATGTGATTCATCAAAGCATATCTCACCTCGTAATTTAGTGGCGGTGAAATTCAGCTGTATGCAGATTAAAACATAAATATTTTTTCAGTTGCTAATGTGATTCAGCATGCCATATTTCACCTTGTCATTTAGTGCCCTTGAAATTCAGCTGTGTGCAGAGCTGGTACAGTAGAAAATCGAATTATTTTGTTGCTAATAGTGTGTTCCCACCACACAATCTGAGCAACATGAGTGAGAAAAGCGAGTAATGTTAGTGAAATCATTAGTGAACCAACACCATCACGTCGAATCCAAACACAACTGACAACTTCTGTTACTGGACGGGCTAGTCCACTCACTTTCTTTGGCAGCCGCACAGTGGTACACCCTGTTAATGAGGGAAATAAAGAGCATGTGCTCCAGTGGATGGCAAGAACAGCTTCAAGTGGCCTCTCCTCCTCTTCTTCCACCTCAACATCATGCACAGTATAGTCAACAGAGGTGGAACCCAATTACCCTGGCTTCCCCGTGTCACAACTCTCCAACCGCCCAACTGACTCTACTGAACCACAGATGGGTGAGTCTGCAGAGCTGTTCCAGATGTTAACCACTGGGGGGAAGTAATCCTTATGAGACTCGGATATCTGAGGCTCACACTGTCTATACTGTGCAATCAGAAACAGAAAGAGGAGGAGGGTGTTCTCAGGGCGAGGAATGGGATAAAACAGAGGATGATTATGAGGTTGTAGATCCAACTCGGTTTGAACCCAGAGGCACGCAGGTGAGTAAGTCATCTGAAGAGATAGAGGAGGAGGAAGACGAGGAGCTTACATTGTGCCCTAGAGTGCAGACATGGAGTGCTGCAACCACGACGAGCACTACATCCTCAGCCACAATTGTGACTGGGTCTAGCAGCATTCATGGGTCTACAGTTCACAGGGGAGGCAAGGGTTGCCTAGCCTGGGCCTTTTTTTGATACTGCAAAGAATGAGCCAACTCACGTAGACTTCCAACTTTGCGAAAAAAACTGAGTAGAAGGAAAATTGCAGTACCTTGACTACTACATGCATTAACCTTCATATGCGCAGTCAGCATGCGTAACTATGGCAATTCCACTGCAATAAAATGCAAACCAGTGGACCTCAACAACCATCAGTCGCCCCATCAACCGCATCTGCTGCTTCTTCCTCCTCCTCTGTTACCGTGCCAAGTGTTGTCACGCAGGTCTCCGACCGCAGAACCTCTGGTTCTTTATTTGCTCTAGTCAGGGTAAGTGAGAACCCGTCAGCTATAACGGAAGCGGACATGCCTGCTGTTTTTGACTGATCTCAGAGAACGCGCACACCACAACTTTATCAATCCACTGTAACATCTCCGTCTGCATCTCACTCACAGTCCAGCAGTTTGTCTGGTTCATCATACTCTGCCCTTTCTCAGCACTGCAGCCAGCCCACGGTTCTGCAGTTGTGGTCACGTAAAAGATTGTTTTCTCCTACACATGACAAAGCTAAGAAATTGAACTCCACCATCTCCGATCTGTTGGCCACGAAAATGCTGCCTTTCTGCTAGTAGATAGACGATTTCCGAAAGCTGATGGCCGTCACAGTCGCCCAGTACCAGTTGCCCAGTCGCCATTACTTCTCTAAGAAAGCTGTGCCTACGCTACACCAGCATGTTGCAGACAATATTACCCATTCCTTGACTAAATCTCTGTCTGCCAGGTTCATTTCATCACAGACACTTGCACAAGTAAGCATGGCCAAGGGCGTTACATCTCGCTGACTGGGAACTGGGTGGCTGTGGTGGCAGGTGGGGAAGGGGCTGCTCTACAAGTCTTGGAATCCCCAAGGCTTACCGGACAAACACTTCGTTCACAGCTTCTGTCTCCTCCCCCTCCTCTAGGGCCTCCACCTGCACCCTCGACCTCTGCCTTAATGAGACACACGTTTCAACAGTGCAGAGCGAATACACACCACCTCTGTACTATGCAGCCAGGGATCACCGTTAATCAGGCAGTTTTAAAATTGATATGCCTTGGAGATCGCAGTCATACAGCTGAAGAGTTGTGGACAGCTCTCCAGGTCGAGTTTGAGCAATGGCTGTCTCCGCTGAACCTGAATCCAGGGAAGGCCATGTCCGATAACATTGCAAACCTGGTGGCGGCCCTACGCCGAGGCAAGCTCACACATGTGCCTTGCATGGCTCATGTCCTTGACCTGGTGGTACAGCAGGTGAACGCTGCAGAAAGCACGGAACCTGTGTGCTCACTTCCGCCGTTCTCACCCCTCAGGTCATTGACTTGCATCAATACAGAGGTGGGAAGACACAGCATTGTATCTTATTTAACCAGATGACTATTTTTAGCATGCCAGGAAGAATAGACTGTTATCTATATGTTGACAGACTTTTACTTGTGTAAGCCTGTAATATTGACTTGTAAGCTGATATTTGATATAGCAGATTGTGCGCTTATCCTTGATGACTAGTGATGTTTACGGATATGCTAATTATGCATTTTGCAGGCCAGATAGTTTGTTGACTTTGAAAACAGAGGAGAAAAAAACTATGCAAATGGGATTAAATAACCAAGTACTGCTACTTGATCTCATCTCCATTCTTACCCTTTATGTAAATACTGAAGGACACTTGTTAGTCAGTAAAGAGCAAGCATGCTCAGTGCTCGCGATGATCGGCGAGCACCAAGCATTTCCGGGATTGTTCGGCGGGAGTTCAGGTCACAGCCCTGCATGTTTTGGCGCTCTTTAGAGTACCAATCAACATGCAGGGATTGTGTGCCACGCACTGTAATGCGGCAGCCATGTTGGTTGTGGCATTACAGTGATTGGCTGGCCGCACAGTGTCATCAGGTCAATATCAGACCTGGCGCTGCCCTGCTCAGCACAGTCAGCTCTAGACTCAGGCAGTGTAGGGAGAGTTTCTGCTGTGATAGGGAGAGATTTGGAATTTTATTAGTTAGTGTGGGTATACCATTGTTGAAGCCACATATCCAGCTAAACCAATAGTTCTTCTAAGGACTAATTACGGGGTATATATACATCAGTGCTAGGTAGGCAGGCAGTGTATGTGGCTGTATATATATCAGTGCTAGGAATGCAGGCAGTGTATGTGGGTCTATAGATATCAGTGCTAGGTAGGCAGGCAGTGTATGTGGGTCTATAGATATCAGTGCTAGGCATGCAAGCAGTGTATGTGGCATACTTTACTGCATACAGCAAGAGGGTCCATTCCATTACTGTCTGCCGCTGCTGCCTATTACAAATATTGACCGTATATACATATCCCAAGGTATCAGTGGCCAGGAATAATTTATTTTTGCACCTTTATCCTGATTACCGTATATACTCGAGTATAAGCCGACCCGAGTATAAGCCGAGACCCCTAATTTTGCCACAAAAAACTGGGAAAACGTATTGACTCGAGTACAAGCCGAGGGTGCTGCACAAGGGTTAATGGTGGTCCAAAAATATGCTCCATAGATAAATACCACCCATAAAATGCTGCACAAGGGTTAATGGTGGCCCAAGAAGAAGTCCATATATTGCTGCTGCCACTGCAATTAAAAATAAAATAGTTACATACTCACCTCTCGTCGCTGGGGGCCAGGTGCCGGTGTACTGAGCAGGCGGGGACACCAGCGCGCTATGTGGGTCAGGTTTCGGTGTCGCCTCTTGCTCAGGCCCCGGCATTGGCGATATTCACCTGTCTCCGATCCATCGCTGCGCGCCACTCTGTCTTACGGGTCCTCTGCAGAGACGTTCAGCAGAGGGCGCGCATTGACTACGTCATCGCGCCCTCTGACCTGAACGTCACAGTCAACTAGGGTCTTTTTTTGTCTCCAGTGAAATTTTTTTGCTGGGTCTTAGCCTAGTTATTCACACTCTTTTGCTGTTTAAAAAAAAATTCAGCCCAGATAATTTCAAGTCTGGTATCTCCGTCACATGCATCACCTATCTGTGAGGAAAAAGTTGAGGCATCATTTTTTGTGCTCCATTGAACTTTTTTGCTATGTCTTAGCCTAGTTTTTCTCATTTAGAGATTCGCGCCTCTCTCCCGATGCAGTTGAAGCGGGGCAAGTGTTAGAATCTATTTAGTTTGACCATCCGCCATCTTGTTGTGGTTTCTGGCTGCTGGTCTTTTTCCCCTGGTGCTGGGCTTGTCGTTGGACAGGTGATTGTATCACCCTTTATTACCCTGCACCTGCCTCTCAGTCCTTGCTGGACATCAGTGTTAATCCGCTTGAGTTCTGGCTAGGTGCTTTGATAGCTTTGTGTTATACTTTGTGCAGTTCTGGAAACTCTAGTTCTGCTTGCTTAGTCTTTTGTTTTTTCCTTTTGTTTCTGCAGCTTCCTCTATTTCCCTGCTAGGAGGTCACCTGTTTCTGTTCCCAGTCCCTAGGTCTTTCAGGGATTCCCTTCCCCATCTTTAGGTCTTCGCTTGAGTCTAGACTAGGATCATCGGTGAGTCTATTCGTAAGGAATAGGTCGCCCGCTCCATCGTAGGGATTGAGTCTAGTCCCAGTGCAGGGTCAGCTTCCCCCCCCCGCTATATTCCTGAGTTGCAGACCCATAACAGCAAGACAAGATCGCATTTAGTGATGCCCAAATATTTGAGCAGCCACGTTCACATGAAGGCGACGAAGGAAACATGTCACAAGAGGTAGATGATGATGAGACACAATTGCCTGAAAGTCAGGAGGAGGACCAGGGTGCGGAAGTGGAAGACGAGGTGGTGGATGATATAGTAACTGACCCAACCTGGCAGGAGGACATGCAGAGCGAGGACAGCAGCACACAGCTGGAAGGAGGCGTAGCACCCCAACAGGCAGGAAGAAGCATTGTGTTGGCCGCAGACAGAAAACAGGCAACCGTTCCCTGTAGCACCAACATGACGGAATTTGCCAGTACAAGAATTAGGTCTTCTTGAGTCTGGTTGTTTTTTAAAGACTCTGCCAATAACCCCAAACAGGCCATTTGCACCTCCTTCCAGGCCCGCATCAGCAGAGGTAGCAAAACTACCAGCCTGACCATCACTAGCATAATCAGGCACATGGCAGCAAAGAACCCAACTTTGTGGGCCGAACCCCAGGGTCCAGGAACAGAGTCTGTGGGTGACACCAGTGCTTCTTCCGGTGTTGTGCATGCAAGCCAATTCCCTGTCCATGGTGCCTGTGAAGATGCTTCCTGCCCTGCACCTGTCGTTGCACACACTCAACTATCACCACCATAAGCACGTCCACGTCCTTGTCCCAGCGCAGTGTTCAGTTGTCTATACCCAGTCCTTGGAACGCAAGAGGAAATATGCTGCCAACGCTCCACAGGCCACACTACTAAATTCACACATTTCTCGTCTGCTTGCGCTCTAAATGTTGCCTTTTAGGCTCGTGGGGACGGAAGCTTTCCGCAACCTGATGGTGGCGGCCATCTCAAGGTACTGGGTCCCCAGCCGCCATTATTTCTCCCGGTGTGCCGTCCCCACAATACACAAACACGTGTCCGACAACATTAGCCGTGCCCTCAACAATGCTGTTACCGGAAAAGTATACCTAAGCACAGACACGTGGACAAGTGCTTCTGCGCAGGGACGGTACATCTCGCTGATGGCACACTGTGTTAACATAGTGGAAGCCGGGACCCAGTCGGACCTTGGGATGGAACATGTATTCCAGATGCCGAGGATTGCGGCCCTAAGTCAATCAGGGTTGCCCCCACAGTCTACAGCTCCTGCACCTCCTCCTCCTCTTCAGCCTCCAGCTCAGAAATGACCACATCAATCAAAAGCTGGAAGCACTGCAGCACTGCCTCAGCCAAGCGTCAACAGGCTGTACTGAAGCTAATATGCTTAGGTGACAAACCGCACAATGCTGAAGAGTTGTGGACAGCTCTGAAAGAGAAAGCAGATCTGTGGATGACACCACTGAACCTACAGCCAGGCATGGTCGTGTGTGACAATGGCCGGAACCTGGTGGCAGCTTTGAAGCGAGGCCAGCTCACACATGTACCATGCCTGGCCCCTGTACTTAACCTCGTTTTTCAATGTTTTCTCAAAGGCTACCCAGAGTTGCCAGATGTGCTTGTGAAAGTAAGCCACCTGTGTGCCCATTTTAGAAAGTCAGCTATGACTTCCGCCGCCCTTGCCGTGCTTCAGCAGCGTTTGCAACTTCCGGCTCACCGACTGGTGTGTGATGTCTCCACACATTGGAATTCTACACTGCATATGTTGGAAAGGATTTGTGAGCAGAAGAGGGCAGTTGTTGACTGCCAGCATCAACAAGGTCGTCGGTATTCAGTTCAGACTCCACACATAAGACCTCAGGAGTGGACATGGATGTCAGACATATGTATCATCTTACAAAACTTTGAGGAGTCCACTAAGATGGTTAGCGGAGATGACGCCATAATTAGCATCACCATCCCACTTCTCTGTGTTCTGAAACGCTCTCTGCTCACAATCAAAGAGGATGCATTACAGGTGGAGCACAATGAGATGAAGCAAGGAACCATACAGGATGATTACACACAGCCCAACCTCATGTCATCCCAACATAGATTGGTTAACAGTGAGGAAGAGGAGGAGGAGGAAGAACAGGAGCTACTTTCTTGCGCTATAGACAGTACTACAAGCACAATTGTCATACTATCTGTTCACCGTGGATGTCCTGAGGACAGGGAGGAGGAGAGTATGGTCAGAAGTCCTCTTGGTGAGGACACGGAAGTCTTGCCTGTTAGCAGCCTGGCACGCATGCCTGACTTTATGTTGCGCTGCCTTTCCCGTGACCCTTGTATTCTCAAAATTTTGGGTGACAGTCATTACTGGTTGGTGACACTTTTAGACCCACACTACAAGGAGAACTTTCAATCTCTTCTTTCATAGGCAGACAGGTGTGCTAAAATGATGCAGTGCCAGAAGGCCCTTGTTGCGGAATTATTAAAAACATTCCCATCTGAAAACGCTGGCAGCAGAGGTCACAGTTCATTGGACAACCAAGCAGTACAGGCGAGAGAAACACAACTCCAATCCAGCATTGGCAGGGGAACACTGGCAAAGTTCTGGGAGAGTTTTCTCAGACCCTCCCATCGCAGTGGCCCTGAGGCGCTGGGTACTCTCATAAAGAGTGAGAGTACCAACGTCCTCCGTGATTCCTCTGTGCCTTATAATTATTGGGTCTCAAAGCTGGATATGTGGCATGAACTGGCTCTCTACGCCTTGGAGGTCCTGGCCTGCCCTGCCGCTAGCGTTTTGTCAGAGCGCGTTTTTAGTGCTGCTGGTACAATTATAACTGATAAGCACATCCGCCAGTCAACTGAAAATGATGACAGGCTGACTCTTATAAAAATGAACAATGGCTGGATTTGGCCAGACTTCTCTGCACCACTGGATGATAACAGCGAAACATAACCTCAAATCCAGTGTCTTTTTTGGGGGAAGTATATTCCCATGCACCTCTTCACATCCACACATGGGTATACGCTTCCTGATTTTGGCTATTTCATGTTATCCTCCTCCTACTCCTCATCATCCACCACCACAAGATTCACCAGGGTGAACGTGTTCCGTGATGCAACAGCCACGTTATTGTTTTGAAGGGTGTTTATGATGCCCATAAAAAATATATTGACCCAGTATGTTGATGTGTACCCCCCAGGGGGAAATGTTTGTCACTTTGTGTATGGGCATTACAAGTATAGGAGACCCGTTCCTTTCTAATGGTAAAAAATTTTTATGAGGCCCTCCTTCATGTTTCTTCCAAGGTTGATAGGGGTGCGTGCAAATTTGGGTCAGGCCTTGCATTCACTGCATAGCCAAACAGTACGGGAGACCCAGTTCCCAATAATGGGAACTGTAGGGGTTGGTCAGCTGCTTCAAGAATGCAATTCTCCTCTTTTGGGTCTTCATCCTCAACACTGCAATTCGCCACTTCAGTTTCTTCAGCCTCCACATTGAAATGCTCCACTGCCAGGTATTCTTTAGCCTTAACACTGCAATTCTCCACTGCAGTTTCTTCAGCCTCAACACTGAAATTCTCCACTGCAGGTTTTCCAGACTCAACACTGACATTGTCCACTGCCGGGTCTTCATCCTCAACACTGACATTCTCCAATGCAGGTTCTTCAGGCTCAACAATTCACTGCATAGCCAAACGGCATGGGAGTACCAAATTACTAGGAAAAATGCCTTCACGTATCCATCCAGTATGTTGGTTGAAAGGGTTATTGGTGTGCGTGTAATTTTGGGGCAGGGCAGGCCTTGCATTCAATGCATAGGCAAACAGTATAGCAGTACCAAATAAAGAAAAATGGGAACTTTGATTTCATGTGGCCATCCAGTACATTGGTTCAAAGGGTTATTGGAGTGCGTGTAACTTTGGGGCAGGGCAGGCCTTGCATTCAATGCATAGTCAAATAGTATAGAAGTACCAAATAAAGAATAATGGGAACTTTGATTTCGGGTGGTCATACAGGACGTCTGTTCAATGAGTTATTGAAATCTGTCCACATTTTTGGCTGCCCTGCCACTCACTGCATACGCAATAACAGTATAAGACACAAACTGTTTAATAATGGGAACAACAAAGCATAGCCGGCTGATGGCTCTCTCAGAATAGTGAGGGCCAACTGTTGGCCCTTTAAGAATAGTGAAGGCCGCCTGATAGCCCTATAAAAATAGGCTTTGTGACTTTTAGAGTTCCTCATTCATAAATGAAACAGGATGTGTCAGATGATGTGTCACACACCACATGGCCAGATAAGGTTGTTTAAAATGACATTTTCCAGTGAATGCATTTGTATTGGTTGAAAGCAATGCTAACGTTGAAAAACGCATCAGTAACGCTACGTTTGGACATAGCCCAAGTGATGGAGGTACATTTTTGTTTTGGGATATTTATTTTGCATTACATACAAATCATTACCCTGGAAAGGATGTTCCTTAACATATTTCACAGGAAAATCCATTTTGGTTTAGTTTCTGTATGTTTTAGTGTGCGCCTGTAAAAGTGGCGTAACACTCTGACAACATTGTTCACAGCAGTAAACTAGGAATCAGAAATTCTTCTAGGGGTCTTCCCCATGATGTTCCCATGTCATTTGAGCACTGTTCCCATCAATTTCCGACGTTTTTAGACTCTAAAAAGGCACGGCAAAAATTCTCAGGTTTCCCATAGACTTACAATGGGCTTGTTGCTCGGGTCGAGCACCCGAGCATTCCAATTTGCTCCACCCAAGCATTTTAGTGCTCGCTCATCACTATTGTTAATTATAAAAAGAGGTTGCTTGCTTCTACAGGGAGACAGAGAGACAGCCAGAGATTCAGCCAAGACATCCAAACATCCAGGGTCTCTACAGAACTACAGCCAATACATCATGGCTCCATCACGAGAAACAAGCTTGATCATTCTACAAAATGCCAGCTTAGGAGACCTCGGCCCCAGGTGGAAGAATACACATCTGTTCCATAGACCATCGCGAACCATGGATACATTTGGTGAAAGACAGGACTGGGACCCGCCAGTCACCTGGCTCCTTGGAGATGTTCGGAAAAGCCAGGTTGTGAGCCTCTAGTCAACTGGCCTTGTACCTGAATAGATTGTCATCTTCCTACGCTTGTCGTTAACTCTTCTCTGTGTGCGCACCACAGGTGGGGTAGTTGACCCAGGAAGCTCTGAAGTAATAGCTGCCATTATCCCGGCGAGTCAGTGGAAGGGTGAGACTCTGTAATGTGCACCATCTTGGGGTATTTTGCTGGGACTGCTTTACATATTATCTGCCTGTTTTGTGGTTCAATAAAGCATTGCCACACTGTTTTACCTTCACCCTGTGTTGTCTGAGTAGCGTTATGCACATGTTAAAAGGAAACCGGGCGTTCAGCAGGACGATCCCTGGCCCATGCGATTTAGGCTAGCTGACTAGGGCGCCCGCTGACCCACCGTGTCTTCACAAGAGGTTTTTGTCCATGCCAGTTAACACGTTGATATGCAATGTGCCGACATTGTGGAATTTCATTCTGCACATGATGCACTGACTGTGGCAGCAGCAACAAGCCCTGATACAGTATGTCATATTATATAGCCAGGGCCAATGCAGTATGAGCATGATGCATATCATGTTTATGGTATGGGCACAGATTAAGGACCTCTGTAACCTTCTGCACAGTTTTGAAATGGCTACTAAGTTGGTTAGCGCTGACAAAGCCATCATCAGCATCACTATTCCGGTCATCTATATGCTGAAGCAGACTTTGAATAGCCTGCGGGAGGAGATGGTGGTCCCAGAAGAAGAGGAGGAAGCAGAGGAGGATGCGGAAGGGATAACATTGTCTCTAAGTTTCAGACTGTCGTCACACAGGCGGGTGCCAAGGGAGGGTGGATTACTGTGATCGAGGGGGCTTGGTGATAGCAGACAAACTTATCAAGGTGCAAGATCTGAGGAACAAATGGAGGAGGAAGAGGTGATGGGTGAGCAACTGTCAGATGAAGAGGATAATCCTATCCTCTCTCTTGTTCGTGGTTGGTGGGAGGGGACAGAGGAAACAAGCATCAGTGTTACTCAGCCACCAACAAAGCATGGACTTTATGGAAGAACATATGAGAGCCTTCTTGCTGCACTATCTGCAGTTTGAGCCCCGTATAGTTATGATTCGAAATAGCGCTGACTACTGGGTTGCCACTGTGTTAGATCCACGTTATAAGAGTAAATTTTGCCAGATGCTTTCTGCCCTGGAAAGGGACCCGCGAATGCTGTAGTTTCGAAATACGCTTTTACGCAACCTTAAGGGAGGTTTTTCCCAAGACAGCAGTGAGGCACACAGTGTGCATTGCTGCTCTAGCCTTCCAACCTCCGGCACGTCAATTCATCAACGCCAAAACATTAGCAGCAGCAGTGTAAGTAGCAGAAGCAATTTCTGTGAGTCCTTTGACACATTTTTTTAGACCAGCTCGTGCACCAGCACAACAGAGTACAAGTCTGACACGTGGTGAACGAATGGAGATGATGGTGCAGGAGTATCTAGAACTCAATATAAATACCATCAGGAAGGATTTGAACCCTTTTAAATTTTGGTCTTCAAAAATGGATGAGTGGCCTGAGCAAGCCTGTCACGCCTTGGAGGTTTTATCATGCCTGGCAGTCAGTGTTCTCTCAGAACGTGTCTTTAGCACTGCTGGTGGTGTCCTTATGGATAAGCGCAGCTGGCTGTCCCCTGAAATTGTAGACAGCCTAACTTTCATTAAGATGTACAAGTCATGGATCTCCAAGGACTTTTGCACCCCAATCGCAGACTGTACATACTAGGCGATGTTGTAGTTTTTAGTGTGCTGCATTGCTCTTGCGTAATTGCAGTCTGTGATATCTTTAGTCTGGGTTTTGTGCCTGCTGTTGCCGCTGCTGCAGATGTTAACACTAATTTTTTGAAATGTTAACACTTTGCTGGCTTGGCTGTAGTGGAAGAGATGTCGGTTCCCATTATACTATTTCTAATTTAGTGAAATTGATGCCACTTCAGTAGTGTCAGGACCTAATTTTTGGAAATTTGAAGACTTCTGATTGGGTCTCTCCATCTGCTGGGTTGGCTGTAGTGGAAATATCCTTATTATAGCTTTTCTACTCTAGTGAAATTGATGCCACTTTGGTGTCAGGCCCTAATTTTTGGAAATGTGGAGACTCCTGATTAGGTCTCTGCAGCCCCGGTGCCTCTGCCTTCTGCCTCACTCTCCCGGCAGAGATGCAAACTTTACCACCACAGCAGCCCCTGTCCCTCACTTCTTCCTCCACGTCTGCCCAGGCCTGGGGTGCGTCCATCGCTCGCAGGTCCCCAGGCACTATGCTTATGGCACTCTGCCTCCCTCTTAAAGGCACCACGCACGTCGCCCTAAGGTGTCCCCTGCCAATAGTTGCACCACACTTTCTATTTAAAACTCCTCCTTCAATATGGAGGTGCCTGAGCAATGTCTTTAGTTTCCCTTGCATGCTTTCTAGTTGTCAGGTTCCCCAGGTCTGCCCGTCTGCTTATCTACACTGTACCCGTCTGCTCGTATCTGTCTAAGCTCTTCTGTCCATCAGCTGGTCCAGCCTGCACCTGCCAGTGCTCATCTGTATAGCATCCGGTCCAACCTGCACCTACTGGCACCCATCTGCTCAACACCCGGTCCAGCTCGCACCTACCGGTGCCCATGTGTTCATCACTCGGTCCAGTCTGCACCTGCCAGTGCTCTCCTGTTCCTCAGCCAGTCCAGACTGCACCTGCCAGGGCTCATCTGTCTAACAGCTGGTCTAGCCCGCACCTGCCTGTGCTCATCTGTTCAACACTTGGTCCAGCCTGCACCTGCCAGTGCTCCTCTGTTTAAAACTCAGTCCAACCCTCACATCCCAGTGCCCAACTGTTCAACACCCAGTCCAGCCTGCACCTGCAAGTTCTCATCTGTCTAACACACGGTCCAATCTGCACCTGCCAGTGCTTTTCTGTTCCTCAGCCAGTCCCATCTGCACCCATGGTTCCAGAGTGCCTACAGTGCCTGCCTGCATTCTTCGTCCCTTCTTCGGGCCGTACCAGTCTACCCACTATAGGGGGTCAGCTGCCACCCTCTGCAGGTCAGCCCTAGAGTTGCACCTCATGAAACCTTCCTGTCGCGTTGCCTCCTGCTGCTGCTTATCCAGGTCGGATTTGGTAGACCACCTGGTTACACCGCTCCAGGCTTTCTAAGGGCTATGGCACAGTGGTTCCACCACCTTGCCTGTTACAGTCCCATCTACTGGGTTGGCTGTAGTGGAAGAGGTGTCGGTCCCCATTATACTAGTTCTACTCTAGTGAAATTGATGCCACTTTGGTGCTGTCTGCCACTAACTTTTGGAAATAGGTAGACTCCTGGTTGGGTCTTCTTCATGTGTGTTGCCTGTAGCAGTAGGCCTCTGAGACCGGCAGGCCTCTACTTTCTTTCAGTCAACTACCCGTGTTACTATCTTTACATTTTTCTGACAATAGTAGTCAGAAACTGATATATGTGCCACCTGAGTGTGGCTGAACATAAAAGCAGGTTGAGCTGCTGCATGTGGTATTAGGGCTCCCAGCACAGCATGCTTCATCCACCTCATCTTAATTAGCAGTTCAATTCAAAGATGTAAATGCTGGCCCAGACCCTGATACCTCATGCATGGCTGATTACTGCAGTGCCATTCTAAAATTTGTACTCTGGGTCAATTAAGGCCACTTTCCTGGTGTCTTCCCCTAATTTAATGTGTTTTGGCAGCTTTTGGGCCCGTTTGAAGGTGTTGTGTATGCGTTTATTTTGCATCCACTTGACTCCAATGACGATCGACTATTTTCAATGAATACTGATAAATACAGGTCCTTCTCAAAAAATTAGCATATAGTGCAAAATTTCATTATTTTCCATAATGTAATGATTACAATTAAACTTTCATATATTTTAGAATCATTACACACCAACTGAAATTTGTCAGGTCTTTTATTGTTTTAATACTGATGATTTTGGCATACAACTCCTGATAACCCAAAAAACCTGTCTCAAAAAATTAGCATATCAAGAAAAGGTTCTCTAAACGACCTATTACCCTAATCTTCTGAATCAACTAATTAACTCTAAACACATGCAAAAGATTCCTGAAGCTTTTAAAAACTCCCTGCCTGGTTCATTACTCAAAACCCCCATCATGGGTAAGACTAGCGACCTTACTGATGTCAAGAAGGCCATCATTGACACCCTCAAGCAAGAGGGTAAGACCCAGAAAGAAATTTCTCAACAAATAGGCTGTTCCCAGAGTGCTGTATCAAGGCACCTCAATGGGAAGTCTGTTGGAAGGAAACAATGTGGCAGAAAACGCTGTACAACGAGAAGAGGTGACCGGACCCTGAGGAAGATTGTGGAGAAGGACCGATTCCAGACCTTGGGGGACCTGAGGAAGCAGTGGACTGAGTCTGGTGTAGAAACATCCAGAGCCACCGTGCACAGGCGTGTGCAGGAAATGGGCTACAGGTGCCGCATTCCCCAGGTAAAGCCACTTTTGAACCATAAACAGCGGCAGAAGCGCCTGACCTGGGCTACAGAGAAGCAGCACTGGACTGTTGCTAAGTGGTCCCAAGTACTTTTTTCTGATGAAAGCAAATTTTGCATGTCATTCGGAAATCAAGGTGCCAGAGTCTGGAGGAAGACTGGGGAGAAGGAAATGCCAAAATGCCTGAAGTCCAGTGTCAAGTACCCACAGTCAATGATGGTGTGGGGTGCCATGTCAGCTGCTGGTGTTGGTCCACTGTGTTTCATCAAGGGCAGGGTCAATGCAGCTAGCTATCAGGAGATTTTGGAGCACTTCATGCTTCCATCGGCTGAAATGCTTTATGGAGATGAATATTTCATTTTTCAGCACGACCTGGCACCTGCTCACAGTGCCAAAACCACTGGTAAATGGTTTACTGACCATGGTATTACTGTGCTCAATTGGCCTGCCAACTCTCCTGACCTGAACCCCATAGAGAATCTGTGGGATATTGTGAAGAGAAAGTTGAGAGATGCAAGACCCAACACTCTGGATGAGCTTAAGGCCGCTATCGAAGCATCCTGAGCCTCCATGACACCTCAGCAGTGTCACAGGCTGATTGCCTCCATGCCACGCCACATTGAAGCAGTCATTTCTGCAAAAGGATTCCCGACCAAGTATTGAGTGCATAACTGAACATTATTATTTGATGGTTTTTTTGTTTGTTTTTAAAAAACACTTTATTTTATTGGACGGTTGAAATATGTTAATTTTTTGAGACAGGTTTTTTGGGTTATCAGGAGTTGTATGCCAAAATCATCAGTATTAAAACAATAAAAGACCTGACAAATTTCAGTTGGTGTGTAATGATTCTAAAATATATGAAAGTTTAATTGTAATCATTACATTATGGAAAATAATGAAATTTTGCACTATATGCTAATTTTTGAGAAGGACCTGTAATTCGGCGAACATTGCAAAATCGGCAATTGTAATCCGAACCGAATATTGAAATATTTGTTCATCTCTAGTAGTCAGCTCTTCTTCAATGGAAGTCTTCAAACAGAGGCTGGACAGTCATCTGTCAAAGATGGTTTAATGAATCCTATATTGAGCAGGTAGTTGGACACGATGACCCTGGAGGTCTTTTCCAACTCTAACATGCTATCATTCTATGAAGATGCGATCATCTGATCACTTGTGCTATATACAGCAATACCATAGTGTGTAAAAATCACGGTGTCCTTTGAAGCCCGGCCACAGGCTTGGTTTTAAGGGAACTCTGTAATGACAAGCACGGAGGCCTTCAACAGACCCTTTGTTGTAATAGCAACCTTGCATAGAATGATGCAGACCCTGCTGGTGCATTGCTAATGCTGCTGTCACAGTTTCAGGTCCTGGCTGTAACACACTACCATTACCTGCCGGGTATGGTTCAGGCTCACCCTGTGAGCCCACTCCATACACTCGCTTTTGAATTCTACTGTAGGGCGCATGGCTTAAAGGTTAAAAAAATCTGGTAAATGAAGGGGCTATAGCTCCTTTGTTCTGCTAATTCAAGTGGTTCCTGAAGTCAGATGCTACATAACAGTCTACCCTTAGCATATCAGTATAAATCTTTAAGTGAAAAATTAAGAAATTAATGTATTTTCAATTTTTTCCCTCATAAGGAAACTCTTGTGTTTCAGCCAGAGCCGAATGTAACAGTGTATGGATCCAGAACAGCCCAGCTTCGCGTACTGGTAGTAGCTGTACCCAGATACTGCTCGTTGAACAGAGTACTTTCGCTCAGCACCTATTCACGGCATACACAGACATTTTAGATGGAACGGCCCTTTCCTACTCCAGCATCACTGTGGCCCTGTCTACAAAGGCTAAGCAATGAAAACATGAATTGATGTGTAGAAAGTGTGTCCTGAACAGAGCCCTGACCTCCATGCCAAACATCTTTGGGCCACTTTTCTTGTGCAACATCGGTATCTGACCTTACAAATTCTATGCTGGATGAATTTGTACAGGCTCTCCAAAATCTTGTGGAAAGTCACAATCACCTGGAGCTATAATAAAGCAATGTGAAATATATTCTGCCATGTTAGATTCCATCTACAAATGACATCATTCAGTGGCTTTCATCCTTGTCTTTATTGATGGATTTAGATGTTTTGTGCTGCTTGTAGCCAATCTTGCTTTGTGACAGTGTGGATGTCAGGTCGATCATCAGGGTTGTGCAGCAGCATTTCTTGGATCAGACTTTTGCATTTTTCTTCCACTTTTATATCTATGGGAAACCTCACTTCTTTGTTTGTTGAATTTTTAACAGTGTATTCAAGTATGTCCTGCTAAATGGCATTTCTCCGGTCACCATTATGTAGAGGATCACTCCCAGGCTCCAAATGTCAATCTTTCGTGGGTCATAGGGAATACCATGCAGCACCTACAATAAAAGCCATTCTTTCTTTACTCCAACATGGAAATTTATCCTCTATTTGCATCCCTCATCCTCACAGATCACAACAATTTCTTGTCAGTGCAGCAATTAGCCAAACATTTTACCATTAGGCTGGAGTCACACACAACCACAAAAAATCGGTCCGTTTTAGACGGTCGATTGTCAGATCAAAATGCAAACATCACACATCCTTCTGGCATCCGATTTTCCTTCAAAGATGCGATTTAATCGCATATGTGTGTACCTTGTAACATCCGATTTTCATCCGACTTGCGAGATTTTCTCGCAGGCTTGCAAAACTGACATATAATGGATCTAAAAGAATAGTATTTCAATCACAAAAAAAAGAATAGATATATACACATAGAACACATATATATATATATATATACATGTCATTGTGACATGTATATATACATATATTTATAGTTCCTAGACTTCTACATATTGTTATAGCCGCTAATTCAATTGCCGGGTTTTGTGAAATCACAGAAGCCGACATGAAATGATACATTGTTTCCACACAGTTAACCATGTCATTTCCTGTATTTTGATATTTGTTTAGAACTTACAATTACATGAGTGTATTTGTGCAAAATTTCAGACATGTAGGGGTTAATTAAAGGTGTAATTTCGTTGAAAAAAATGCGTGGGCTCCCGCTGTATTTTCTCCACCAGACAGACAAAGCAAAGCGAGTGGGGGCAGATAATAATAGCCTAGGGAGGGTACATTTTTTTGTGCCCCCCCTGGCTACTAACATCTGCCCCCAGACACCCCAGAAAGGGCAAATCTATAATTAGATTCGCCCTTTCTGGCACTTTGCCCGTCTATTCCCATTGCCCTGTAGCGGTGGCGAATGGGTTAATCTCACCTTACTGTCACCTTAGTATTGAAAGGTGACCTTAAGGCAGGTTAATAATTGATAGCTGTCAATTAGACAACTATCAATTATTAATCCTATTGTATGAAAGAAAAATCAAACACACACAGTTTAATAAAAAATAAGTTTAATGAAATAATCACACAGTTTTTGACCATATTTTATTTTCCTGCTAAAACCATTTCCTGTAATAAAAATAAAATAAAAAAGCAAAATTATACTTACCAATCCGATGTACAGTCAGGTCCCACGGTGCAATCCATCAGAAAGGGTTAACAGGTTACAGGTCGCAGAGAGCTAATAATGCTGTCTCAACCTGTATTCCCCTGAATGAATAAGTTCCTCTCCCAGCGAAGAGTATGAGGAAATTTATTGCCAATTTAACTGTAGTGACCTGACCTAAAGGGAAAGTGGACACAATCAATTAAGCTTCATTCATGAAACACATCCTCTCTGTCACCAGGAGAGGAACTTATTCATTCAGGAGCTTTGAGCTGAGCATGCAGGATTACTTGCACTGCTTGGCTCAAAGCTAGTTAACCCTTTGTGAAGGATTACAGCGTGGGACGTGACAGATCGGCGGAATAGGTAAGAATAATGTTGTTTTATTTTTTTTTCTTTATTTTAGGAGATCAATGGCTTCGCACGGATTAAGTGTAAAATAAAATATGCGTCAAAAAAATGTGTTTTTATTTCATTAAAATTATTTATTCTTAAAGTGTGTGTGTGTTTTTTTATTTACTTCAATAGGATTAATAATTGATAGTTGTCTAATTGACAGCTCTCAATTATTAACCTGCCTTAAGGTCACCTTTCAATACTAAGGTGACATTAAGGTGAGATTAACCCATTCGCCACCGCTACAGGGCAATGGGAATAGACGGGCAAAGTGCCAGAAAGGGCGAATCTAATTATAGATTTGCCCTTTCTGGGGTGTCTGGGGGCAGATGTTAGTAGCCAGGGGGGCACAAAAAAAATGTACCCTCCCTAGGCTATTATTATCTGCCCCACTCGCTTTGCTTTGTCTGTCTGGTGGAGAAAATACAGCGGGAGCCCACGCATTTTTTTTCAACGAAATTACACCTTTAATTAACCCCTACATGTCTGAAATTTTGCACAAATACACTCATGTAATTGTAAGTTCTAAACAAATATCAAAATACAGGAAATGACATGGTTAACTGTGTGGAAACAATGTATCATTTCATGTCGGCTTCTGTGATTTCACAAAACCCGGCAATTGAATTAGCGGCTATTACAGTATGTAGAAGTCTAGGAACTATAAATATATGTATATGTACATGTCACAATGACATGTGTATATATATATATATATATGTGTTCTATGTGTATATATCTATTCTTTCTAGTCTTTATTAAAGCTGTCAGTGTGATTTTACAGTATAGCCGGGGATGAATTGCCGGCTTTTCTAAAGGACACCGATGCGATTTCATCGCAAGTCACACATGCGGTCCGTTTGTAATCAGATTTTTCATCGCTCCCATAGACTTGCATTGGCGATAGTCGACCCACAATCGTGACAATCGCAGCATGCTGCGATTGCACACGGACGTTTAAAACGGACCACAAAAAATCTGATACTGGGAGCTGCTCCATAGATTAACATAGGTCCGACTGCAATGCGATATTTCATCGCATTGCAGTCGTCCGATTTTGTCGCCAGTGTGACCCCAGCCTTAGTGTTCTAGTGGCTGGTAGTGTGCAGTACTAAACAAATGGATTATAATTTACAAATCTCATCCACATGCTGCGGCCATATTCTATTTCAAAAAACAAGTGTGCCACAGATTTTCATCAGTTGAAAACTATCCGAGGTGAAAGTGACATTAGCTTAATAGGCTAATGGCAGACTATTCTTTCAAGCCCCTTGCACACTGACTGTGATAATATTACGTCATTATGTCAGTGTGCACATGTACGGAAAGCGATCAGGAACCGAGTCTGCTCGATACTGGGCAGATTACCAGCATCTGCCTAAAACAGCGCCATCTGGAGCTAGCTTGTGTTAGGGTGCTATCACACTGCATTTTGGCACCCGTTTGTTGTTCTCGTCAGGGCTTACGTCTGAATCCCCCAGCAAAACAGGATTCGGGCGTATGCACCAAACAGGGCCATAGGCTATAATGGTGTTGACTGAGTGACCCTGTGCTCTGCCGTGCATCATTTTCGGGCGAGTATGCCTACTGGAGGCCGACACTCAAATGACCATTATCGTCTATGACCCGCTCAGCAGATACGCCCGAATCACATTTTGCGGTGGTAGGGGAGGCGGTTCGGACATAAGTCCCGGCAGGAACAACAAATGGATGCCGAGACACAGTGTGAAAGCATCAATCTTCATTTAGATGCCACTGACAGCAATATTTAAATGGTCTGGAATCACAGTAATCATACTGTTCTGGAGAGGCATATTGCCAGGTCTTTTACATCACAATAAACACCACAACCCTGCCCCCCACCCAAAAAAAAAACCTTAAAAATGTTCCCCCATATTTCAGTATATTATATGGTAAAATGATTTGTGTTACTGAAAACTGCAACTAATCCTGCTTAATTTTTGCTTCTTAAAAAAGGGAGAGGAAAAACTAGTATACAAAAATGAAAAACAAAATAGGCCAGTCATGAACAGATTGATTGCTGTTAAAAAAGTCAGATTTGATAAGAATGAATCCATGGACTTCAGTAAAACTTCAGAAACTTTTATTCCTTCATCATTGAAACTCTAGTCTATGTGATATGTTTTTTTTTTATCTCAGATTTTCAAGATAAAAGAATATAGTGCAGACATGCAAACACTACCCACCCAATTGGCACCCCCACAACGTAATCGCAGGCTGCTGATGATAGTCATGGCAACCAGAGGTCAAATAACTAGCTCTAAGAGCTCTTTCAGACGTCAGTGTGTCTGGTACGTGTGGTGACAGTTTTCACATGCACTCGAGACACTTATACACGTAGACCCATTCAAGTGAATGGGTCTGCACACATGTCGGAGTGTTTCCACACACCGTGTGTCCATGGGAAAAAACACGCTGACATGCCCGTTTTTTAATAGCGGAAAGCATTGCAAAACATCCCGCACACGTGCCCACTGAGACACACGGATGATATTCGTGTGTCATCAGTGTGACACGTACCGGCACCTGGGAATCAGCGGTACTGTTCTCGCTGTTCCTCAGCGGAGTGTGCTGGCGACTGCTCACAATATTGTCCTATGCTCGCGCTGTGATCAGAGCTAGCAGGGGACAGTGATTTGAGCTTTCTTCAGAGCGGGGAACAGCACGAACAATACCGCTGATTTCCCGACGTCTGTATGTGGGATACTGATGCGGCACAGATTGCCACAAGCATGCCACAAGTATTAAACACACGGACACTAATATCTCTGGTGCTGGTTTTTCCAGTACCGGAAATATCAGGATGTGTGAAAGAGCCCTAAGTCTGACAGCTACAGCGGCCTATCAGACCATGCCAGGAGCATGGTCTAAAGGTGTGTTGTTAATGTAGCACTAACAGGTATAATGTATTGTAAATGTCCCATAGAGGGACCATGTAAAAAAAAAATCACAACATAAAGAATAAAACAATTTTACCAATAAATACAGTATGTATATTTATGTAAAAACAAAAAAGTACACATTTGGTATTGCCACGTCTGGAATGTCCCGATCTATAAAACTGTCACACTAGTTAACTTCTTCAGTGAACATAGCAAAAAATAATGTGGCAAAAATCTTTGATTTTCATCATGCTGCCGACAAAAAGTGGAATTGAAACAAAACTGGTATAGCTGAAAATGTCATATTGTCCCTCAAAAAACAAGCCACCACACAGCTCCGTCAATGGAGAAATAATAAAAAGCTATAGCTCTCAGAATTTTTTTCTCAAAATTGTTTTTGTGTAAATGCAGCAAAAAATTAAAGCTGATGTGGTATCACTGTAGTCATACTGACCCAAAAAACAAAGCTGTCTTATCACTTTTACCACATGGAGAACGGCACAAATACCCCTCATTACCCTCCAAAAAACAATTCCTGAATTCATTGAGGGGTGTAGTTTGTAAAGTGGGGTCATTGAGGGGGAAGCTGCTCTTCTGGCACCTCAGAGGCTCTGCCAATGTGATGTGGCACCATCAAACCATTGCAGCAAAATCTGCAATCCAATATGGCGCTCTTTCCCTTCTGAGCTTTCCACTGTGCCTGAAAAGTAGTTTTTGACTACATATGGTATATCACTGTACTTGGGAGAAATTGTGCAGCAAATTGTACTGTTCATTTTCTCATATTATCCTTTTTAAAAATTAAAAACATGGAGCCAAAGCAACATTTTAGTGGAAAAAAAACGGTAATTTTCCTTTTATTCAGCCCAATGTTATACAATTCTGTGAATCGCCAGACTGTTAAAAATGCTCACTTTACCCTAGATGAATTCCTCGAGAGGTGTAGTTTCCAAAATGGGGTTACTTGTGGGGGTTTCTGCTGTCTTTGCATGGCAGGGGCTCTTCAAATGTGACCTGACATCGGCATCTGTTCCAGCCAAAATGGTGCTTCAAAATTCAAATGGCTCTCCTTCCCTTCCAAGCCCTGCCGTGCATCCAAGCAGTAGTTTTCCAACACATATCGGGTATCGGCGTACTCAGGAGAAATTGCACAACAAAATGTATCATATATTTTCTCCTGTTACCCTTGTGAATATAAAAAATTTATTGCAAAAGAAACATTTTTGTGGGAAAAATTAAAACGTAATTTTTTTTCCTTCCACATTGCTTTATTTCCTGTGAAGCACCCAAAGGGTTTACAAACTTCTTGAATTTTTGAGTTTGTAATGTAGGCCCCTCAGTCACTTCAAATGTGATGTGATCCGTAAAAAAATCGCTTTGT
Source organism: Oophaga sylvatica (assembly GCA_033576555.1). NCBI lineage: Eukaryota > Metazoa > Chordata > Amphibia > Anura > Dendrobatidae > Oophaga > Oophaga sylvatica. The sequence continues at coordinate 558,218,527 of JARQOD010000001.1, read as the reverse complement.
AAATTTTGTCTTAAAAATGGAAAATTGCTGATAAAAGCTTAACCCTTCGAACAAAAAAAATGTTTCAAAAATGGAAATGCAGACGTGGTAAATGTTGCTATCTATTTTGTGTGGTATATATATATGGTTAAGGACATTAAAAATTAAAAGTTTGAAAATTGCAAAATTTTCACATCTTTCGTCAAATTTTCAATATTTTCATAAAGAAATGTAAATCATATCGAACAAAACGTACCACTTTCGTAAATTTCAAAGTGTCACAAAAAACATTCTCACAATCACTTGGATACGTTAAAGTGTTCCAGAGTTATGACCACATAGAGTGACACTGGTAAGAATTGTAAAATATGGCCTGGTCAGGCTTTGGGGTGAAGGGATTAACCCTTAACGACCGCCGATACGCCTTTTAACGGGCGGTAGTTAAGGGTACTTAAACCACAGCGCAGTTAATTAATGGCGCTGTGGAGAATGTGTTTAGCGCCCCCCAGAGTCGGATTTTCTCCAGGGTCCCAGAGGACATGATTCGGGTCGGTTTTTACAGACCCCGCTTTTGCGATCGCCGTTATTAACCCTATAATGGCGATCGCAAAAAAAAAAAAGAAGTGATCTTCTATTTAATTTCTCTCTCCTCTGATGTTATTGCACATTAGATGGGAGAGAAATGGGGTCCACGGGACCCCCGATCAGCCCCCTGTGCCTCAAGGTGTCCCCCCAGGCCTCCCATGTCTCCCGGAGCTGCCCGCGTCTTTTTCCGGCAAAGAAAATGGCGGGTGCAACGCAGTGCGCCCACCAAGCCGGATTTTCTCCGGGTCTCGGCTACCAGGGGTAGCTGAGACCCAGAGAACATAATAAGGGTCCCCCGCAGTCCCCCCTCTTTTGCGATTGCCGTTATTAACCATATAACGGCGATCGCAAAAGAAAAAACAAAGGCGCGATCCTGCATGTATTTTCTCTCCCTCTGATGTGATCACACATCAGAGGGGAGAGAAATAGGGTCCCCAGATCCCCCGATCCCCCTGGTACCTCCCGGTGTCCCCCTGTCCTCCGGCAGGTCCCAAGCTCCCAGCCTCTTCATCCTGTAAAAAAAAAATGGAGGGCGCATGCGCAGTGCGCCCGCCGAATCTGCCTACCGGCAGATTCATTAATTCAGGAAAAGTACATTTTGATCACTGTGATAAAATATCAATGATCAAAATAGAAAAAACAGTACATAAACCCCCCCTTTATCACCCTTTTAGTTAGGGACATATAATAAAATAAAGAAATTTTATTTATTTTCATTTTTCCATTAGGGTTAGGTTAGGGTTATAATTAGGGTTAGGATTACAATTAGGGTTAGGCTGGGTTCATACTGCGTTATGCCAGTCCGTTAGACGGACTGCGTTACACCGTGGTAACGCTGCCATTCACCCCAATTTGAGGGCGCATCGCGACGCATGCCGTGAAGCAGCATGCGTTCGCGATGTGTCGTCATTCAGTGAAGGAGCCTCGGACGCGGCCTGCAGTGTCTGGGCTCCGTCACCGCTAGCGCAGATGAATCATCTGCGATCGCGTTATGCTATACCGTTACCAGCCCGTCAACTCTATGTGTTGAACGGGCTGGTAAAGCGCAATATGAGCCTAGCCTTAGGGTTAGGGTTATAATTAGGGTTAGGGTTGGAGTTAGGGTTACAATTAGGGTTAGGGTTACAATTAGGGTTGGAATTAGGGTTAGGGTTAGGATTAGGGTTAGGGTTGGGATTAGGGTTAGGGGTGTGTTGGGGTTAGGGTTGGAGCTAGAATTGAGGGGTTTCCACTATTTAGGCACATCAGGGGGTCTCCAAACACAACGTGGCATTCAAAAAGTCAAATGGCGCTCCCTCCCTTCTGAGCCCTGCTGTGCGCCCAAACAGTGGTTTACCCCAACATATGGGGTATCAGCGTACTCAGGACAAATTGCACACCAATTTTGGGGTTCTAATTTCTCCTGTTACCCTTGGGATAATAAAAATAGCTGGCGAAAAAATCATTTTTGAGGAAAAAATGATTTTTTATTTTCACGGCTCTGCGTTTATAAATATATGTGAAGCACTTGGGGGTTCAAAGTGCTCACCACACACCTAGATAAGCTCCTTGGGGGGGTCTAGTTTCCAAAATGGTGTCATTTGTGGGGGGTTTCCACTGTTTAGGTGCATCAGGGGCTCTCCAAACGCTACATGGCGTCCAATCTCAATCTAGGCACATCAAGGGCTCTGCAAACAGAACTTGACGCCCGCAGAATATTCCATCAAAGTCTGCATTGCAAAATGGCGCTCCTTCCCTTCCAAGCTCTCCCATGCGCCCAAACAGTGGTTCCACCCCACATATGGAGTATCAGAGTACTCAGGAAAAATTGCACAACAACTTTTGGGGTCCAATTTCTCTTGTTACCCTTGGGAAAATAAAAAATAGCAGGCTAAAGAATCATTTGTGAGGAAAAAAATGATTTTTTATTTTCACGGCTCTACGTTATAAACTTCTGTGAAGCACTTGGGGGTTCAAAGTGCTCACCACACATCTAGATAAGTTCCTTAAGGGGTCTAGTTTCCAAAATGGTGTCATTTGTGGGGGGTTTCCACTGTTTAGGCGCATCAGGGGCTCTCCAAACGCGACATGGCGTCCAATCTCAATTCCAGCCAATTTTGGTTTGAAAAAGTCAAACGTTGCTCCTTCCCTTCCAAGCCCTGCCGTGCGCCCAAACAGTGGTCCCCCCACATATGGGGTATCAGCGTACTCAGGACAAATTGGACAACAACTTTTGTGGTCTAATTTCTCCTGTTACCCTTGGGAAAATAAAAATTGGGGTGAAAAGATCGTTTTTGTGGAAAAAATATGATTTTTTATTTTCACGGCTCTACGTTATAAACTTCTGTGAAGCACTTGGAGGTTCAAAGTGCTCACCGCACATCTAGATAAGTTCCTTAAGAGGTCTAATTTCCAAAATGGGGTCACTTGTTGGGGGTTTCCACTGTTTATGCACATCAGGGGCTCTCTAAACGTGACATGGCGTCAAGCCAATTCTGCGTTGAAAAAGTCAAATGGCGCTCCTTCCCTTGCGATCTCTGCCGTGTGCCCAAAAAGTGGTTTACCCCCACATATGGGGTATCGGCATATTCAGGAGAAATTGCACAACAAATTTTGTGGTTCATTTTTTCTTTTAACACTTGTGAAAATAAAAAAATTGGTTCCGAAGTAAAGTTTTTGCAAAAAAAGTTAAATGTTAATTTTTTCCTTCCACATTGCTTCAGTTCCTGTGAAGCACGTAAAGGGTTAATAAACTTCTTGAATGTGATTTTGAGCACCTTAAGGCTATGGTTCCACGGTCCGGAACCATAGCGCTTTGGACGGAGCGGAAATTCCGCTCCGTCTAAGCCCCGCCCCCTTTATGACGCGCGATCTTTCCGGAGGTGTTCAGGACACCTCCGGAACACCTCCGGAAAGAGCGCAGGGCTACATAGCCCTGTGTTAATTCTGTTGCGGCGACGCACCGTCGCCGCAATACGCGAGGACATGCTGCGGTCTAAAAAGACGCGCCGCATGTCCGTTTACGCAGGTTTGCCACCTGCGTATTGTTACGCATGGTGGAGACGGGATTCCTTGAAATCCCCTCCACTATGCTGTAACATCTGGACGCTGCGTGTTTGGCGCTGCGCCAGCGCACAGCGCCAAACACGCAGCGTTTACTGACCGTGGAAACTCACCCTAAGGGGTGCAGTTTTTAGAATGGTGTCACTTTTGGGTATTTTCTATCATATAGACCCCTCAAAGTGACTTCAAATGTGATGTGGTCCCTAAAAAAAAATGGTGTTGTAAAAATGAGAAATCGCTGGCCAACTTTTAACCCTTATAACTTCGTAACAAAAAAAAATTTTGCTCCCAAAATTGTGCTGATGTAAAGTAGACATGTGGGAAATGTTATTTATTAAGAAATTTGTGTGACATATCTCTCTTATTTAAGGGCATGAAAATTTAAAGTTTGAAAGTTGCTAAATTTTCAAAATTTTCGCCATATTTCCATTTTTTTCATAAATAAAAGCAAGTCATATAAATTTTTTTTACCACTAACGTGAAGTACATTATGTCATGAAAAAACAATCTCAGAAGCAGCTGGATTTGTTAAAGCGTTCCAGAGTTATAACCTCATAAAGTGACAGTGGTCAGAATTGTAAAATTGACCCGGTCATTAAGCTGCAAATTGGCTCTGTTACTAAGGGGTTAAAGGGACTCTGTCAGCTCAAAATTACCTCAAACCAAGGACAGGCATTCGGTGCACCCTTGGTGTGGCCAAACATTTAAGTGCCTCTTCCAAAGTACTTGTTTTCCATCTATCTATGCTTCTATAAAGCCAGAGTTGTTAATCAAAGAAGAGGGTGGTGGTGGAGATAGAGAGAACCATGCAGGTGGGAAGGTGCACTTAGATGTTTAGACACGCCATGATGCACCAAGCACCTGTACTTGGTTTGAACAGTCATTCTGCGCCTTTTAAAAATCATCTAGCCCTATGAAGGAGCAAAATGCTTTGCTGTTTTAGACAGGCCAACAATCAGGAGACACAGGTTGTTTCCTGATTTAACAGATTATCTGCTATCTCTAAGGCTAAGTTCACACGTTGCGGAATTGCCGCGGAAATTTCCGCGGCAATCCCGCACTTCTCCCGCAGGAAATACGCACGTTTTTTTATGCTGATTCCCGCCAGAATAATAGCGTTTTGCAAGCGTAATTAGCTTGCAGAATGCTAGCGTTTTCCTAGCGATCTGTAGCATCGCTTGGAAAACTGATTGACAGGTTGGTCACACGAGTCACACATAGTGTTTGACACGTGTGACCAACTTTTTACTATTGATGCCGCCTATGCCGCATCAATAGTAAAAAGATCTAATGTAAAAATAATAAAAAAAATAATAAATAATGATATTCTCACCTTCCGGCGGCCCCGCAGCCTTCCCGCCTCTCAGCGACGCTCCCGGCAACTCGCGGTCCCAGGAGTGCTTTGCGACAAATCACACGATGACGTAGCATCTCGCGAGACCGCTACGCCATCTGGGTGATTCTCGCAAAGGACTCTTGGGACCGGAAGTTGCCGGGAGCGTCGCTGAAGGCGGGAAGGCTGCGGGGGCCGCGGGAAGGCTGCGGGGGCCGCCGGAAGGTGAGAATATCATTATTTTTTATTTTAATTATTGTTTTACCAGGGATATGGTACCCAGGGCCTGGAGGAGAGTCTCCTCTGCTCCAGACCCTGGGTACCATCCGCACATGAACCGCTTACATTGCGCATAGTGGGCATAGCCACATGCGGAAAGTAAGCGGTTCAATGCATTCCTATGGCGGCGGAATCACCGCGGTTACGCTAAATTAATGAACATGTTGCTTTTTTTTCCGCTAAGCGTTTTTTTCGCGGAAAAAAACGCAACATGTGTACAAAACATGCGGAATCAATTAAAACGTATAGAATGCTTAATGCTTGCGTTTTGTTCGCGGTTTAACCGCGGAAAATAGCGGAAAAAACCGCGAAAAAAACGCAATTATTCCTGATCGTGTGCACTTAGCCTAAGAATTTGTGGATCTCTGTCCGATTATGGACTGGAATGCACGGACTGTCTGTGGGTACCCCAATCAAAGCATGATGACTTCATATATTTCTATAAGGCTGTCAAGCTTGGGTCGGCAGAGCTGCAACCAGTCAGTGCATTGCTGTCTGTGATTGGACTGAGATCTACGGACATCTGCAAGAGCCCCTTGACTTAGAATTCTACTGATCTATCAGCTAATTTCAAGAGCTATTTGATAGATCTATGAGATTTTAGAGGGCAACTGTGCTTGCAAGTATTTTTTCTGAATAAACTGTCCTGTGTGTGCACATGAGGAATAACACCATTGCTGGCCGTTATGTGACTTCATTCTACATTTCCCCTCTGTAGGCTAGGTCTGTAATTTGCAATCCACTATTTGCTGGGGAAGAGATGAGAGCAGTGGCATACTGTCAATGATGGCAGGCCAATACAGTTGAAAGTAATGATGGAGGAGGGAGCGTCCGCTCATTACATGGCGCCCGCCAGTGCTGAAGTATGAGTGCTTCAGAGCGCTTGCTGTGTGGCCTGCCACCATATGAAGAATTAAATATACTGTGTGGAGGACTATGGGGAGTGCAGTATACTGTATGGAGGAATATAGGGTGTGCATTATAATGTATGGGAGGACTATGAGATGCATTATACTATATGAAGGGCTATGTGAGGTCCATTATACTATATGGAAGGCTATGTGGGAGGTCATTATATTATTTGGAGGACTATGTGGAAGCCTTTATACTTTATGGAGGGCTATATGGGCGTGATTATACTGTATGCAGGCAGTTATTCAGTGTCAAGGTCTGTGTGGGGTCGAACATATTGTGAGGGCTGTGTGGGAGCGATTATACTGTTTGGAGGGATAGTGCGGTCCATTACAAAGTGCAGAGAGGCGTGGAGCTATTATACTGTATGTATCCTCCATTATACTGCTTGGAGGGCTGTGTGGGGTCACAATTTGGGGGATCATACTGTGTTGGGGTCATCTCACTTTGCCAGGGGATATAAGGTTGGGTACAGTAGGGTCATCATATTATGCATATGGAGGAATACTCTGTGGGGGTATCATATAGTATTTGTGGGGCACTTTTGTTGGCATCATTGAGTGCAATGAAAGGGGAATCTGGGGTTTCAATAGGAGGACAATTACTATGTTAAGGCTGCAAAGTTGTGAGATATGTGACCCCGCAAAATATATATATTTTTTTTGGGGGGCGGGGGACAATTAGAACTTCTGCTATGGGGCGCCAAGATGTCTTTGTACGCCCCTGGACAAGAGGCTATGATTTTACCCAAAGGCTGCACAGACAAGGGAATTCCTGTTCTTCATTCACTTTTTAGCTCCTATAGACAAGCAGCAGCAACATGGAGGAAATTATAAAGCAGAGCTAAGCTGTCTTGATTGTGTCACTGAACCAGACTTTGAGGTAAGATAAAACACTTGTTCGAGAGCTCTGCACAATGTTTTCAGTCTGCCTGTCTGTTCCCTAACCTGCCTCTAACTCCTCCAAACCCTTCCCTCACCACAGAGTATAAAGGGCTACATTACATGACACTTGTAGTCCGTCTCCTCTAGGCAAGACTGATTTGAGCTGCTTTTTTCTTATTGGATGACAATTTCAGGATGCATGGGGGAGGGAAGAAGGGTCTGATGAGTGGGGGAAAAAATGATTTCTCTGATAACATACATTACTCTGTGCCTGTGCCTGTTTATTCAAAGTTTGTTGAAAGTACAGTTCAGTTTTAAATGCATGTTTGTAGGCAGAGTATGTCACACAGAAAAAAAAAGGTTTGAAATGTATTTATATGTGTGCATTGATGTTTTTAATGCTTAAGAAATAACAGAAATTTTACCAAAGTGCTGAATCATGTGGATTAATTCCTAAGAACACTGCGAGCTGCCAGTTTCCTTTGCACTTGCATAAATGAGTGATTATCATGACCAGTAAGAAAGCATCTGTTAACTTCTGAGAAGAATATGCAACTTTTTCTAACTACCCCCCATACACATTACGCTAATATAGTCCAAACCCGCCGATACAGAGAGTCTGTATGGGGGTCAACTCCAGATAACGTCAGGAGAAACAAGTATTGGGCACATCTGATATCAGACTGATGATTATTTTGTTCTCACTATCAGTATTTGGTCAGTATTTTACATCAGTATTTGTAAGCAGAAACCAGGAGAGGAACAGTCAGAGGAAAAGTATAATAGAAACACGTCACCACTTCTGTATTTATCACCCACTCCTGATTTTGGCTTACAAATACTGATGTGAAAAACTGACCAAATACTGATAGTGACCGTAGCCTTAGGCCTCTTTCACACTTCTGTTGTGTGACGTCCGCCCAAGCGTGAAAATGGCGGATCTGTCAGAAAAGTGTAAAAACGGATGCAAAACTGGTCAGTTTTCTGACGGATCCACCAAGAAGATTTCACCCGGAAATGATGAAAATTTCGTTCCGGAAATGTAAGTCCGGACGGAGAGAGAGAGAGAGAGACCGGACCGGACAGTGTTGTCTGGATTTTCAATGCTTTTCTATGGAGGCGACGGATCCGCGGGCGGATTCTGTCAAAAACGGATGCCAGCGGATCCGCCACACTCCGTCATTTTGGCGGACCAAAAAAACGTTGCATTGGACGTTTTTCTAAAATGACGGATGACAATTTTTTGGCGGATCCGTCAAAAAACGGACCTAACGGACGACCATCCGTCAAAATCCGTCACTAATGCAAGTCAATGGGAAAAAAACGGATCCCCAAAAAAAATGGGGGATCCGTTTTTTTCACATTTTGACGGATTTTGACTGACGTCGCACGACTGAAGTGTGAAAGAGGCCTTAGAGGTGCCCCACCGCCAGAGATGTCTGGCAGCAAATCTCTCTTGAATAGTGTTGAGCGATACTGCTCGATATCTAAAAATATCGGATCGGAATGGTATCGCCGATATCACTAAATATCGTCGATATCCGATTCCGATACCGGAAGTCCCATGTAAGTCTATGGGAACCAAATATCGACATTAAAAAAAACCATTCTTGCCTTGTTGGTTAATTGTACATGAAGGAAAACAACAAAGACTAATGTAGAATGTATTGGGGGAGGTTGAGGAGACAATAAAGGCATACATGTTTAACCCAATGCATTGGAATAGCATTAATATATATTTTTTTGGAAATACGTTTGGATTGACTAACAAATTGACAATGTTGTTAAGTTTAACCTTTTTTCTATTTTGGCAAATATGTATGTTTCACAACTTCCATGCTCTTCACCTTTTAACTTTTGCCAGTGCCACACTTTCTCCTTCATAATCTTCAGCAGCATCATCTTTCTCATCAAATTATTCTTCATCTTCACCTTCTTAATCTTCTTCTTAAACTTCTTGCTATTCATGTTTTTGTTTACATTACTCATATTGTTATTATTAAACTAATTAATCTTCTTCATATTCAAATTCTTCATCTTCTTCCTCTTCATCTTCTTCATCATATTCTTATTTGTGACAGAGATTCCTGTACTTGTAATCTGTAAAAGTATGAATTGTTCATTCTTCCGTTCTTGCTGTCACAAAAGATTTAAATTACAACAGTATTTGTCCGTGTTCAGTTTAGCCTGCTGCAGCAGGCATTTTCCAGGGGCACCACGAGGAGGAACGGACTCACCCCCATACACTGCTTAGTCTTCTTCTGCTTAGAATTTAGAGCATATATTTTGCTCTTCATTTTGGTCTTATACTTCATGTTCTTCTGCTTTTTGATCTTCTGCTTATTGTTCTGCTGTCTCTTGTTCTGTATCTTGTAGTTTGTCTTAACCATCTTTGTCCTGTTGGTGATCTTCTTCTGGGTAATCTTTTATTTTTTCTTTGTGATGGTGTTCAGGCTGGTTGGCTTCATGCTCGTCGTCCTTGTTGTCGTCATCTTCTTCTGGGTGGTCTTTAAGGTCGTCTAATTTCCGAGAACCAGCTGACGTTACTGGAACCCTGACGGGTATCAGATGGAGCAAGAGACAATGGAAGTAACGAGGACCAGCTGACTGTGCTGGAACCCGGAGGGGCAGCAGAAGGAAAAGAGGCAATGTCACAACCGAGTACCAGCTGACGTTACTGTGACACGGTTACTAAGCAGGAGGTACCTGTGCTCCAAAGCACTACCAAGGACCAGCAGACGTTGGTGGAACTCGGATACGGAGATGGAGGCACCTAGGCCAAAGGCACTGGGGAGAACCAGTTGACGGTACTGGACCCCGGACGGGTAGCAGAAGGAAAAGAGGCAATGTCACAACCGAGTACCAGCTGACGTTACTGTGACACGGTTACTAAGCAGGAGGTACCTGTGCTCCAAAGCACTACCAAGGACCAGCAGACGTTGGTGGAACTCGGATACGGAGATGGAGGCACCTAGGCCAAAGGCACTGGGAGAACCAGGTACTGGACCCCGGACGGTAGCAGAACGCACCCATGAAAATGTAAGTTGACAGGACACAAGCCGTCCGCAGTTACCGAATCACACAGTCCTACAGTGGGTGCTTGTCCTATTGTCACAATGGAAACCGCCTTTATTTACATATCCCACAGCACACATAGGAATCACCTAAACTGCAGGCACCATAGAGTCGGCTAACCCGAATGCAACACGACAGCACAACTTATTGGAGGATAATTGACGTTCACACTGCCAGGAAACAGCTGTCGTGCTGTAACCAGGCTGGCCAGGAGTCAGTACCCCTGCCAATTACTTACGAGCAACAAATGGCGGTGTTGTAGCCCAGGGAGTAGAGTTCAGGTGGTAGAAAGATGAACATAACAGGAGACATGGAAAACGTTGCCAAACAATTATTTAATCTGAAAACGGACAGGCAAATTCAGGTGAGATCCATGCCTTGTTCATTTTCAGAAAAGTAAGCCGGTCTACATTCTCTGAGGATAGTCGCATGCGACGGTCTGTTACTACACCACCTGCAGCACTAAAGACACGCTCAGATAATACACTGGCAGCAGGGCAAGCCAGCACCTCCAATGCATACTGGCTAAGCTCTGGCCATGTATCCAACTTAGAGACCCAAAATTTGAAAGGGGAAGAGGCATCTGGGAGTACACTTAGAGGGAAAGCCAAGTAGTCTGTCACCATCTTACGGAAACGTTTCTTCCTGGTGACTGGAGCCGTCTCGGATGGTGTAGACCTTGCTGGCGCTGTCACAAAACTTTGCCACATTTGTAACATACAGCTCTTGCCCTGTGCAGAGGCGCTGCTTCTGCTCCCTCTTGTTGTAGAGGTGTCTACACTGCCTCGACGCACAGAGCTGCTTTGTAAAGCAGTAGCAGCAGCAGCAGCTCTCTCAGCTGGAATGTACAACAGTATGGATTGCACCAGTGTGTCTTGGTACTCCTGCATTTTACGGTCCCTGGTTCACCGGTGTGATGAGGGTTTGTAAGTTGTCCCGGTAGCGAGGGTCTAGGAGGGTGTACACCCAATAATCTGACGTGGTGAGAATGTGGGCGATGCGGCGGTCGTTTCTCAGGCACTGAAGCATGAAATCAACCATGTGCTGCAGACTCCCAACTGGCCAACAAAGGCTGTCCTCTGGAAGAGGCATCATCTCTGCCTCCTCTGCATCACCCCACCCTCGCTCTACATACTGACTAGAGCGTTGTGTACCTCCCTCTGTAGGGATTTCTTCCTCCTCCATTGACTCCTCCTCCTCCTCATCCTCCTCACAAAGTGAGCCCTGCCCAGCCCTTTGTGAGGAACCACGTTGCGCTGACTGTCCTGAAGGTAATTGAATTTGTGACTCCTCATCCTCCACCTCTTCCAAAACCTCTTCCTTTAGTGCTTTCAGTGATTTCTGAAGCAGGCAGATAAGGGGGACAGTCATGCTGACTAGTGCATCATCTGCACTCGCCATCCGCGTTGAGACATCAAACGCACGCAAAACGTCGCAGATGTCCTTCATAGAGGCCCACTCAGTAGTGGTGAAGTGTGAACGGCGCAAATTGCGAGTTGATTGCGCCTGTTGCAGCTGATACTCCATTACTGCTGGCTGCTGCTCACACAACCGCTCCAACATATGTAACGTGGAATTCCACCTGGTGGGTACGTCACATATGATGCGATGTTCAGGAAGGCGAAATCTGACTTGCAGAGCTGCAATGCGCGATCTGGCCATGCTGGAACGTCGCAAGTGAGCGCACTCTAGGCGGACCTTGTGCAGCAGTGCATCAAGATCCGGATAGTCCCTCAAAAAACTCTGCACGACCAAGTTGAGCACATGTGCCAGACATGGTATGTGAGTGAGGTTGCCAAGGCCCAGAGCTGCCACCAGATTTCGGCCATTGTCACACACTACCAAGCCTGGCTGGAGATTAGCTGACAAAAACCACACGTCGCTCTCCTGCTTGATGGCATCCCAGAGCTCCTGCGCTGTGTGGCTTCGATTCCCCATGGAAATTAATTTCAGGACGGCCTGTTGACGTTTGGCCACGGCTGTGCTCATATCGGTCGCAACAGGTAAGCGTTCACGGGTCCATGTGGAGGTATACCGTGACGGCTCGTGCAGCGATGATTCTGAGGAACTGGAGTAGGAGGAGGAATCAATGTGTACAGACTGGATTCCTGCAATCCTTGGAGTTGGCAGAACACGTACAGCGCCACTGGCAAGATCTGTACCCGGCTCCACAACATTGACCCAATGGGCAGTGAGGGAAAGGTATCGTCCCTGGCCATGGGTACTGGTCCACGCATCGGTGGTCAGGTGGACCCTGCTACTGACGGCGTTTAGTAGCGCATGTTTAATGTTTCCCTCAACATGTTTTTGCAGAGCAGGGACAGCTTGCCTGCTGAAATAAAATCGGCTTGGCACATTATATTGTGGGACTGCCAATGCCATAAAGTTCCTGAAACTGTCAGTCTCCACCAGCCTGAATGACAGCATTTCAAGGGACAGGAGTTTTGCAATGCCAGCATTCAGAGCCTGTGCTCGTGGATGGTTTGCGAGTATGGCCGTCTTTTATCCCATGCCTGTGGTACCGATGGCTGTTTTGTGGTCTGGGAGTGTGACGATGACTGTGAACTTGCTGCTGTGGGTGGAATAACAGTTTGTCTATGGACAACAGTGACCGAGGTTCTTCCATGGAGATCCTGTGAGGAAGCCGAACCAGGTGTGTGTGAGCTGAAGGTAGAGGCTCCAACACGACCTGAAGATGTAGGTGCTGCTGTAGGTTGGCCTACATCTCCAGTGTGTCTTTGTAACTCAGCTACGTGCTTTGTCCGTACATGTTTCCACATATTTGTGGTATTCAGGTTACTGATATTTTTACCTCTTTTAACTTTTTGCTTACACAGCTTGCATTGAACATAGCAAATATCATCTACAAGTCTGTCAAAAAAGGACCACGCAGTGCAAGTCATGGGAGCGCCAATTTTGACATTTCTAAGAGAACTGCTCCCAACAGGTGCCAAACTGGAGGCTACAGGCAAGCGAGTCTGCAGCCTACCTCTCCCTCCTCTTTGTACCGTTGGGACAATCTCTTCCTCAGAGCTGCTCCCACCACCTTCCTGTTGCTCACGCCATGTTGGGTCTCGGACTTCATCATCTCCACTACCCTCTTCCAACACCTGCTGCTGTTGGATGGTCTGGGCAGCACCATGCTCCACAAAACCTGGCACCTGAGTCTCATCATCATCATAAGATGCGTTCTGCGGTGTGCTGTCCATCGGCACTGGCTCACCCGCCTCTTCAGATTGAGAGAGACACAGCTGTTGCGCATCACTGCATACTCCCTCTTCTTCAAATTTCAGAATGCTGCTTGCCTGTGCCCGTGTTTGCGAGCCAACAGATTCTGAGAACAGAAGCAGAGACTCAGCTGGCTCCTGTACAGAACTCTCTGACTGCCTGGGCAATTTGACAGGCGGTGAACAGACAGATGGTTGCTCAACAGTGTTGTGTTCCTGAGAGGAGGTGGAAGGAATTGAAGTCGATGCATTGGCTGCCATCCAACCAACAATGGCTTCAATTTGTTCTTCCCGCAGCAGGGGGGCACGCCGAACTCCTACCAAAGTGCGCATAAAGGAACGCTCATGGGTAAAACTGGTGGATGCTGTGTCACTGAGGGTGGCAGCAGCCACAGAATCCCCACGTCCTCTCCCTGCTGAAACTCCACGGCCACGACCACGTGCCTTACTCACTGACTTCTTCATCTTGGTAGATTGATAAAGAAAGTCAGAAAAGTTATAAGGCCTAAGTGTGGTTATTACGCAGAGACTGAAGTGAACACTGAAACACAACTGTTCACAATCTGTGAAAGGCTACTCCTTTGTCTACTTCTATAGTGTTTGCAACCAATGTATTGGATACGGATGGAAGCGCATCACACTAATAGATTATATTTTAAATGGAATGGAGCAGAACCAATTGGAGATAAATGAAAAGGATGAGGCACTGAGACACGCTCAGCAGAGTACAAGCAGCAGTGCTTGAACAAGTAACTGGAGCGTGATGTGCACTCAAAAAATAAAAAACACAGACTGAAGTGAACACTGAAACACAACTGTTCACAATCTGTGAAAGGCTACTCCTTTGTGTACTTCTATAGTGTTTGCAACCAATGTATTGTATACGGATGGAAGCGCGTCACACTAATAGATTAGATTTATTTTAAATGGAATGTAGCAGAACCAATTGGAGATAAATGAAAAGGATGAGCCACTGAGACACGCTCAGCAGAGTACAAGCAGCAGTGCTTGAACAAGTAACTGGAGCGTGATGTGCACTCAAAAAAGTAAAAAACACAGACTGAAGTGAACACTGAAACACAACTGTCCACAATCTGTGAAAGGCTACTCCTTTGTGTACTTCTATAGTGTTTGCAACCAATGTATTGTATACGGATGGAAGCGCGTCACACTAATAGATTAGATTTATTTAAATGGAATGTAGCAGAACCAATTGGAGATAAATGAAAAGGATGAGCCACTGAGACACGCTCAGCAGAGTACAAGCAGCAGTGCTTGAACAAGTAACTGGAGCGTGATGTGCACTCAAAAAATAAAAAACACAGACTGAAGTGAACACTGAAACACAACTGTTCACAATCTGTGAAAGGCTACTCCTTTGTCTACTTCTATAGTGTTTGCAACCAATGTATTGGATACGGATGGAAGCGCGTCACACTAATAGATTATATTTTAAATGGAATGGAGCAGAACCAATTGGAGATAAATGAAAAGGATGAGGCACTGAGACACGCTCAGCAGAGTACAAGCAGCAGTGCTTGAACAAGTAACTGGAGCGTGATGTGCACTCAAAAAATAAAAAACACAGACTGAAGTGAACACTGAAACACAACTGTTCACAATCTGTGAAAGGCTACTCCTTTGTCTACTTCTATAGTGTTTGCAACCAATGTATTGGATACGGATGGAAGCGCGTCACACTAATAGATTATATTTTAAATGGAATGGAGCAGAACCAATTGGAGATAAATGAAAAGGATGAGGCACTGAGACACGCTCAGCAGAGTACAAGCAGCAGTGCTTGAACAAGTAACTGGAGCGTGATGTGCACTCAAAAAATAAAAAACACAGACTGAAGTGAACACTGAAACACAACTGTTCACAATCTGTGAAAGGCTACTCCTTTGTCTACTTCTATAGTGTTTGCAACCAATGTATTGGATACGGATGGAAGCGCGTCACACTAATAGATTATATTTTAAATGGAATGGAGCAGAACCAATTGGAGATAAATGAAAAGGATGAGGCACTGAGACACGCTCAGCAGAGTACAAGCAGCAGTGCTTGAACAAGTAACTGGAGCGTGATGTGCACTCAAAAAATAAAAAACACAGACTGAAGTGAACACTGAAACACAACTGTTCACAATCTGTGAAAGGCTACTCCTTTGTCTACTTCTATAGTGTTTGCAACCAATGTATTGGATACGGATGGAAGCGCGTCACACTAATAGTTAAATTGCATGGAGCTGCAAGAATTACACTGAAGAAAAAAAAAAGAGTCTGTGAGTGACACGTGCAGATGCCTACAGACAGCGTTGCATGCAGAGCAAACTGCAGCGTCACTTACACTCACACACACACCTTGCAGAGCTGTTAAAACAACACTGCAGGCAAAAGGAAGCTTTACACAGCGGTTGGTGCTAGCCTGCCTACAGCACAGTACACTAAATCGCAATCTCTAACTGTCCCTCAGAGTCAGCA
The DNA here is from genome assembly GCA_033576555.1 of Oophaga sylvatica. NCBI lineage: Eukaryota > Metazoa > Chordata > Amphibia > Anura > Dendrobatidae > Oophaga > Oophaga sylvatica. The sequence goes on along the minus strand of JARQOD010000001.1, from coordinate 558,202,728 downwards.
CAGCAGCGTTCTGTCCCTTACTGAATTCACAGCACAGTGACGCTAAAATGGCGGCGGCGCCTTTTATAGTGCATTCTGACATCATTTCAGCATCCAATCACAGCCATGCCATTAGTTAACATGACCGCAGCAGTACAGGATGTGCCCACACTTCTTAGGATTCCTCATTGGCTGACTAAAATCACATTGCCTCTCAAAGAATTATGGTAACTTCCGATTCCGGTATACGATATATGGAAAATATCGGAACGAAGTATCGAAAGGCCGAAACAGCTAATATCGGCCGATACCCGATACTTGCGGTATCGTATCGCTCAACACTACTCTTGAAGAACACAGGAGCGCTTTGACAAGTAAGTGTTCCTGTGTATGGGAGAGTATAGCTCCCAGCCAAAAGAACTGCCACAGTTTGGCTGACAACTATCTAAAGCAGGGGTCTCAAACTGCATTCCTCGAGGGCCGCAAACCGTGTGTGCTTTCAGGATTTCCTTAGCATTGCACTAGGTGCTAGAATCATTATCTGTGCATGTGATTAAATTATCACCTGTGCAATACAAGGAAATCCTGAAAACATGACCTGTTTGCGGCCCTTGAGGAACGCAGTTTGAGACCTCTGATATAAAGTGTATTTGGGGAAGAGCTTCAAAGGAATCTGTTACCAGGTTTTTGGTACCCGATCTTGAGAGCAGCATGATGTAGAGGCAGAGTCCCTGATTCCATTGATGTATCACTTACTTTACTGTGTGCTGCAATTTTGATAAAATCACAGTTTTATGTGCTGGAGCTCTCCAGTTCTCTGAATGCTGAGATCTGTATAACCCCGCCTCATTACTGATTGGCAGCTTTCTACCAATGTACAGTGTTCCCAGGAAGCTGCCAATCAGTGGTGGGGTGTGGTTATACTACCTGGAAGCAGATTTACTAGTACTCTAGTGATAAAAGCATTGTTTTATCAGCAGTTTATCAAAACTACAGCAAGCAGCCCAGTAAGTGGCACATTACTGGAATAAGAGTTTCTGCCCCTACACCATTCTGCTCTCACCTTATGTGGCAAAAACCTAATGACAGATTCCCTTTAAGTTCTAGGTAGATAGAATAGAACCTTATCTATTGCTAAACATCAGGGCTTCCACAACATATCTATAAACGATCAAACGCTACTTGCATACTGACTCACCTCAGGAGAAGCATATTGTGGAGAACCACAGTAAGTGGTGCACAAATTGGAGCTGTTTCCGTCGAACATGATCCCAAAGCCGAGATCTGAGATCTTTGCATTGTTATTTGACGTGATAAGTACATTTTCACATTTAAGATCTCTGTGTGCCATATGATGGTCATGCAGATACCTGATGCCTCTGGCGATCTGCCTAAAAAGGTTTCTGGCCATGTCCGCTGACAGCCGTATTGCGTGGAGCACAAACTGCATGAGGTCTAGACACACAATTCCATTACTATAAACTGGAGGTCATTACTTATCTCAAACTCAAAAACAGTTATCACATTGGGACGTTTAACCCTCCTCAATATGGCCAACTCACGGGGGAGAAATTTCCTGGCATATTCAGCTGAGACCTTTTTCATGTCGGTCACTTTTACGGCCACATTGCGCTGGTGTTTCCTAGATGTGGCCATTTTCACCTTTGAATAGGCTCCTTCCCCAATGGTACCTAATGTATTGTATCCCAGCTGCTTTAGCAGACGATCAACAGTGGGCATGATGCCAGAAAGAGACCGACCATCAGGCTTGATTGCCATCGTGGATAGTGAAGTGTTTCCCTCCTGGTGTAGATTTTTTCCCTCCCAAAGTGCAATAATAGGAATGGAAGCTACCCCACTGACAGTGATGTCACACTAGACAGGTAATAATGGGCTTATCTATGACCTCTATTTGGTTGCCATAGTTACGAGTATAACTGCCATTCAATTGTGCCCATCTATTAATGCCTGGACATAGGACTGTATCATAATAAGGCCACGTTCACACATTCAGTATTTGATCAGTATGTGTAAGCCAAAATCAGGAGAGGAACAATCAGAGGAGAAGTATAATGGAAACACGTCACCACTTCTGTATTTATCACCCACTCCTGGATTTGGCTTATAAATACTGGCGCTTTACATGTGAGGAGGGGTTTACATAATAAATACAAGTACAGTAATCTTAGACAATACAAGTCACGACTGGTACAGGAGGAGAGAGGACCCTGCCCGCGAGGGCTCACAATCTACAAGTATAAAAAACATACAATCAAAATCCAAATTTAAAGGGGATTATTTTAACAGAGACAGGAATGATAATCAATCATACATACATTCAAATAATTATATGAATTCACAGCTCATAGTATTAGATTAAACATAGTTGAAACAAGAAGGTGCAACAATTGAAGTAAACCATGTGTAAATAGAACAAATCATGAACATGTCAGATGCTGTGGCTCCATCTAGTGGTTATATGTGATAATGTCATCACAAGGTAAATTATAGCCTACAAAAATCCCTATTTAGGTTAGGTATACATGTAACTGACAGACAGTGCACCGCATTCATTGAGTAATAATTAAGTAAACAGAAAAAAACAAACCAACTATAAATACTCTGTTTAATACCAAGATAAAGAATCAATAAATATTGTGTATAGTCCAAAAACAGTGCACCTTTTGAAGTGCAGTCAGCGCAAAACGGCCGTCATTCGTCCACAGAAGGTATCCGCTTCTCTCCCACTGTACCCATGCTATGGAATAAATAAAGGAATGTTTTACCGGATGGTGAATGCCACCTTTCTTTCTGTTTTTGGACTATAAGTGATTTATTTTTTTGGTGTGCACCTGTATTCCCTCAGTTGACTGGTGTCCAGGCTACACCCAGGTAGATTTCACTCCTCTTTTTAAACAATTAATATTGTGTACTTGTCAATTAATAGCCTATATAATGAGAAGACACAAAGCAAAAAGATATGTATAAATTATGACCTTGCCTACTAACTGGATGTGGTGCAACTTAGGCTGGAGTCACACACAACATATAAAAAGTCAGACCGTATTTTACGGACGAGAATCGCACAAAAGTTCCCTGAACAGTGATCAGAGTATGTCATCTGTGTGCAATGCGAGGATACGATTTCCTCCATCAAAATATCCGTGTGTCATCCGTACGGTGAGATTTTCTTGCCGGCTTGCAAAACCAACATATAATGGATCCAAATGATAGTTTTTAATTCACAAAAAGAAAGAATAGATATATACACATAGAATACATATATATATATATATATATATATATATATATATATATATACATGTCATTGTGACATATACAGTACAGACCAAAAGTTTGGACACACCTTCTCATTCAATGATTTTTCTGTATTTTCATGACTATGAAAATTGTACATTCACACTGAAGGCATCAAAACTATGAATTAACACATGTGGAATTATACATTACACTTTACAAAAAAGTGTGAAACAACTGAAAATATGTCTTATATTCTAGGTTCTTCAAAGTAGCCACCTTTTGCTTTGATTACTGCTTTGCACGCAGAAAAGGTGAACGGATGGGCTCTACATGCCTGGTTCCCACCGTGAAGCATGGAGGTGGTGTAATAATAATAATAATAATCTTTATTTTTATATAGCGCTAACAGATTCCGCAGCGCTTTACAGTTTTGCCACATTATCGTCGCTGTCCCCGATGGGGCTCACAATCACAATCTAGATTCCCTATCAGTATGTTTTTGGAGTGTGGGAGGAAACCGGAGTACCCGGAGGAAACCCACGCAAACACGGGGAGAACATACAAACTCCTTGCAGATGTTGTCCTAGGTGGGGTTCGAACCCAGGACTCCAGCACTGCAAGGCTGTAGTGCTATCCACTGAGCCACCGTGCTGCCCGTGTAATGATGTGGGGGTGCTTTGCTGGTGACACTGTTGGGGTTTTATTCAAAATTGAAGGCATATTGAACCAGCATGGCTACCACAGCATCTTGCAGTAGCATGCTATTCCATCCGGTTTGCGTTTAGTTGGACCATCATTTATTTTTCAACAGGACAATGACCCCAAACACACCTCCAGGCTGTGTAAGGGCTATTTGACCAAGAAGGAGAGTGTTGGGGTGCTACGCCAGATGACCTGGCCTCCACAGTCACCAGACCTGAACCCAATCGAGATGGTTTGGAGTGAGCTGGACCGCTCACCACTTCAATTTTGAATAATCCCCTACAGTGTCACCAGCAAAGCACCCCCACACCATCACACCACCTCCTCCATGCTTCACGGTGGGAACTAGGCATGTAGAGTCCAGCCGTTCACCTTTTCTGCGTGCAAAGCAGTAATCAAAGCAAAAGGTGGCTACTTTGAAGATCCTAGAATATAAGACATATTTTCAGTTGTTTCACACTTTTTTGTAAAGTGTAATGTATAATTCCACATGTGTTAATTCATAGTTTTGATGCCTTCAGTGTGATTCTACAATTTCCACAGTCATGAAAATACAGAAAAATCTTTGAATGAAAAGGTGTGTCCAAGCTTTTGGTCTGTACTGTATATATATATATATATATATATATATATATATATATATATATATATATATTTATAGTTCATACACTTCTACATAGCATAATAGCCGCTAATTCAATTGCCGGCTTCTGTAAAATCATTACAGAAGCCGACATGAAATGACACATGGTTTACATTCAGTAAACTATGTCATTTCATGTAGTTTGATATATGGGTTTCACTAATAATTAGATGAGTGTATGTGTGCAAAATTACATACATGTATGTGTTAATTAAATGTGTAAATTCATTGAAAAAAATGCGTGGGCTCCCGCGGTATTTTCTCCACCAGACAGGGAAAGCCAGTGACTAAAGACAGATCTTAGTAGCCCTGAGAGGGACCATTGTTTTTGGGCCCCCCCTGGCTACTAACATCTGGCCCCAGCCACCCCAGAAAAGGCACATCTATTATTAGATGCGCCCTTTCTGGCACTTAGCCCGTCTATTCCCATCGCTTTTAGCGGTGGCTAATGGGTTAATAATGGGTTAAGGCCACCTTGCTATTGGAAGGTGACATTAAGCCAGGTTAATAATGGAGAGTTGTCAATTAGGCAACTCTCCATTATTAATCCTATTGTATTACATGGTTAAAAAAACACACACATTAATTTAAAATTATTTTAATGAAATAAATACACATAGTTTTTGACCATATTTTATTGTACTGGTAATCCTTCCGAATCCCTTGTTCTCCTGTAATAAAAATAAAAATAATAAAGCAACAATAGCCTTACCTCTCCGGCATTCAGTCAGGTCCCACGCTGCAATCCATCACAAGGGGTTAACAGGTGTACAGCAGGGACCGCTGCAAATGCTGCCAACCCTGCTGTAAACCTCCGAATGAATGAGTTCATCCCTGCGGCTGACAGGAGATGAACGGATTAGTGTGGGAAGCTTAATTGATTGTTTCCCATGCTATTCAGTTCACTTCAGGTCAGTCGGGGACTCCGCACAGCATCAGTGACGTCAGAGGGAGTCCCCTACTGACCTAAAGTGAACTGAATAGCGTGGGAAACAATCAATTAAGCTTCCCACACTAATCAGATAATCTCCTGTCAGCCGCAGAAATTATAGGGGATAACTCAGGAGACTTCTTGTGTGGAACAAGACAACTACAGGACACAGTCTTATAAGTGGTAAAGTCTATATTATCACACGGTGATTCAAACAGGTGCAAAGCAAAGCTCAAGTCCACAACACTTGGTGTAGATAATAAATCCAGCTTAACAGTCTATAGGAAACTTCAGAGAGAAATGCAATCAAGCAGAGAGTCTATGAAGCACAGTTAAACTTGAGGACACTTGACACGAATAAGTCTTAGTTTAGTCCAAGCACAGGTAGGCCGTTCAAATGATATCTTTAGCTCAACCAGGGAGGCCTGGGAGATAGTCTCAGGTTTAAGCAGCGCAGAGCTGCAACAGCTTACATGTCCAGCAAATGCAGAAGGGAGTAACACAAGCAGCCAGATGAAGGAAGATTACTGGAAACCGGTGTATGCAGTAGGAACTCAGAGCAGAGTAGCAGGATCATAAACAGGTTCACAGGAGCAGGTACAAAGCCAGGGAGCCACCAGAGGTCAGAAGCTGGATGCAAGGCAGAATACTTTAGCACAGACTGGGGTGGAGTTATATAGCAGGAAGACACAGTGCACATGAGACCAAAGATGCCATCTTGGAAAAGGGCAGTAATGCACAAAAGGTGATCAAAAATGTTTAGAGTCCTGACAGATGAACTCATTCATTTGGAGATTTAAAGCAGGGTTGGCTTTCCCTGTCTGGTGGAGAAAATACTGCGGGAGCCCACGCATTTTTTTCAATGAATTTACACATTTAATTAACATATACATGTATGAAATTTTGCACACATACACTCATCTAATTATTAGTGAAAACCATATATCAAACTACATGAAATGACATGGTTTACTGTATGTAAACCATGTGTCATTTCATGTCGGCTTCTGTAATGATTTTACAGAAGCCGGCAATTGAATTAGCGGCTATTATGCTATGTAGAAGTGTATAAACTATAAATATATATATATATATATATATATATATATATATATATATATATATGTGTCACAATGACATGTATATATATATATATATATATATTCTTTTCATTCTTTATTAAACATGTCAGTGTGATTTTACTGTACACCGCACTGAATTGCCAGCTTTTCTAAAGGACACCGGTGCGTATTTCTCGCAAGTCACACGTCTGCTCCATGTGTAATCCGTGTTTTTCTCTCCCCCATAGACTTGCATTGGCAATTCTCAGCCGATATACGGTGCAAATCGCAGCATGCTGCGATTTCACTCGCACGTATAAAACGGCCGAGAAAAAATTGGCTGATGGGAGCTGCCCCATAGATTAACATTGGTCCAAGTGTAATGCGATTTTTTCTCGCATTGCACTCGGACGTATTTCTCGCTAGCGTGACTCTGGCCTTAGGCCTCTTTCACACTTCAGTCGTGCGACGTCAGTCAAAATCCGCCAAAATTTGAAATTGGCGGATCCGCCATTTTCTTTTGGCGAATCCGCAATTTCCCCATAAACTTATATTACTGGCGGATCGTGGCGGATGGTCGTCCGCTGACTCCGCTTTTTGGCGGATCCGCCAAATATTTGACGTCCGCTGTCTCGATTGGACGGACAATGTAACGTTTTTTGTCTGCGTTGAAATGGCGGATGTTGGCGGATTTTGGCGGATCCGCCAAATCCGCCAAAATTTTACAATGTGTGCCAATGAGTGGCGGATCCGCCAATATCCGCCATTTGGCGGATACACACGGCGGATCCGCCTTTTTGGACTGCGCATGCTCCAAGTTGGATACATTTCCAGACAGGCCAAAACCAATATAAACAAGCCAGGTGACTCATTGCCACACATGAAGACTAGCAGCCAGACAAGACCAGACCTGCTCTTGAAGATCCTGCTGAGCTAAAAACCTGAAGACCAAGCAAGCAAGAGTCCAGAGGCTGGAATCAAGCCACAAGCCACAAGACCCAAGCCACAAGACCCTGCCTGAAAGTCTGATAGCCCAGCTGAATCCTGCAAACACTTGGTGTGAGTATAGACTGTATAATGCCTTCATATGTGATTGCTGCCATGTTTGAGTATGTGTCCTACATTTTTTTTTTTTTTTTAAACACATTTTTTTAGTTGCAACACATTTAACTTTTCATGCTGTAGTGTTTTTTGTGTGTGTGTGTGTGTGTGTGTGTGTGTGTGTGTGTGTGTGTGTGTGTGTGTGTGTGATTTTCATGCATTGTATTCATGTATTTTTTTTGCCAGCATGTATTTTTAACTCCTTTTTTTTAAACAAATTACTTTTCTTGATGTAGTGTTATTTTTGTGTGGGTGGGTATTCATGCATGTTTGATAGTGTTTTGTTCATTTAAATTTTTTTTTAAACACAATAGTCATTTTTAATACATTTTACATGCTGTACAATTTTTTTGAAGTGTGTGTGTGTGTGCATGCATGTGTAATAAAGTGTTATTTTGACATTACTGTGATTTAATCTTTTAAATAAAGAGTGTTAAAGCTCATACTTTAAAAAAATAAAATAAAATAAATAAAAAAATAAAAAATCTCCAACAAAAATGTCCGTAGTATTTTTTCATATATTTTTATAATTGTTATAATGCACAGGGGTGTATTGCTTTTTAAATATTACTCAAAACATAAAATGGTTTTCAAAAAGGTCATGTGATGCAAAGGTATTGTAGTGTATACATAGGTATACAACTGGGTTACAAAGGTATAGAAAGTACATGGTGTGCATACATAGACAATGGGGTATATAAAAAGTCAATTCGGTGTATACAAAGGTATACAAAGTAAATGGTGTGCATATATAAACAATGTGGTGTATAAAAAGTCAATTGGGTGTATACAAAGGTATACAAAGTAAATGGTGTGCATACATAAACAATGTGGTATATAAAAAGTCAATTGGGTGTATACAAAGGTATACAAAGTAAATGGTGTGCATACATAAACAATTTGGTATATAAAAAGTCAATTGGGTGTATACGAAGGTATAGAAAGTACATGGTGTGCATACATAGACAATGGGGTATATAAAAAGTAAATGGAGTATACAAAGGTGTATAAATTCCATGGGGTGCATGCAACATTATCTGGGGGGTATCAGTGTAATAGTTGAGGAGACAGTGGCAGGTTGACAGTCTGCTGTTGAGTGATAAGTATATTGTCAAATGGTTATCTCTTGTATTGTTGCTGGCCTTTTTACAGATTCAGTGTGACAGTCTGCCACAGAAGACAAGGACAGGACAGTCGGCCAGTGTTAAACGGAACCAAGTTGAATGTGATGTAAGTATATTGTCATTTTAGCGGACATAACAAGTATATAGGCTAAAATTGGCTTTATACTTACAGATTTGTTGGGACAGTTTGACAGTCGGACAGAGGACATTCGGCCACTGGAGAGTCTCACGGAACCAAGTTGAGTGTGATGTAAGTATATTGTCATTTTAGTGGACATAACAAGTATATAGGCTAAAATCGGCTTTATACTTACAGATTTGTTGGGACAGTTTGACAGTCGGACAGAGGACATTCGGCCACTGGAGAGTCACGGAACCAAGTTGAGTGTGATGTAAGTATATTGTCATTTGAGCGTATATAACTTATATTGGCTAAAATGGTTTTATCCTTACAGATTACTTGTAATACAGTCTGCCACCAACAGTTTGAGGACAGTCTGCCACAGAGGACAGTGAGCCACAGGACAGTCATCCAGACGCAAGTTGAGTGTGATGTAAGCATATTGTCAATTGAGCTGTTATCTCTTTTGTATTGTTGCTTAATAGGCTTTATGCTTACAGATTAATTGAAGGACCCAGTCAGGCCCAGTTGTTCAAGTATGTCTTCTTCTGGAAGCCCCCTGCCACAGCGTAGGCGAACAGAGGTAATTATTATTTTTTTGGTCACTGTTGAGAAAATTATTTTCCAAACTATATGTATGTATTATGTCTTCACAGGAAGCTGAAGAAGAGGGCTTTCAGAAGCAGACGGTCAGGGTGGAGAAATAACTGGAGCGGGTGCGCAGAGTGTAAGTTTTTTATATAGGCAGATCATCACCTAATGTAAACAACCAAAAAAAAAAACAGCACACACAATACATACTGTCATTTATAATTTGGATTTTTTTGTTTTTAAATGTTTTCTAGTCTTCAGAATCCAGGTCTCGTAGGAGAGTTCCTCCAAGGACCTCCCATGGTCATCGGCATGAGCGTCGCCGCGGTCAGCAAGTAAGTATTATTTTTTTTGGTGTTTACTTATTTAACGTGATGTAGCTTATTTTTTTTTTTTGGTTTTATACACAGGCTTCACGGCGTGCTCCCGATACAGATGGTGAGGATGGGGGAGGGATCGACGTAGACATCCTCATCGAAGAGGTCCAACATCGGGAGGCGCTGTGGAATATGGCTGACCGCAGGCATTCTGACCAAGTTATTACCCGACGGCTATGGGAGGAAGTATGCAGCCTGGTGATGGACAACTGGGGGGAACTCGATGACCGAGACAAGGATCTTGCGCGTAAGTATTCACAGTTGAGTAATGAATTTTGAAGAATGTTATGTGTAGGATACAAAAACAATTTTTTTCCTTTTTATTTCCAGGTGACCGGGTTATCACACGGTGGCGGTCACTCAGGGATCGCTTCAAGAGGGAATTTAACAAAGAGATGCAGGCAAGGAGTGGATCATCAGGACGCAAGAGCAGATACAAATACGCCCAAGCCTTGTCGTTCCTGCGATCAACGATGGTCAGCAGAAGGTAAATATTTCACAACACATTTATGTATGACAAAAGTAAAATGTGTCTAACCATATTTTATAATTTCAGAAAGGTGAATGTAATATAAATATATTTAATGTTTTTTTTTTTTTTTATTTGACAGCACTGTCTGCAGCACTCTAGAGCCTGGTTCTCAGTTTGTTCCCTCTGGAGCGATCCCTCTGGAGTCCGCCGCCGGGGACCACGTCGATAGACCTGACCCCTATGCACCTTCCCTCTTGGCAGGTACCTCCGCCCCATCCACCAGCACTAGAGTTGCAGGGCAGACTTCGTCACATGAAGCTGCAGGTGATGAGTTGGAGTTCCCTTTACCTTACCCTGCTGACACTGCCACCACACCTAGACGGCAGCGTCATCGAGGTCAGGAAAGGAGCTATGCATCTGATTTTTTGCATCTGAATGCATCCTATCAAAACACTACCAAACTTTTAAAAGATCAATTTAAAGATGGGTTTGCTCTATTGAGCAAAAACATTGCTGAACTCAGCAGTAAAATTGATAGGATGCAGTCAGATGCAAACATGGAGCCGAGACACTGTTTTTTTCAGTCCGTTCTCAAGCACATGGAAAATCTTACTCCTGACCTGCAGATGCATGTGATGCAAGGCTGCCATAATTCTCTAGTGCAGGCAGTATCACGAGCCCATCAAATTACCCACCCAATTCCTACACCTTCCCCACTTCAACCTGCCACCCATCCAGCAGCAGCAGCCGCCTATCTACCTGCCACTCATTCAGCTGCAGCCTATCCAACTGCTGCACATTCAGCTGGCAGCCAGCAAGCTACAGCCAATCCTCCTAATACTCCTTCCCCATTTCAATATTCCCATTATTTTAATTCCCCCTTTCCAGTTTTCACCTTTAACTTCACCGTACCCCATCCCACCAACACCTTCACCATTCCTTCCTCAAACCTCTTCTGCTCCTCAACTGCCTTCCCAACCTAATGTTTTTCCCTCCACTTCTGATCCTATCCAACCTGCTAATCCATCCCCCACTATCGACGTGGTCCATCCTGTCAGCCCCTCCGCTAGTATCTCCACCCAACAGTATACCTCTTTGTAAATATGTCTATAGTGCTGCGAATGTATATAGTGCTGTGAATGTATATATTGTATAGAGTGTTGTGTATGTATATATTGTATAGAGTGTTGTGTATGTATATATTGTATAGAGTGTTGTGTATGTATATATTGTATAGAGTGTTGTGTATGTATATATTGTATAGAGTGTTGTGTATGTATATATTGTATAGAGTGTTGTGTATGTATATATTGTATAGAGTGTTTGTTGTATGTATATATTGTGTGTATGTATATATTGTATAGAGTGTTGTGTATGTATATATTGTATAGAGTGTTGTGTATGTATATATTGTATAGAGTGTTGTGTATGTATATATTGTATAGAGTGTTGTGTATGTATATATTGTATAGAGTGTTGTGTATGTATATATTGTATAGAGTGTTGTGTATGTATATATTGTAAGAGTGTTGTGTATGTATATATTGTATAGAGTGTTGTGTATGTATATATTGTATAGAGTGTTGTGTATGTATATATTGTATAGAGTGTTGTGTATGTATATATTGTATAGAGTGTTGTGTATGTATATATTGTATAGAGTGTTGTGTATGTATATATTGTATAGAGTGTTGTGTATGTATATATGTATAGAGTGTTGTGTATGTATATATTGTAGAGAGTTTGTGTAATGTATATATTGAAAGTGCTGTAAATGTATGAAATTTCTGTAAATTCTGTATATAACTTTTTTGACCAATTCTTTTTGAAAATGTTTGTGAAAATAAAACACATTTTTTTGAAAAATAAAATTATTTTGTTGCAAAACATGTCATGTCTTTTTAATAACTGTTTTCAACATGAAAGGTTATAACACAATCAACATTAGGGTACAGATAAACACACATCACAAAAAGTGGTAAAAAATTTTTACAATACCAAATTCAGTAAGTAAAGCAATGCAGAGTATACCGAAAAAATATTACACCATGTCATCCTGCCAGTCCACCCTTCCATCAGGAGACATAAAATAGTCCGCAAACTTCTCACGCATTTGGGCCACAGATCCTGAACTCCGGAAACTAATGTTCGTGTAGTCCTGCAATGTGGTCCCAGGCAAATCTTCATCCATGTTGACATGTTCTTTTGAGATAACAAAATTGTGCAGGATGACACATGCCTTCACAACATGGTCCACAGTCTCCTTTGTAATTTGATAGCAGTCAGCAGCACCTCCATTTGGCGGTTAAGATCCCAAAAGCGCATTCAACAACTCGTCTAGCCCTTGTTAATCTGTAATTAAATATTTTTTTTCTTTGGTTCAATCCATGGCTGCCATAAGATTTTAATAAATGTGTTGATAGCTGAAAAGCCTCATCTCCCACACAAACAAAGGGCAATGCAGGGCCACAGGTTCCAGGGAGTGGTCTTGGAGGCGGAAACTGGAAGGTATCCCCATATAGGCGACGTCCCATAGGCGAATTTTTAAATACTTGAGAATCATTTGAACGCCCATATGCACCAATGTCAACAGCAATAAACTGGCATCTGGCGTCCGCAATGCCCATAAGTACTATTGAAAAATACTTTTTGTAGTTAAAAAAAAGAGATCCAGATCCAGTGGGTTTTACAATCCGGATATGTTTGCCATCCACGCACCAATACAGTTGGGAAACTGGCATATATCCATGAACTGGTCTGCAATTTCTAGCCATCTCTGCTGTGTTGGCTCAGGGAGGAACTCATTGTGCAAACAATCCCAGAGTGCCTGGCAAGTATCTTTAACAATACCGGAGATAGTAGAAATACCAAGCCGGTACTGAAAGTGCAGAGACGAAAATGATTCCCCTGTAGCCAGAAATCTGCAAAAAAGGAGAAGAAATAAATTAAACCAAAAAGAAACAAAAAAAAAAAAAAAAAAAAAAAAAAAAAACATTGTAAAGGATTTTTTAAAAAAATAACTTACCGGATTGTGACCATCAGCCGCTCTGCTGGAGATATAGCAAACCGAAGTACAGTGTCCTGTCTACAAATTCTGGCTTCAATGCGTGCTACCAAAACCTCAAAATTTTCAGCTCGCATTCTTACATAGTTAAAAAACTTGCTGGGTTCAGCCGTAACTCCATATACAAGGTGGAATACACCCCACGGGTCATCCGCTTCGCATTTATTGGATGGATCCACATCCGTCTCTGCCGACGACACAGTATCCGACGTCTGGCTTCCTCCTTCTTCTGAACAATCCTTGCCAAACGATTGCCCTCCACTCTAAAATCCTCGCAAATCTTCTCCATATTCTCAAAAATAATCTCCATCTCCATCTCCATCGCTGCCACTAACTCAAAACCCTTTCAAATAATCTGGTGTAAATACACCCTATTTATACGTTTCAACGTAGTAACAGTAGCCAATCACAGTACATATTATTTATTTTAGCCAATCATGATGGAGTACTCCCCTTCTGAATAACGGATCCGCCAAAAAAGCGGATGGAAAAACGGATGAAACTGAGTCAACGGATCCGCTATTTTGGCGGAACCGTTAACGGATCCGTCAAAATAGCGGATCCGTTGACTCAGTTTTTCACTATTTTTGGCGGATCCGCCAATCCGCCACGATGTCGGACAGTGACTGACGTTGCACGACTGAAGTGTGAAAGAGGCCTTAGTCAAATATACGGCAATCAGTGCATCACATTCCTGGAATAAGGATAAAAGATATAAAGTTCAAGCAAGTACTATATAGAATATTCCATGAATATAGTGTTGTCAATATAGTTTAAAGGAATAGACATCCTAAGAGAAAATGGGGATTACAATATCCTGTTACTGTAGACATGCCAGTAGTATATAGATTGAGATAAAATATTTACCACTATTCCTTCTTACGCGCATTTCGCCACATCAACTTCCTCAGAGAGAAGCTGATATCTTTACAGGAGACTGGTCTAACAATTTCCTTTCCTTGGCATCTGTCAGAAGCAGCTTTTTTGTCCTGAAGGATTGATTACACGTTTGGTATGTGCATACAATGTCTTTTTCAGGTGGGTCTGCTCCTAAACTCACCTGAAAAAGCTAGAACAGTAGAAGAAAAGACGTGGACCGCACATCCAAAGCTCATAAATGATCTAATGCCGCCAGGGAAAAATGTACAAAATAGACATGAAGTTCTTACTTTAACATTGTGATCAAACTGTATGGAGACCACTGCCACGTCATGGTGAACCTGTAAGTGGGTCCTAACTTTTTGTAGCACTGAAGGAGCGGTGCTGTGCGCTAACCACTGTGGCAGTGACAATGCACCAGCAGAGCGAAGACCTGGTGCCTCACAGCGCCCATGCTGCAAGACTGAGTCCCTATGACTCCAGGAGACACCACCCCACATGCACAAAACCACAGCAACAATGGCTGCCACACAGCACCAACGCTAAGTGAAAGTAGCAAAAGACTCGCCTTCCACGAGATGTCAGGCCTCTTTCACATGTCTGTGTTTCCAGTATGTGCGATATCAGGTTTTTTTTTCATGGATACCACATGTACCCATTATAACCTATGCTACTATTTACGTGTCCGTGATTTTACATGAACAGTGTGTGCATGCAAAATCCATGGAGATACGTCTTTTTTTTTTTTTTGGGGCAGCATGGATGACAAGGGCCAAGGCAAGTCTATGGGTCAATGAAAAGCATATACCCATATACAGCACATGGATGGCATCCATGGCGATCTTGGCAATTCTGAGATTGTTTTTTCGTGACATATTGTACTTCACGTTAGAGGTAAAATTTCTTTGATATAACTTTCGTTTATTTGTGAAAAAATGGAAATTTGGGGAAAATTTGGAAAATTTAGCAATTTTCAAAATTTTTATTTTTCTGCCCTTAAATCAGAGAGTCATGTCACACAAAAATAATTAATAAATAACATTTCCCACATGTCTACTTTGCATCAGCACAATTTTGGAACCAAATTTTTTTTTTAGGAAGTTATTAGGGTTAAAAGTTGGCCAGCGATTTCTCATTTTTATAACACCTTTTTTTTATTTTAGGGACCACATCACATTTGATGTCACTTTAGGGGTCTATATGATACAAAATACCCAAAAGTGACAAAATTCTAAAAACTGCACCCCTCAAGGTGCTCAAAACCACATTCAATAAGTTTATTAACCCTTCTAGTGCTTCACAGGAATTTTTGGAATGTTTAAAAAAATGAACATTTAACTTTTTTTCTCAAAAATTTACTTCAGATCAAATTTTTTTTTATTTTACCAAGGGTAACAGGACAAATTGGGCCCCAAAAGCTATTGTGCAATTTGTCCTGAGCACGCTGATACCTCATATGTGGGGGGAACCACTGTTTGGGCACATGGCAGAGCTCGGAAGGGAAGGAGCGTTGTTTGACTTTTCAATGCAAAATTGGCTGGAATTGAGATCGGACGCCATGTCGCATTTGGAGAGCCCTTGATGTGCCTAAACAGTGGAAACCCCCATAAGTGACACTATTTTTGAAAGTAGACCCCTAAGGAACTTATCTAATTGTGTGGTGAGCACTTTGAACCCCCAAGTGCTTCACAGACGTTTATAACGTAGAGCCATAAAAATAACAAATCATATTTTTTTCCACAAAAATGATCTTTTCGCCACCAATTTTTTATTTTGCTAAGGGTAACAGGAGAAATTGGACCCAAAAAGTTGTGTAATTTGTCCTGAGTATGCTAATACCCTATATGTGGGGGTAAACCACTGTTTGAGCGCATGTCAGAGCTCGGAAGGAAAGGAGCACCGTTTGACTTTTTCAACGCAAAATTGGCTGGAATTGAGATCAGACGCCATGTTGCATTTGGAAAGTCCCTGATGTGCCTAAACAGTGGAAACCCCCCAATTCTAATTCCAACCCTAACCCCAACACACCCCTATCCCTAATCCCAACCCTAACCATAACCCTAACCACAAACCTAACCCTTATCCCAACCCTAACCCTAATCCCAACCGCAACCCTAATCAAAAACCTAACCCCAGTTCTAGCCACAAGCCTAACCCTAACTTTAGCCTCAACCCTAACCCTAACTTTAGCCCCAAACCTAACCATAACTTTAGCCCCAACCCTAACCCTAGCCCCAACTCTAACCCTAACCCTAGTCCCAACCCTATACCTAACCTTAGCCCCAACCCTAACCCTAATGGGAAAATTAAAATAAATACTTATCTTTATTTTATTATTTTTCCCTAACTAAGGGGGCGATAAAGGGGGGTTTGATTTACTACTTACAGCAGGGTTTTATACACTTTTTAATGCAAAAAATAGTTTTTGCATCACCACATTTTGAGAGCTATAATTTTTCCATATTTTGGCCCACAGAGTCATGTGCGGTCTTAAAGGAATGGATTAAAAGGAAAGGATGTAAAGCCCTTAATTTTGTAACCACATAATATATACTTCCCGAAGCGTTTAAGCGTTTCATTAGGATAACGCATCAGGCGAAGGTAAGATGCGTTATGAACTTATGATGGAGAATATAGATAAAGATCCATCAAGAAAAACAGGAGATAGAAGGCATACCCGATTGTCCAGTATGTTCAGTTTAAATAGACTGCCAAACGATCCATGTGTTGGCGGCGTGAGGATGTCATTACCATGTGTCTCGCAATCAGACGCATGCTGGAACCTCATGTGTCACTTTTGGTATCAAGATTATGATGTAACATCCGGTTGTTGGAACGCGGCTGAGCCGCACGACGTCATATCCGGTTATCGGCCGCAAACCTAATCTCAGAGAGGGGGCGATCATATATCACGGACGTCATATTCGGGCGGAGTTACCACCATATTGATTGGCATCTAATGCCGAACGTTATGAGCCTCATCTTTTGTTTACGGCGCAGCCATTTAGTTCTGCGCTATCTAAAAGAATGCTCCAAATTTTATTTCAATCCCTTTCACTTCTCTCAATGAGAGGCATTTACCATAAGGGAAAAGGGTCCTCATAATGTCTCCAAATAGGAGGAAAGACCCAAATAGAAATGGGTCATGAATAGTGTTGAGCATTCCGATACCGCAAGTATCGGGTATCGGCCGATATTCGCGTTATCGGAATTCCGATACTTAATTCCGATACTTTTTCAATATCGTATACCGGAATCGGAAGTTCCCATAATTCTTTGAGAGGCAATGTGATGTTAGTCAGCCAATGATGAATCTTATGAAGTGTGGGCACATCCTGTAATGCTGCGGTCATCTTAACTAATGGCATGGCTGTGATTGGCTGCTGAAATGATGTCAGAATGCACTATAAAAGGCGCCGCAGCCATTTTAGCGTCACTGTGCTGTGAACTCAGTTAGGGACAGAACGCTACTCTGCTCACTCTGAGGGACAGTTAGATATTGCGATTTTGTGTACTACTGTGCTTGAGGCAGGCTAGTTTACCAACAGGTCCTGCCCACATCCTTCTTCCTAGTGAGGATTCAACATCATCAGCCGGCGTTCCTGATCTGGCCACGGAGGCCAGAGATCACCGGCTTTCATCAACGGATGTAAATTTCGTCTGCGGGCCATAGGAGGCTGAAGTCGGACTTTCTACTGCAAGTGACCCATCGGGGTTGTCAGCAGGCCAGAGGAGGCTGAAATTTGACTTTCTATTGCAAGTGACCCATCGGGGTTGTCAGGTAAAACCTGTGCAAACAGGACTATTTTCTCCACAGTGCACCACTAATACTCATTCATCTGAGCTGTCACCGGCGGGACAGTGTCAATTTCTTCTGACCTTTCTGCATAAAAGGTTTTTTAGGATTTCTGCAGCGTTTTTCTGCTCCATCGTTAAAAGAGGACCTCTTTTACTTTTTCAGGGTTTGTCCATATTAATACCCATATAAATAAATACCTTATGCGTATTATGACTATTTAGTCCTTTGGTTTGGGGTTTACTACATAATAGACTACAGGCTTTTCTCATCACCTTTTTCTCACGGGTCTTAGTGCAATATTTATTTATTACTGTATTATTACATCTGCATCTCAAACTGTTCTACAGAGTGCGTCTGAATTTATGTATTGTTTTCCATTTGACACATGCATATTCCTATTTTTCTACAGATCCTTTTGTGTCTTGTAGTTTTTATGTGCGCAAACTATTTTTATTTTCAATTATAGAGGGCCATGTTATTGACTTTGCATTGACGTGTAAAAGATTTATGTTGTGCCACTGGCTATATGTATTCTAAAGGTGTACCCAGTCTCAACAGATCATTAGTCTGATTGTTCTTTGATTCTCCTAAATGTGAATTTGTCTGATTTGGTGTCAGACTTGACTTTGTCCCTATTTTTGTTTTGCCATGTGACCCAATGATTATACAAATCTATATAGGGTTTGGCATCATCAAAAGTAACAGAATATTAGCATGCATGCATATTTAGGATATAAAAGAGAAGTATCTTGTTGTGCCAGAGTGTTCCTAACTCCTGAATGGATATAAAACAATATGGTCTACGGATCAGGTAAAA
This sequence comes from Oophaga sylvatica, assembly GCA_033576555.1. Lineage (NCBI taxonomy): Eukaryota > Metazoa > Chordata > Amphibia > Anura > Dendrobatidae > Oophaga > Oophaga sylvatica. Next base: position 558,183,806 of record JARQOD010000001.1, on the reverse strand, counting down.
TCGAGGGTCCGCATGTCTATATTTTATACAATTTGAGTGGGCAAGGGTGGGATTTAGAGATTAGCCCATTCATGAAAGTTTTGGGAGCTGAGAACCTTCAGGAGTTGTTAACCATGCTTTGAGGTCGATTGAATGCCATGTCACTCAGGCAGCCAATCACTGCTGTCAAGCGCAATGGAAAGCAACACACGGTTGGTCCTGTGGCCAGCAGCACAGGAGGGGTAAGGGTAAAACATGAATATATTAGATTATGTTTTACTATTTGGAGCAAGTTTGAAGTTTTCTTTAAGGATTGGAAAACCACCTTCAGTTAGGAATCGGATCAATCAAACAGGGCACAATATGGAATAATGTGCGTTGTTATACACAGTAACTTACAAACGTGGTTCTCTCTGGCATCTATGTACATGGGCAAGTATTACTCTAATTTGGGTCTAATGTGTAGTTTATTGGGTGCAATATAGGCTCATTGTAGGACTGCAAACACACAATTTGGTTCTTTGCAGGTAGAATATGGTACTTTATGCAAAGTATATGGCTGTGTGCAGGCACAGAATCGCACTGTCCTATGAAAACAAACTATGGGACTATTGTGGCATGGTATGGCGGTCTCTGGCCACTGTTTAGCATAATATAGTACTATATGGACATTGGACAACAACAACTTTTTAATGTGCTGGTATTGTTGTGGTTACAATTAAAGAAATATTCTCAATTTGTCTCTGGAGCAGGTCAGAGCTATGTTGCTCTTTACTTCTTTGTTTCTGATAGGATAGGCTGAGTTATAGTATTAGTAGAACTATAAAGTTCTGCTGTAACACATTCAGCTATTAGTGATTTTTTTATAATGTACACTGCTATCACTGTATTTACGGTACATATAGAGATAATGGCACTTGAACAAGCACATAGCTCAGGATAGTCAGAGCTGTGATTAGGAGAACTGCTCTTGGAGAAGCTAGTGCTATAGATTGGTGATTTTGCAAGTAGAGATGGGCGAACCCGAACAGTAAAGTTCGGCATCCAGACCGAACACCTATGACCTATGACCCGACATGAAATGACACTTGGTGTACATAGGGTTAACCATGTCTTTTCATGTCCTTTGCTATCTAATTTGCACAAACAATTAAATCAGACTATGTGTGCAAAATTTCACACCTGTAGGGGTTAATTAAAGGTGTAAATTCGTAGCAAAAAAGTCGTTTTTTTACAACGAATTTACACCTTTAATTAACCCCTACAGGTGTGAAATTTTGCACACATAGACTGATTTAATTGTTTGTGCAAATCAGATAGCAAACGACATGAAAAGACATGGTTAACCCTATGTACACCAAGTGTCATTTCATGTCGGGTGCTTCTGTCTTTTCACTGAAGCCGGCTTTACCGGGCAATTGAATCAGAGGATATTTTACTATGTAGAAGTGTATAAACTATACATATATGTATATATATATGTCACAATGACATGTATATATATATATGTATTCTATGTGTGTATATTTAGTGTTTACAAGGAAAGAATGGGGTTTTTTTAGTTGCGATATTTTGTTCCCATAGACTTACATGGGACTTCCGGTATCGGTAATCGGGTATCGCCGATATTTTAGTGATATCGGCGATACCATTCCGATTCCGATACTTTAGGATATCGGAAAGTATCGCTCAACTCTAGTCATGAAATGTGCTGGTATGAGATTAGATAACAGCAAAAGGTTATAATGTGAAAAACCAAAAAGCACTCCACTCTTAAGCAAAAAAATTATTATAATAAATGGACTCATCAGGGGGAAGCATTTGATATGGTATTAAATGGATGATGGTGAACAAAAATCTGAATTGGTGTGGTTATTTTTGTCAAAAGGAAAAAATTAGTTGGAAGGATAGCTGTATATAGAAACCACCTTTTGTCCCTCAAAACAATCTATATACTGTTCCCTACCTGTCAGTGGAGGTTGGCACCCTGGGATAGAAAACGAGAGTGGCGCCCCCACTCCTCGACGGCTCACCCTAGTCTAACCCTGGGTGGCCCTAGCCGTGTAACAAAGATGGGGGAAAAGGATAGAAAAGAACAACATCAACGATGTATATAGTACATTTGTGGATAATGGGATGATGTACCCCATATCAATTATTCAATTGAAATATATGAAAGTCTTGTTGCAAAAAATTAAATCCAATGAGATCATAGAAAACAACTATATGTGAGTGTCTCATTGAGTCCTAAAGGTGATTGTGTCTTAAGGCGAAAAATCCATTTAGTTTCACATTGTAGCAGGGCCCGATCCCAGTCACCCCCTCTCTTCGGTACATGGATTCTGTAAATTCCTATAAATGTTAGTTCACAGCCCTTTTTCTAGCCACAGGTGTTTCTCTTTTCATGGCTATATCTCTTAAGTGTTCACCCACTCGTCTTCTAAATTCACGTTTTGCTTTGCCTATGTACCCAAGGTCACAAAGGCAAACAGCTCTATATATCACCCCTTTTGTTCGACAATTGATGAAAAATCTGGTATGCATTCCCGTTGACATTGCTTCTGAATTTTGAACCTGTTTGAATTACTGGACATGCGACACAGCCACTGCATCTATAACATCCTTTAAGGTTGTTGGATAACCAAGTCTCTTTCCTTTGTTGGATGTAATGACTGTGTACTAGCCTGTCTCCTATTGATTTCCCTTTTTGAAATGTAATACTGGGATGTGGCCCCACTAATTCTCCAATGTCCTCATCCATATGTAAAATGGACCAATGTTTTTGTAAGATGGTCTGACGTTGTTGTGCCCCATTATTATAAGTGGTGATGAAACGACACACCGTGCTTTCGTCCTTCTTAGGAGCTGGTACCAGTAGACTGTTTCTATTAACTCTTTTAGATTCTCGATAGGCTTTTTTTAAAATACCATCAGGATAGCCTCTGTCCAAGAAACGCATTCTCAGGTCAGCGGCTTGGATCTGGAAATCATGTTCCAAAGAACAGTTCCTTTGTAATCTCAGATATTGCCCTTTTAGGATGCCCCTCTTGAGTGGGACTGGATGGTGACTGTCCCATCGGAGAAGGGCATTAGTAGAAGTAGGTTTTCTATATGTTTTGAAACAAGATGACCATTGGGTAATTTCTGTATCAGAATATCCAGAAAAGGTAGTTTCATTCTCATGAAATTCAAAGGTACATGACCATCCTAAATCATCGTTATTGAGTTTAGTTACAAAAGTTTTGAGATCAGTGGCGTCCCCGTTCCAAATCAATATCATACCATCGATGTAACGGGACCAAAATGATATCTTTGTCTGCTCTTCCACCTTTAGGACTCAATGAGACACTCACATATAGTTGTTTTCTATGATCTCATTGGATTTAATTTTTTCCAACCAGACTTTCATATATTTCAATTGAATAATTGATATGGGGTACATCATCGCATTATCCACAAATGTACTATATACACCATTGATGTTGTTCTTTTCTATCCTTTTCACCCATCTTTGTTACACGGCTAGGGCCACCCAGGGTTAGACTAGGGTGAGTGTTATGTTATGGTAGCTGAAGAGGCAGGAGCAAAAACCGCATAGGCAGCCTAATACCAGAGAGGTTGGAAACTAATAGGTTGCAGACCCCTAAACTAACCGCACAACTAGATGCAGCCTTGGAGCGTACCTACGGTGGTCCTAAACGCCTCGGCACAGCCAGAGAGATAGCTATCCCAGAAGATGGAAAGAGGAAAGCTAACTGCCCTGGAGTAGACCCCAAAAGAGTAAGAAGCCCCCAAACATATAATGGCGGTTAGACAAGATGAAAATACGAACACAGACAGAAAATAGATTGAGCAAACATTGGGGCCCAAAACTGTCTAGATAGGACAGCACAGGAGAGAATACTGTCTGCAACCCAGAAAAACCCTAGGAAAAACTCCAACACTTCTGAATCCAAAAACATACTGAGACCACACGTTCTCGACCACCTATATCAGATCTCTGGTGTGGACACGTAGCTACCCAGCAGAAAAATATCACAAGAACTGAGCAAATGAACAAATACAAAAAACGAACGGAGACCAGCCAAAGCCCCCCATAGGGGACCCGGCTGAAGACAAAAAGCAATGCAGCAAAAAGCAAGGAATTTAAACCACAGTAAAAAAACTGAAAGAGACTTATCTGAACGCAAGCAGGAGACAGCAGGAAAGCAAGCTGAATTCCAAACTAAACCAAGAAGCACAATTGATCACCGGCGAGGATCATGGGAGATCAGCTCACTTATATCAGGCCAGTCAGTACCACCTGACCCCCACTCGTTATCTGCGGGTGTAGGACTTTTGGTATTCAACATAGGTTCAATACCCTCAGCAACCACCAGAGGGAGCTTCAGCCCGAAGTCATCTCCAAAACGTTAACAACAGTACCCCCCCTTGAGGAGGGGTCACCGAACCCTCACTTGTGCCACCAGGATGATCAGGATGAGCTCGGTGATAGGCACGACCAGTCTTTCAGCATGAATGTCAGAAGCAAACACCCACAAATTGTCCTCCTGACCATAGCCTTTCCACTTCACCCAGTACTGGAGTCTCCGCCTGGCCAAACGAGAATCCAATATCTTCTCAACCACATACTTCAAATTGCCCTCAACCAAAACAGGATCAGTAGGCGCAGCCTAGATTTGTGAAATACGTTGTGAATCTTGAATGTTCCTGGAAGAAGCAAACGGAAGGAAACGGGATTAATAATCTCCACGATCTTATAAGGTCCAATGAACCTTGGCTTAAATTTTGGAGACGCGACCCTCATAGGGATATTTTTTGAGGATAACCAAACCAAGTCACCCTCTTTAAATCGAGGACCATCAGTCCTATGTCGACTGGCAAACCGCTGGGCCTTCTCCTGAGAGAGAGACAGCTTATCCACTACTTGATACCAAATCAGCTGCATTCTCTCCACAATAGAGTCAACACCAGGACAGACAGAAGCCTCCACCTGCCCTTAAGAAAATCGAGGATGAAACCCGAAATTGCAGAAAAATGGAGACATCAAGGTGGCAGAACTAGCCCTATTATTCAAAGCAAACTCAGCCAAAGGCAAAAAAGAGACCCAGTCATCTTGATCAGCAGACACAAAACATCTCAAATAAGTCTCCAAGGTCGGGTTTGTTCTCTCAGTTTGTCCATTGGTCTGAGAGTGGAACGCAGAGGAACAAGACAGCTGAACTCCCAGTTTGGAACAAAATGTCCTCCAAAATCTGGAAACAAACTGGACTCCTCTGTGAGACACAACGTTCTCTGGAACGGCGAGATAGCGGAAAGAACCACACCCTCCTTCAGAATAACAGCAGGCTCAGTTACCTCAGGAGAATCCAGAAAGAAACTCCTCGAGAGGGCATCCGCCTTAACAATCTTAGTGCCTGGGAGAAAAGAGACCACAAAATTAAAACGTGTGAAAAACAAGGCCCACCTGGCCTGTCTAGGAATAAGTCGATTGGCTGATTCAAAATAAACCAGGTTCTTATGATCCGTGAGGACCACCACCTGATGCTTGGCTCTTTCCAGCCAATGTCTCCACTCCTCAAAAGCCCACTTCATGGCCAATAACTCCCAATTACCCACATCATAATTACGTTCCGCTGGGGAAAATTTTCGAGATAAAAAGGCACAAGGGTTAATCTTAGAGGTCTCCGGATCCCTTTGGGACAAAACGGTTCCTGCACCAATCTCAGAAGCATCAACCTCCACCTGAAATGGTAGAGAAACTGTCATGGGTGCATCGCCACGAAGATCGTCGCGATTGCACATTCTGACTTCTCACAGCTGAGCTGCTGTTTCTTTGTGTTTGGTAATGAGAGAGTTAATTTTACCTAGCTCTTTGCTAAGACTAGGTCCAGCCTCGCCCGGCTGCTTTTGATTATGTTCTAATTAGTTTCCTTTATATTCCTGCCAGTCTGCTTGTTAGATGCCGGTGAAAGCATTCATGTAGTCTAGCAGACTGGATTGGTTCTGAGAATATTTAAGCTAAGAGTTCATTAGTTGTTTTTACTCTTATAGCTTATAGTTTATCTCTGAGACCTTAGGTGTTCCTACTGTGTGTGAGGTGTTGTATGTAAGACTTTATTTACTTTATTTCTTGTCTTTCTTGTATGTCTTTCTGTTCATTTAACCGTTACCTGTTCATTCCCTTTGGTGGTATTCAGGGTCCTTCTTAGGACTAGAATACAGTTGGCAGGGATTGATAGGAGACAGGGTTTACGCTGGTGGCCTGGACCTCTGTACCTTTAACAGTACCTCCAGGTTGAGGGATTAGTTAGGACCCCAGTTTAGGGTCAGCTTAGACCCCGGTCACCCTCTAGCCGGAGACAGCGTATTACGGATTCCGTTTAGACCCACTGGACATTCTGTCAGGTAAATCTATGTTATCATATATCTATGCGCATGTTATATAGGATGTTGCCCTTTTGATATAGATTACTGACATCACATATATATATCTGCTATACAGCGTGACATTTTCACCGGCCAAACTAAAGATTCTCCCCAGCTGTCATGGATCCAGTAGCCCAGCTGGCCCGACAGTTGCAGGGGTTGTCCATGGAATTTGCAGACATTAAGTCCAAGGTTTTGTCCCCCCCGGAGCAAACCAGATCTGAACCTAAGGTTGCTCTCCCGGACAGGTTCACTGGTGGGCGGGACAAATTTTTTACTTTCCGGGAGGCATGTAAATTGTACTTTCGGCTGCGGCCTCGGTCATCTGGGAGTGAAGAGCAGAGGGTGGGAATTGTTATCTCGCTCTTACAAGGGGACCCTCAATCTTGGGTGTTCTCTATTCCTCCAGGCTCCCCAGATCTCCAGTCAGTGGATCGATTTTTTACTGCCCTGGGTCTGGTATATGATGATCCGGATCGAGTCTCCCTTGCTGAAACAAGGTTACGTAAAATACGGCAAGGAAATCGTCCAGCGGAGGAATATTCTTCTGAGTTCCGTAGATGGGCAACAGATACTCAGTGGAATGACCCAGCTCTTAGGAGCCAGTTTTGTCAAGGGTTGTCTGACAAATTAAAAGATGTGTTGGCTCAGTATGATTCTCCTCCATCACTGGAGGCTGCTATGGCCCTCGCTATTCGCATTGATAGACGACTTCGGGGAAGACGCGAGGTAACTCCGCCTCCCGTGATGACTCCACCTACTACTAAAGTCCCTTATACTGAGGTTCCCCTGGTCTGTTCTGAGGAACCCATGCAGTTGGGAGGGACATCTTTTTGTAGGAGGAATCAGCGGTGCGCCGCAAGACTAGAAGGTGTTTCTTTTGCGGGAGAGAGGGACATTTTGTTGGGGGGTGTCCATCCCGGACCTCTTTGAGCCAAGGAGTTAACCTGGGAGTGTTATTTCGTCCCCAAATCCCTCTCAGTTTCTCGTGCCTGCGGAGGTGGTGATTGGTACTAGAACTGAGAGGATTTCTGTTTTTCTTGATAGTGGGTCCGGGGCTAATCTGGTGGACGCTCGGTTTGCCCAGGTGCATGGTATGCAACTGAGTGTATTGGCCAAACCGGTCCCTATACTCTCTATTGATTCTAGACCTCTTGGTCAAGGTAGCTTGGTACAAGCTGTTCATAACATAGATCTTCGAGTAGGGGCAATACATAAAGAGCAATTGTCTTGTTATGTGTTGGAGGGTCTACCTACTCCTATTGTGTTGGGACTTCCTTGGTTGGCTAAACATAACCCAGTGATTGATTGGCAATCCAGAAAGATAAGCCAGTGGGGTGAATTTTGCAGGAATAACTGCATGAGCACTGTCATCGGTGCGGTTGTGCCTAGGACTTTGCCTCCTTTTCTGGAGGACTTTGGGGAGATGTTCTCAGAGGAGGGGTGTAGAGAGTTACCTCCTCATCGCGCATATGACTGCTCAATAAAGTTGCTTCCTGATGCCTTATCTCGTACTTTCCCAGGGGCCGGGAAGACGGATGATCCGGTTCCTATTCCTCAGGAGGGAGTTGTTGTGTCAGCTGTATGCTCTGAGCTTGAGGGGGAGGTATTGGGGGCTCAGGGGGACGCCCCTGTGGGACTTCCAGGGAGACTGATAGTTCCAGATCGCTTAAGACTGAAGGTTACGGGGAACCGTTACAAACGGATGGCTGATAGGAGGAGAGTTTCTGGTCTAGATCTGAAGGTGAACGATCTGGTTTGGTTGTCTACCAGGAATATAAAACTTAAAGTTTCCTCCTGGAGGTTGGTCCCAGATTCATCGGGCCGTACAGGATCAGTTCCATAATTAATCCTGTGGCATTTCGTCTGGACCTCCCTCCTACGTTTAAAATTCATAATGTGTTTCACAAGTCATTACTTAAAAAGTATGTGGCACCAGTCATACCGTCACCTCTACCTCCGCCTTCAGTGGTGGTCAATGATAACGTGGAATATCATGGGTCGAAAATCATTGACTCACGTCTCAGTCGCCGATCCCCTCAGTACTTGGTTCATTGGAGGGGGTATGGTCCTGAGGAGAGGACGTGGGTCCCTGCGTCTGATGCTAACGCAGATCGATTGGTTCGGACCTTTCACACAACTTACCCAGACAGACCTGGTCATGAGGGTCCGGAGGCCCCTCGTAGAAGGGGGGGTACTGTCATGGGTGCATCGCCACGAAGATCGTCGCGATTGCACATTCTGACTTCTCACAGCTGAGCTGCTGTTTCTTTGTGTTTGGTAATGAGAGAGTTAATTTTACCTAGCTCTTTGCTAAGACTAGGTCCAGCCTCGCCCGGCTGCTTTTGATTATGTTCTAATTAGTTTCCTTTATATTCCTGCCAGTCTGCTTGTTAGATGCCGGTGAAAGCATTCATGTAGTCTAGCAGACTGGATTGGTTCTGAGAATATTTAAGCTAAGAGTTCATTAGTTGTTTTTACTCTTATAGCTTATAGTTTATCTCTGAGACCTTAGGTGTTCCTACTGTGTGTGAGTGTTGTATGTAAGACTTTATTTACTTTATTTCTTGTCTTTCTTGTATGTCTTTCTGTTCATTTAACCGTTACCTGTTCATTCCCTTTGGTGGTATTCAGGGTCCTTCTTAGGACTAGAATACAGTTGGCAGGGATTGATAGGAGACAGGGTTTACGCTGGTGGCCTGGACCTCTGTACCTTTAACAGTACCTCCAGGTTGAGGGATTAGTTAGGACCCCAGTTTAGGGTCAGCTTAGACCCCGGTCACCCTCTAGCCGGAGACAGCGTATTACGGATTCCGTTTAGACCCACTGGACATTCTGTCAGGTAAATCTATGTTATCATATATCTATGCACATGTTATATAGGATGTTGCCCTTTTGATATAGATTACTGACATCACATATATATATCTGCTATACAGCGTGACAGAAACATCAGGTTGGCACTTAACAGGAGCAGAAGTGAATCTCCGCTTAAGCTCCTGAAACGCAGAAACTGCCTCAGGAGACCAATTCACTACATCAGAACCCTTCTTGGTCAAATCAGTCAGTGGCTTCACAATACCAGAGAAATTAGCTATAAATTTACTATAAAAATTAGCAAAACCCAAAAATCTCTGAAGAGCCTTCAATGTAGTGGGTTGAACCCAATCACAAATGGCCTGAACTTTGACCGGATCCATTTCAATAACAGACGGAGACAAAATGAATCCCAGAAATGAAACCTTCTGTACGCAAAAAGACATTTTGATCCCTTCACATACAATGCGTTTTCTCTCAAAATCCGGAATACAGTCCGAACATGTTCCACATGAGAATCACAGTCATTGGAAAAAATCAAGATATCGTCCAAATAAACAATCGAAAATTTATCCACGAAATCCCGGAAAATATCGTTCATAAAGGATTGGAAGACGGAAGGGGCATTAGTGAGCCCAAAAGGCATCACTAGGTACTCAAAATTCCCCTCTGGGGTATTAAACGCCGTCTTCCATTCATCTCCGTGCTTGATGCGAATAAGATTATACGCCCCCTGAGGTCAAACTTGGTAAACCAACAAGCACCCTTCACTCTGGAAAATAGGTCAGAAATTAAGGGTAACGGATATTGATATTTAACAGTGATCTTATTCAGGAGACGATAATCAATACACGGCCTCAATGAGCCATCCTTCTTGGCCACAAAGAAAAAGCCGGCGCCCAAAGGTGAAAAGGATGGTCTGATATGACCCTTCTCTAAAGACTCTTTGATATAAGATCGCATGGCCTCATGCTCAGGTACAGATAAATTAAAGAGCCGACCCTTGGGAAATTTACAACTGGGTACTAAGTCAATAGCGCAATCATAACTCCTATGAGGAGGTAAGGATGCAGACTTACTCTCACTAAACACATCATAAAAATCAGTCAAATAGTCAGGAACATCCTGAGACTGGGGGAGGCAGAAAAAACATCTTGAGACTGGGGGGGGCAGAAAAAACAGGAGTGTCAGTACGAACACATTGACAGCCCCAACTGGTCACAGACACAGACTTCCAATCCAAAACAGGATTGTGAGTCTGTAACCAAGGAAACCCCAGTACAACAATGTCATGTAAATTATGTAACACCAAAAATTTGCAATTCTCTTGGTGGTCCGGGTCAACCTGCATTATCACCTGGGTAGAAAAGTGGGGTTTATTCTCCGCCAAGGGGTAGAATCAATGCCCAGCAAAGGAATAGACTTCAGCAGGGGTATCATAGAAAAACCACAACGCTTGGCAAAATCAAAATCCATCAGGTTTATAGCTGCCCCTGAATCAACAAAAGCCTGAGCTGAAAATGTGGACATGGATCAAATCAAGGTAACAGTCAACAGAAATTTAGTCTGAACACTACCCAAAACAACTGAGAGCGCAAAACGTCTTCCCCGCTTGGGGCAGACGGAAATAGCATGAGAAGCGTCACCACAATAGTAGCACAACTTATTACGCTTACGAAATTCATGACGCTGTGACCCAGAAGTCAGTTCATCACACTGCATGGGCTCAGGGGCTGGCCCGCAAGGCATCACAATCTCACGCATATTTCTACGCTCGCGCAGACGTCTGTCAACTTGAATAGCTAATGACATAGAGTCATTGAGACCAGAGGGAACAGGGAATCCCACCATAACATCCTTTACAGTCTCTGCCAGACCCTTCCAAAAAAGAGCTGCCAGAGCATCATCATTCCATTTAGTAAGGACTGCCCACTTTCTGAATTTCTGACAATACAGCTCAGCGGCTTCATGACCCTGATTCAGTGCCAACAAGGTTTTTTCAGCATGATCAGTAACATTAGGTTCATCGTACAATAACCCCAGAGCCTGAAAAAACACATCAACATCATTCAAAACAGGATCCCCAGGTGTCAGCGAAAAGGCCCAATCCTGAGGGTCACCGCGCAACAGGGAGATGACAATTTGAACCTGCTGCGTTGTGTTCTCTGAGGATTTAGGCTTCAAAGCAAAAAACAACTTACAGTTATTTTTAAAATTCAAAAACTTAGACCGATTCCCCAAAAATAAATCCGGCAGAGTGATCCTAGGTTCCAAAGCAGGCAACCCAGCAAGATAGATAGCAATACTCCGAACTTCAGCAGCAAGCTGCTCCACACGATCGGACAAATGCTTGACCTCCATTGTGGAAAAAAATCCTCCTCAGCCCCAGAGAAAAAGAGGGAAAAAATGCAACAAATAGTAAAGGAAAAAAAATAAAAAATTTCTGACAACTCTGACAACTTTTTTTTTTTCCTTTACTATTTTTCCCTTCTATTGAGTACCATAGAATTTTCAGTATGGCCGGTGATTCTGTTATGTTATGGTAGCTGAGGAGGCAGGAGCAAAAAACCGCATATGCAGCCTAACACCAGAGAGGTTGGAAACTAATAGGTTGCAGACCCCTAAACTAAACGCACAACTAGAAGCAGCCGTGAAGCGTACCTACGGTGGTCCTAGACGCCTTGGCACAGCCGGAGAGATAGCTATCCCTGAAGATGGAAAGAGGAAAGCTAACTGCCCCGGAGTAAACCCTAAAAGAGTAGGAAGCCCCCAAACATATAATGGCGGTTAGACAAGGTGAAAATACGAACACAGACAGAAAATAGATTGAGCAAACGCTGGGGCCCAAAACTGTCTAGATAGGTCAGCACAGGAGAGAATACTTTCTGCAACCCAGAAAAACCCTAGGAAAAACTCCAACACTTCTGAATCCAAAAACACTGAGACCACACGGTCTCGACCACCTATATCAGATCTCTGGTGTGGACACGTAGCTACCCAGCAGAAAAATATCACAAGAACTGAGCAAATGAACAAATACAAAAAACGAATGGAGACCAGCCAAAGCCCCCCATAGGGGACCCGGCTGAAGACAAAACGCAATGCAGCAAAAAGCAAGGAATTCAAACCACAGTAAAAAAAACTGAAAGAGACTTATCTGAACGCAAGCAGGAGACAGCAGGAAAGCGAGCTGAATTCCAAACTAAACCAGGAAGCACAATTGATCACCGGCGAGGATCATGGGAGATCAGCTCACTTATATCAGGCCAGTCAGTACCACCTGACACCCACTCGTTATCTGCGGGTGTAGGACTCTTGGTATTCAACATAGGTTCAATACCCTCAGCAACCACCAGAGGGAGCTTCAGCTCCGAAGTCGTCTCCAAAACGTTCACAACAGGTGAGCCGTCGAGGAGTGGGGGCTCCACTCTTGTTTTCTATCCTAGGGTGCCAACCTCCACTGACAGGTAGGGAACAGTATATAGATTGTTTTGAGGGACAAAAGGTGGTTTCTATATACATCTATCCTTCCAACTAATTTTTTCCTTTTGACAAAAATAACCACACCAATTCTCCTTCATGTTCACCATCATCCATTTAATGCCATATGAAATGCTTCCCCCTGATGAGTCCATTTATTATAATAATTTTTTTGCTTAAGAGTGGAGTGCTTTTTGGTTTTTCACATTATAACCTTTTGCTGTTATCTAATCTCTAATCTCATACCAGCACACGTCATGACCCATTTCTTTTTGGGTCTTTCCTCCTTTTTGGAGACATTATGAGGATCCTTTACCCTTATGGTAAATGCCTCTCACTGAGGGAAGTGAAAGGGATTGAAATAAAATTTGGAGCATTCTTTCAGATAGCGCAGAACTGAATGGCTGCGCCGTAAACAAAAGATGAAGCTCATAACGTTCGGCATTAAATGCCAATCAATATGGTGGTAAATCCGCCCCAATATGACGTCCGTGATATATGATCGCCCCCTCTCTGAGATTAGGTTTGCGGCCGATAACCGGATATGACGTCGTGCGGCTCAGCCGCGTTCCAACAAACGGATGTTACATCATAATCTTGATACCAGAAGTGACACATGAGGTTCCAGCATGCGTCCGATTGCGAGACGCATGGTAATGACGTCTGCATGCCGCCAACACATGGATCGTTGGGCGGTCTATTTAAACTGAACATACTGGACAATCGGGTATGCCTTCTATCCCCTGTTTTTCTTGATGGATCTTTATCTATATTCTCCATCATAACTCATATTACCTTCGCCTGATGAGTTATCCTAACGAAACGTGTCGGGAAGTATCTATTATGGGGTTATAATATTAAAGGCTTTACATCCATTCCTTTTGTGGGGTATTATTCAAATGAAGGTAAAAGCCTTCCCCCTCTAGTAATAGGAAATGGTGGCCCTCCAAGGCTGGACAGATAAAACAAACGAGGTGAGATTGTTCCATTACTAATAATTTCAGAGCATTATATGGTATGGATGGTTATATTCTTCCTCACAATATTGAATTGTCTTAGAAGCATCACTATTTGAGGATTCACAACTGTGATGCCTATGCTGAGCAAAACCTTTGAAAAATAATTGATTTTTGGATCAGTTTTCCCTGTTTTTGTTTACTGTATGTGTTGTATGTCTTATTTTGGTATCTTCTTGGATAGTTTTTAATTATATCTACTGTAATAAATTTGTATTTTAATAATTAGTCCTACCCTGCTTTTCTGATATGTTCTCTAAAGGGGTTAACTAGTGGGGCAGTTTTATAGATTGGGTCGTTACAGACACAGTGATACCAAATATGTGTACTTTTATTATTTAGATTTTTTTAATTCAAATATTTATTTAGTGACAGAATAAATATTGATTTTTTTAAATTATTTTTTATTATTTTTTTAAAATATTTTTACAATTATTTAAAATATTTTTTTTTATTTAATTCTTACTTTTACACTTTGTCCCACTTTGGGACATTGATTTTGTGCAGGCTGATCGCTTCTATAGCATGCAGATGAAGCAGCATCTGCATGCTACAGAAGCTGTCAGCACTGCAGCTTCTATGAACTAACCTGTGAAACTTCTTGACTTGCACTGCGCATGACAGGAAGTTTCACAGCTTTGGAGACCTGGATGTCTTCATGAAGACAACCGGTCTCCATGTCAGCGATCGGGATCCCGCAGCTTGCCGCGGGGCATCCGATCCAAAGGCAGAGGGGCTGTCAGCCCCTGTGCCGGCTTTGGAACGCTGCGATCATGTTTGCTCGCAGTGTTCCGAGGGTTAAAGTGCCGGGAGTGGTCTGTGACGCATATGACGTAGTGTAACGATAATGTAAAGTGTCATGTATTTTTCCCCATTATCATACCTACTGTACCATACCAAAATCTTCTATTCACATACTGAACTCTGCTATGCCAGTAGGTGAGAGTTTGACCCCCCTGTTCTGTTCCCTTTGCCTGTCAAGCCTGCAAATTTCTGCTCACTCACAGCCTGCACACACACTCAGTGTAACCCGAGACCCCAGTGAGTGATTTCCCTCTTCACAGCAGGGAGCTTCTTTATCCTCCCATGTGCTCTGACTTCCCATAGACAATAATGAGAATCTAATAATTTGGTCATAACGCGATGTGAGGTTGTGATAGAAAAATAAAAACTACATATCCGGGACATTCTTCGACGGGTCTATTTAGCATGTGTTTTTCCCAGTTCTAGCTTCAGAGAAATCCGAGAAGTGGATTCCTGCGCAGCCGGGGCAGCCCGATGCTTCGTGTTTGGTTTTGAATGAACGCCAGCAACAAACTGAATAAGATGATACTATGTGCGTTTCTATACTAGGTACCCTCGGCAAATTACGATCGTTATAAGTTTTTAGAACCAAACCTGTAACTCTGAGCTAGGGGAGGGCGCTAGTAAACCAGCCCTTTAGTCATGTCACAAGCCAGAGATTTAAGTCACCTTTACTCAGGACAGCCTTCATTCTGCCTGAGAAACTGCTGCAAACAGACCTTCTGATACATTGTGACATCTGGCTCCTCCCATCAGCCTGGTTTTGCCTAAGATGATCTAAGCAATATGTGAGTTTATTTCTTTTCTTAATCCCCTTTTATTTGTGATTGCATTGTACATATTCTAATTGTCTCAATTTGTAAAATCCTTTTTATACCTTCTGTAAAAACTGCCTACCGTTTTGGAGTAAAATATAAAATTACTAGTTCCTCTCTATGCTCTATAACAAATTTGCACGTGCCTGAAGTGAATTACGCTACTGTTATGTTTCGGTAGCTGAGGAGAACAGGAACAACAGCAGGGCAGCTGAACACCTGAGATGTTGGTAACTGATGGGTTGCAGATTCCTAAACTAACGACACAACTAGAGGTAGCCGTGGAGCGTTCCTACGTTGATCCTAGACGCCTCGTCACAGCCTGAGAGATAACTACACCTAAAGGCAGAAAGATGAAAGCTATCTGCCCCGGAGCAGATCCCCAAAGAAAATAGGAAGCCCCCAAACATATAATGGCGGTTAGACAAGATGAAAATACAAACATAGGCAGAAAATAGACTGAGCAAACGCTGGGGCCACAAGCTGACTAAATAGGATAGGACAGGAGAGATTACTTTCTGCAACCCAGAAAACCCTACAAAAATCCAACAATTCTGATTACAAAAATACTGAGATCACACGATCTCGCCACCCACTAAATCAGATCTCAGTGTGAACAAAAACCAAGCCGCAGCCGCTGAAAAAACAGGAAAAAGCAAATGAGCAAATAACAGTGGCTGCAGAAAAACTGTGAGAAGCTCAGGCCCCAGGAGGGGACCTGGCTGACCTCCACAAAAGTGCAAAAAGCAAGCACAAAAAGAAAAGCAAAAAATATCTTATCTGAAAGCAGGAGATGCAGGCAAGACTCCAGCAAACTTCCAAATGAACCAGGAACCACAATTGAGACAAGAACAATTGATCACCGGCAACCATCATGGGAGGGAACGTCCCTTATATCAGACCAATCCGTGATTCCAGATTGCCACTCCTCGCTGAAAGGTTCAGTACTGTCTGTAACCACCAGAGGGAGCCTCTGCTCAGAAACCATCTCTAGCACATTCATAACAGTACCCCCCCCTTGAGGAGGGGTCACCGAACCCTCACTTGTGCAACCAGGCCGATCAGGATGAGCTCGGTGATAGGCACGGATCAGTCTCCTAGCATGGATGTCCGAAGCAAACACCCAGGAATTGTCCTCCTGACCATAACCTCTCTACTTAACCAAATACTGGAGTTTCTGTCTAGAAAAACGAGAATCCAATATTTTCTCAACCACATACTCCAGATTGCCCTCAACCAAAACAGGGTCAGGAGGCGCAGCCATAGGAACCACTGGCTCGACAAACCTCTTCAATAAGGACTTGTGGAACATGTTATAGATCTTAAATGTCCCTGGAAGAAGCAAACGGAAGGAAACAGGATTAATAATCTCCATGATCTTATAAGGTCCAATGAACCTGGGCTTAAACTTTGGAGATGCAACCCTCATAGGGATATTTCTTGAGGACAACCAAACCAAGTCCCCCACTTTAAACCGAGGACCATCAGTCCTATGCCGGTTGGCAAACCGTTGGGCCTTCTCCTGAGAGAGAGACAACCTCTCCACTACCTGGTCCCAAATCTGCTGCATTCGCTCCACAACAGAGTCAACACCCAGACAGACAGAAGCCTCCGCAGGTCCCGAAGAAAATCGAGGGTGAAACCCAAAATTGCAGAAAAATGGAGACATCAAGGTGGCAGAGCTAGCCCTATTATTAAGAGCAAACTCAGCCAAAGGCAAAAAAGAGACCCAGTCATCTTGATCAGCAGACACAAAACATCTCAAATAAGTCTCCAAGGTCTGGTTTGTTCTCTCGGTTTGTCCATTGGTCTGAGGATGAAAAGCAGAGGAGAAAGATAATTTAACACCAAGTTTAGAACAAAATGTCCTTCAAAATCTGAAAACAAACTGGACTCCTCTGTCAGACACAATGTTCTCCGGAATGCCATGTAACCGAACCACGTGCTGAAGGAACAAAGGCACCAATTCGGAGGAGGAAGGTAACTTAGGTAATGGCACAAGATGTATCATCTTGGAAAACCTATCACAGATTACACAGATAACGGTCATTCTCTAAGAAACAGGGAGGTCGGAAATGAAATCCATAGAGATATGGGTCCATGGCCTCTTGGGCACAGGAAATGGCATTAACAAACCACTAGAGCGAGAGCAAGGCTTGGAGTGAGAGCAAGTCCCACAGGACTGCACAAATTCCCTGACGTCACGAGACAAAGTAGGCCACCAAAAGAACCGACTCACAAAGCCTCTGGTACCAAAAATCCCGGGATGACCAGCCAACATGGAATAATGAATCTCAGACATCACACTCTTCTTCCACTGGTCTGGGACAAACAATTTCCCAATAGGGCAGCGCTCAGGTTTATCCTCCTGACACCCTTCCAAGGCCAGTCTCAAATTGGGCGAGATGGCGGAAAGAACTACACCCTCTTTCAAAATAACAGTAAGATCAGATAACTCAGGAGAGTCCGCAAGGAAACTCCTCGAGAGGGCATCCGCCTTAACATTCTTAGTGCTAGGAAGAAAGGAAACCACAAAATTAAAACGTGTGAAAAACAAGGCCCACCTGGCCTGTCTAGGATTGAGTCGCTTGGCAGATTCCAGATAGACCAGATTCTTATGGTCCGTAAGGACCACCACCTGATGTTTGGCTCCTTCCAGCCAATGTCTCCACTCTTCAAAGGCCCACTTCATGGCCAATAACTCCCGATTACCCACGTCATAATTACGTTCAGTAGGAGAAAATTTTCGAGAGAAAAAGGCACAAGGGTTACTTTTAGAGGTCTCTGGATCTTTTTGGGACAAAACGGCACCTGCCCCAATTTCAGAGGCATCAACCTCCACCTGAAATGGCAGAGAAACATCAGGCTGCCGTAGAACAGGAGCAGAAGTGAATCTCTGCTTAAGTTCCTGAAATGCAGAGACTGCCTCAGGAGGCCAATTCACCACATCAGAACCCTTTCTGGTCAAATCAGTTAATGGTTTAACAATACCGGAAAAATTACCAATAAATTTACGATAAAAATTGGCAAAACCCAAAAATCTCTGAAGAGCCTTTAATGAAGTAGGTTGGACCCAATCACAGATGGCCTGAACCTTGACCGGGTCCATTTCAATAACAGACGGAGACAAAATGAATCCCAGAAATGAGATCCTCTGTACGCCAAAAAGACACTTTGATCCCTTCACATACAGTGCATTCTCTCTCAAAATCTGGAACACAGTCCGAACATGTTTCACATGAGAGCCCCAGTCATTGGAAAAAATCAAGATATCATCCAAATAAACAATCAGAAATTTGTCCACAAAATACCTGAAAATGTCATTCATGAAGGACTGGAAGACGGAAGGAGCATTAGTGAGCCCAAAGAGCATCACTAGGTACTCAAAATGCCCTTCAGGGGTATTGAATGCCGTCTTCCATTCATCCCCGTGCTTAATGCGAATAAGGTTATACGCCCCCCTGAGGTCAAGCTTGGTAAACCAAGTAGCATTTTTCACCCTGGAAAACAGGTCATAAATCAAGGGTAATGGATATTGATACTTCACAGTGATCTTATTCAAGAGACGATAATCAATACACGGCCTCAATGAACCATCCTTTTTGGCCACAAAGAATAAATCGGCACCCAAGGGTGAAGAGGATGGTCTGATATGACCCTTCTCCAATGACTCCTTGATATAAGATCGCATAGCATCGTGTTCAGGTACAGACAAGTTAAAAAGGCGACCTTTAGGAAATTTACCACCAGGCATTAATTCAATAGCGCAATCGTAGCTCCTGTGAGGGGGCAAAGATGCAGATTTACTTTCACTAAATACATCTGAAAAATCAGTCAAAAAGTCAGGAACATCTTGAGACTTGGGAGAGGCAGAAAAAACAGGAGTGTCGGCATTAACACATTGGCAGCCCCAACTGGTCACAGACACAGATTTCCAATCCAAAACAGGATTATGAGACTGTAACCAAGGGAAACCTAGTACAATAATGTCATGCAGATTATACAGCATCAGAAATTTGCAACTCTCCTGATGATCTGGTTCAACCCTCATTATCACCTGAGTAGAAAACTGGGGTTTATTCTCCACCAAAGGGGTAGAATCAATGCCCAGTAGGGGAATAGACTTCCGCAGGGGTATCATGGGAAACCCACAACGTTTGGCAAAGTCAAAATCCATCAGGTTAATAGCTGCTCCTGAATCAACAAAAGCCTGAGCAGAAAATGTGGACGGGGAGCAAATCAGGGTAACAGTCAACAGAAATTTAGTCTAAACACTACCCAAGACAACTGAGCGTGCAAAACATCTTCCCCGCCTAGGGCAGACTGAAATAGCATGAGAGGCATCACCACAGTAGAAACATAACCCTGTTGTGAATGGGTTTGAGATGAGTTCTGAGCAGAGGCTCCCTCTGGTGGTTACAAGCGGTACTAGTGAAGATTGTGAGGACTGGGAATCAGGTGTTACTGACTGGTCTTATATAAGGGAGTCATTTTTCCATCAGGGTTGCCGGTGATCAATTGTTCTGGTCTGAATCCTTCATTCCAGTTTCCCTTGTAGCCTGCTGTGTCGTGTCTGCATCTCCTGCTCCAGATAAGATTTTTTCTTCTTTTGTGTTATTGCTATATTTTTGCATTTTTGTCTTGCACTTCTTTGGGGGCCCTCTGGGTCCCCTCCGGGGGCTTCTGCCTTCTCAGTTTAGTTCAGCCACTGAGTTTTGTTCTTTTGCTTTTTCCAGTTTTTTCAGTGGCTGCTGTTTTGATTTTGTTACACCAGAGAGCTAATTTAGGTGGTAGAGGTCGTGTGATCTCAGGTGATTTTGAAATTAGTAGAGTTGGTGTTTTTCAGGGTTTTCTGGGATTGCAGTAAGTACCCTTCCTGTCCTTTTCTTTTTAGATAGTTTGGGCCCCAGCGTTTGCTCATACTATTTTCTTTCTGTGTCAGTATTTCCTCTTGTCTAACCGCCATTACATGTTTGGGGGCTTTCTATTATCTTTGGGGTTCTGCTCCGGGGCAGATAGCTTTCCTATTTCTATCTTTAGGTGTAGTTAGTTTCTCAGGCTGTGACGAGGCGTCTAGGACCAACGTAGGAACGCTCCACGGCTGCCTCTAGTTGTGGTGGTTAGTCAGGGTACTGCAATCCCATAGATTCCAACTGCTCTGGTGTATTGCCTTTTTTTTTACCTGCACTCCTCAGCTACCGAAACATAACATAACCCATTGCGCTTTCGAAACTCATGACGCTGAGCCTCAGAAGTCACTCTATCACACTGCATGGGCTCAGAAGCTGGCTCACAAGGCAACACTATCTCATGCATACCTCTGCGCTCATGCAAACGTCTGTCATTTTGAATAGCCAATGACATAGAATCATTGAGACCAGAGGGAGCAGGGAATCCCACCATAACATCCTTTACATTCTCTGACAGACCCTTCCGAAAAAGGGCTGCCAAAGCATCATCATTCCATTTGGTCAGGACTGCCCACTTTCGGAATTTCTGACAGTACAACTTAGCGTCTTCAAGACCCTGATTTAATGCCAACAAGGTTTTTTCAGCTTGATCAGTGACATTAGGTTCATCGTACAATAACCCCAGAGCCAGAAAAAATGCATCAATATCATTCAAAACAGGAGCCTCAGATGTCAGGGAAAAAGCCCAATCCTGAGGATCGCCGCGCAGGAGAGAGATGACAATTTGAACCTGCTGTGCTGCATTACCTGAAGACTTAGGCTTTAAGGCAAAAAACCACTTACAGTTATTTTTGAAATTCAGAAATTTAGCCCGATCCCCCAAAAACAAATCTGGCATGGGAATCCTAGGTTCCACAACCGGCAACCCAGCAAGATAGGTAGCAATACTCCGAACCTCAGTGGCAAGCTGATCCACACGGCCAGACAACTGTGCAAACTCCATTGAGAGAAAAAAAATCCTCCTCAGCACCCAGAGAAAAAGAGGGAAAAAATGCAGCAGACAGAAAAAAAAAATCTCTGACAACTCTGACAACTTTTTTCTTTCCACACTATTTTTCCCTTCTGTGAGTACGATATAATTTTCAGATATGGCCGGTGATACTGTTATGTTTCGGTAGCTGAGGAGAACAGGAACAACAGCAGGGCAGCCGAACACCTGAGATGTTGGTAACTGATGGGTTGCAGATTCCTAAACTAACGACACAACTAGAGGTAGCCGTGGAGCGTTCCTACGTTGATCCTAGACGCCTTGTCACAGCCTGAGAGATAACTACACCTAAAGGCAGAAAGATGAAAGCTATCTGCCCCGGAGCAGATCCCCAAAGAAAATAGGAAGCCCCCAAACATATAATGGCGGTTAGACAAGATGAAAATACAAACATAGGCAGAAAATAGACTGAGCAAACGCTGGGGCCACAAGCTGACTAAATAGGATAGGACAGGAAAGATTACTTTCTGCAACCCAGAAAACCCTACAAAAATCCAACAATTCTGATTACAAAAATACTGAGATCACACGATCTCGCCACCCACTAAATCAGATCTCAGTGTGAACAAAAACCAAGCCGCAGCCGCTGAAAAAACAGGAAAAAGCAAATGAGCAAATAACAGTGGCTGCAGGAGGGGACCTGGCTGACCTCCACAAAAGTGCAGAAAACAATGCAAAAAGCAAGCACAAAAAGAAAAGCAAAAAATATCTTATCTGAAAGCAGGAGATGCAGGCAAGACTCCAGCAAACTTCCAAATGAACCAGGAACCACAATTGAGACAAGAACAATTGATCACCGGCAACCATCATGGGAAGGAACCTCCCTTATATCAGACCAGTCCGTGATTCCAGATTGCCACTCCTCGCTGAAAGGTTCAGTACTGTCTGTAACCACCAAAGGGAGCCTCTGCTCAGAAACCATCTCTAGCACATTCATAACACGCTACTAATTTGGGTTGGCTTCGGACCCACTTTAATAATTTAGAAATATTTTTAGAGAAATCGGAGCAGGTGGAAGCTTAGTGTGATCTGGGCAGGTGAGCAATGCTGGCAGTGACGGAAAAGATTTTATAAGCTCTTGCCTGGCTGCGGCTAGGACTAGTTATAATTCCCTTGCTGCAGCGTGCTGTTGTGAATGTTCTAGAGATGGTTTCTGAGCAGAGGCTCCCTCTGGTGGTTACAGTCAGTACTGAACCTTCCAGCGAGGAATGGCAATCTGGGATCACTGACTGGACTGATATAAGGGAGGTTCCCTCCCATGATGGTTGCCGGTGATCAATTGTTCTTGTCACAATTGTGGTTCCTGGTTCATTTGGAAGTTTGCTGGAGTCTTGCTTGCATCTGCTGCTTTCAGATAAGATATTTTTGCTTTTCTTTTTGTGCTTGCTTTTTGCATAGTTTTCTGCACTTTTGGAGTTCAGCCGGGTCCCCTCCTGGGGCCTGTGCTCCTCTCAGTTTATCTGTAGCCACTGTTGTTTGTTCATTTGTTTTTTCCTGTTTTTTCAGTGGCTGAGGCTTGGTTTTGTTACACCAGAGATCTGATTTAGGTGGATGAGACCGTGTGATCTTAGGTTTTTGGCAATCAGAAGTGTTGGTATTTTTTAGGGTTTTTTTGGATTGCAGTCAGAATTCTTTCCTGTACTTTTCTGTCTAGACAGATTGGGCCCCAGCGTTTGCTCATTCTATTTTCTGTCTGTGTCTGTGCTTTCTTCTTGTCTAACCGCCATTACATTTTTGGGGGCTTCCTATTTTCTTTGGGGATCTGCTCCGGGGCACATAGCTTTCATCTTTCTGCCTTTAGGTTTAGTTATCTCTCAGGCTGTGACCAGGTGTCTAGGATCAACGTAGGAATGCTCCACGGCTACCTCTAGTTGTGTGGTTAGTTCAGGTTACTGCAATCCAATAGGTTCCAGCCTCTCTGGTGTATTACTGTTTTTGCTATTTCTCCTCAGCTACCTAAACATAACAATATACTAATATAATGCACCCCCACAGTTATATATTCTAGCATACTGCACCCTCATAGTCATATATACTATTATAATATACCACCATAGTCCTATATAGCAGCATAATGCACCCCATAGTCATATATAGCAGTATAATACACCCCCATAGTAGTATAATGCACCCCATAGTCATATATTGCAGCATAATGCAGCCCATAGTGCAGTTTTACAAAAAATAAAAAATAAAAGTTTCTCATTACCTGGCCGAGGTCCAGTGGTGTCCTCTGCTGATTCATCTGAGGTGCAGATGCCCCGATGTGTGGCAGTGACTTAATACGCCGGCGATGTGCGCGCCGATGTCAGCTGCCAGTCTGTGGTTGGCTGGCGGCTGTTAACTGCTGCAATACATTTTAACTGAACGTGTGTCCAGTTACTGAAATGGCAGAATCCTGCTGCTGGGGCCCAGTGAGCAGAAGAGAGGGTCTGCTCCAGGCCCCCTCTGCTTGCCGGGCCCCATACGCCTGTAAAGGCAGTAATGCCCTGATGGCGGCCCTGCTACTGGACTGTTGGGCTGTATTATACTGTGTGTGGGGGGAGGGCTGTATTATACTGTGTGTGCGAGGGGTTGCATTATACTGTGTGTGTATGTGGGTGGGGGCTGCATTATAAAAGAATCCAGAAAAAAAGGAAAAATATAAAAATTTGGTAAAATAAAAAACAAACTTACTAAACGGACGTCAGTGAAAAAAATAATTAATGAGAGCCTGCAACTATCTGGCACTAACTCAGATTATATTCAGTAAAAAATTTGTAGTAGATGATGATTATTACAGTATATTTTTACTGTCCCTAATCTAGTCCTAGCAACTAATCTAAATTCTTTTTTATGCAATTCTTTTTTTCACACAAAATAAATAACAAAAACTAACCAATCGGAGGCAGATCAGTGATTTGTGTCACCAACCAGCGCTCGACGTCTGTAGGACACACGCATGGATGTGGTGCAAATAGGGGATAAAAAAAAGACAAGAAAAAAAAGTCCTGGCCAAAAGTGAGCATGGGTGCCAATTGGTGATGTGCATCTAATACGTGTCTCAGCGGCTATAGGATGCACACATGGAGGAGGTGCAAAGGGAGTTAGAAAAAAAAGGTCCAGGAAAATAGTGAGAACAAGTACCAATCAATGATGAGTGTCACTGATCAGAGCTCACCAGCTGCATGTGTGGAGCCCAGCTGTGTCTGGATTCATATCTCCCAGAAGGGTACGCAGAAGGAATTCACCAGTAGAGGTCTCAATATACATTCACACACCTTCACCCATCCCTAAGTCCACCAGAGGGAGCTCCGATAGTTAGAAAGCAGCGCCTCTGTAAGACCTCCTGGTGGGACAGTCCCTCAAGAGTAGAAATTCTCCGTTCCACTGGGGTAAAGAACAGGCTGAGGCATTCAAGAAAATGAAGGAGATCCTGACAGGTGACGAGATCTTAGCCTACCCTGACTACAGCCAACCGTTCCTGTTGTATACCGATGCCAGCAATGAAGGATTGGGAGCTATCCTGAGTCAAAAGCAAAATGGCCTAGAGAAAGTCATCGCCTATGCAAGCAGGAAGCTCCGTCCGACCGAGAGGAACCCCGAGAACTACAGCAGCTTCAAGTTGGAGTTCCTGGCGCTGGTCTGGGCCATCACGGAGAGGTTTAAGCATTACCTAGCCTCCAGCAAGTTCACTGCCTACACTGATAATAACCCCTTGACGCATCTTGAAACAGCTAAGCTGGGAGCCATGGAACAACGCTGGATGGCTCGGCTGTCAAACTACCAATTCACAATCAAGTACCGAGCGGGCCGACAGAATGCCAACGCTGATGCCCTGTCCAGCATGCCTCATGAGTCTGACACAGAAGAAGAAGTGGATGATCTGGAAGAGATTGAACTACCTGCCTTTCACAGATCATCGTGGGATGATCCACGAGTAACAAGCCTGCAGGAGGCCGCGTGGTAAGACGTTAAATCCTTTACCTCACCACAGCTGGAAGGAGACTCAGGACAGCGATCCAGTTGTCAGCCGTATCAAGGAGCTGATAACTCAGGAAGGTTCCTCCTTGGAGAAGGATGCGTCTCCACAAGCAAGGCAGCTGTGGAATGAAAGAAGCCAGCTGTTTATCTATCGTGAGAAGCTGTGCCGGAGGTACGTCAATCCAAGAACCCACGAGATGGTTTGGCAGATAGTAGTTCCCAGAGCAGACATCCAGATGGTGTTGGAAGCCTACCACGATCAAGCGGGGCACTTTGGCTGGAAGAAGCTGGAGACCCTGTTGAAGTGTCGTTTCTACTGGGTGGGAATGCGCAGCTCCATTGAGAGGTGGTGCCAGAACTGTGGACCCTGTGGCCTCAGAAGAAAAGACTACAGCAGCCAGAAGGCACCCCTGCAACCCATCAAGACGACTCGTCCCTTGGAGATCGTGGCCTTGGACCATGTCAAGTTGTCACCCAGCCGGTCAGGATACTCCTATGCCCTGACCATGGTGGATCACTACTCCAGGTTCCTGGTGGTCGCCCCTGTCAAAGATCTCACGGCAGAGACAGCAGCAAAGACGTTCCAAGCGTATTTCTGCAGACCACATGGATATCCTGAGCAGGTGGTAACTGACCAAGGCCCAGCCTTTGAGGCCGAATTATTCAAAGAGTTCTGCCATCTGTACGGATGTAAGAAGATAAGAACCACACCGTACCACCCCCAAACCAATGGTCTCTGTGAAAAGATGAATCACATCGTCATTGATCTGCTGAAGACTGTACCACTTGAGGAAAGAAATCGGTGACCAGACTTACTACCTGACCTGGTAGAGCTGTACAATCACATACCTGTGAGTTCCACCAATTGCACCCCAGCTTACCTCATGTGGGCAAGACCAGGAAAGCTGCCCATGGATCTGGAGCTTGGTGTTGTAGAACCAGAAGCAGATGTGACTACTGAAGACTGTGACACAAACAGACAGGAACAGTACAGAAAAGTACAGGACTGCGTTGAAGATAGTCTCAATCGAGTAAGGGACAAGCAAGAGGATCACTACAACAAAAGTGCGCCAGCCGAACCTTTCACACCTGGTGAAGTCGTGCTGAAAAGAAAGAGGAGGATGCACAAACTCGACGATCAATGGGAAAGAGAGCCCTATGTTGTACAGAATTCAAGGTTTGACAACAAGAAAACGTGTATAATTAGTAAAGATGGAGGAAGAACGACCACAACTGTATCCAGAGATCACCTAAAGTTGTGTCCAGATCTGCTAAAGCTTCAAGAGGAAGAACCTGTTGTCAATAAGGAAGAGCGTGATGAAGCAGTCATACATACAGACTTAGGAGATTTCCCCGCGGATTGGCCCCGATTTGGAGAAGCTGTAATCATCCCCGTACTCCAATTCTACCAACAACAAGGAGAACCACTACATCCAGTTGAACCGGTTGTTGCAGTAGAATCAGTTCCAGAGGAACCTGTTCCAACAGAATCTCAGGAAGCCGAATCACAGGAAGAAGAGTCCCCTGCTGAGACAGAACCGGATCACCCAGCTCACAGTGTACTTGCCAGCCCAGTGGAGAGGTTAAGGCAATTCTACAATTCACTTGCACGTAGAACAGACAGATTAACTGACACCTCGCCTAGCACCGCACCACGTAAGTCAGTGTGCCTAACAAAGGGGCAATTACCTGTTAGGTACAGAGAGGAAGACTTAATAAATGTAAATAATTGCCTAGCGTCAGTGTACATAAATGTAAATATTGTTGCTTACATTATGTCTTAACCGTTATTTATTAATTTGTTTTTCTTCTTGGTTACCAAAACAAGTAAATGGACATTATTTTTACTTGTTCTCATTACCCTTTGAGCAGCCTTTTTCCAAAAGAGACTGGGACTTTTTCGGTTGCTCATTTCCTCATTGCTTTTACTTATGTATATAGTTATATATGTTACCTGTTATGCAACAGTTTAAGATCCTCACCTCCCATAAGGGAAGAGTTATATTGTACAATGTTTTATTGTTATGTGTTTTGTATTTCAGCCCCGGAGTGCTGAGTTCTACTAGGGGGGAATGTGGAGCGCAGCTGCGTCTGGATTCATATCTCCCAGAAGGGTGCGCAGAAGGAATTCACCACTAGAGGTCTCAATATACATTCACACACCTTCACCCATCCCTAAGTCCACCAGAGGGAGCTCCGATAGTTATATAAAAGGAGGGTGAAGACAGAAAAGTGAGTTCAGTAAGCTCAGAGTTCAGATTAGAGAGACTGCAGAGCAGTTCAGTTCAGCAAAGTGGAGGCTAGTAAAGTGGAACTGAATCCATCCCAGCCTAGTCAGGGCTGAAACAAGCGAGTAGTCTGCAGATAGAGCAGACAATTGGAGTTTGCAGCAAGGGACTCCAGAGCTCAAGTTGGGAGCCAGGAGCGTGCCGACGCTCTGAGAGCGGCGAAGAGGCGGCCCACGAACTGCCAGTGTGTGTAATCGAGTGAGGGCCCGGGTAGGCCGAAGGCGAGTGGAAAGAGAAGTAAAAGAGGCAGAGGAGCCGTAATAGCTCACCTCAACAAGTATTGACCGGACACCGGGGTCCGAGCCTATAGGGATCTCCACGACCCATTAGGAGAACACCGGAGTTCCTGGAGGACTACAGGTCCCAGGAGCACCATAGAGCTGATACGTAACTGGGCCAGGAGGACGGAGTCAGGCAATGCACTGCCAGCAAGACGGTGTACTTCAAGAAAAGGTCCAACCGCAAGGTCAGCCAGGTGCAGGACGGAGACTAAGTTAGGCCCAGCTACATGCAGGCCAGGACTCATACAGAAAGGCAAGGAACAGGAGGCTACACACCTACTTAGTGGGAGAATCTGGATGTGCACCCTTCACCCTACAGTGCTATGGGATGTGCCTGCAACATCTTCAGTAATGGTACCAAAGTGACGTGTGTGTGTCCCTCGTCTTACTCCTAACTGCCGGGTCCCCTTCCGTCCTGCATCCTACCCATATATCTGCCCTGAAGGACTCAGCCTCACCTGTGGGAGGCTTAACATATATATATATAGCTGCACAACACCAACCCTTCAGTGGATCTGCACAGCAGCGCTGGTCACCCTGACCAGGTACCACAGGTGGCGTCACGAATCCCCATACCAATATTCAACTCCCCTGTAAATATCCCACATTAAAGGGTGAGTGCCAGAGCCACGGACTGAGCTGTGTTGCCGTGACATCCTCTATAGAAGTCTATAGGCTCAGATCCGAGTTCCCATTGCTCTGGAGGGTGACTCACATGATGCATGCACAAAGGTGGTGCAAAGGCAAGAATGGGGGGGAATAGACAGGGACGAAAAAAGTCCTGGAAAACAGTAAACGCGGAAGGTGATCAGTGATTTGCATCACTGATCAGTACTTGGTGGCTGCAGAATGCACAAACAAAAAAAATGACAAAAAATGAGTGATCAAGAACTGATCAGCACTTGGCGGCAGAAGGGGGTGGGATGTGGAGTGGGTTAGGGAGAGGTGGAAGGCGGAACAGGGGAGAGAGGAATTAGGAAAGATGAGGGGAGAATCAAGAACGTCTCTTTTCTTCAACAGCAGCAGCAGTAATGGCACAGGCTTGAAAAAGTCTGTGACACCACAAGACCCAGCACAGCACAACAGTATGACCATACTGCACACATCCGAAGGTAGAATGAGGAGTGCAGGGTGGTCATACTGAGTTCAGATGCCCTCTGTGCACTCTGACTGGTGCGATCGACGTCATCGTCTAGTTGTACCAATCACAGCTGGCCCTGGTGAAGCTGGCATTGCTAGGCTGTAGTCTATGATTGGTGCTGTTACAGCACCGATCAGGCTGGACATTAGTGTTTCAGACAATTTCATTGCCTGAAACACTAAAATCGCTGTGATTGGCTGTTCAGAATTGAACTAATCACAGAAATTGTAGTTGGGGGGGCGCCACCACCCCCTGTGACTACGAGCCCGGTGGCCTGCTGTCATAAACAGCAGTCACCTTCATGCGATCACCATGCGTTTAGTCACGGTGATCGCATGAATAGACATGACGTACCTATACTTCATTGGTCGGGAAGTCCTTCCCTTCCATGACGTTTATATACTTCAAATGTCAGGAAGGGGTTTAAAGCAGTGGTGCTGCAGCTGAATACTGTTGATCTGGTCCCTTACTCTGCTGTGCGGTGCATTGCAGCAGAGAAAGCTAAGTGTTATATTTGTTCCCCATTCCCTGTAGTGTGTGTCTTTTCTTTACTTTTGTTGAATTGGTACAGTTTACTTTTTTCCCTGTCTCACCAACTGGGGTGGGGGTTGGGGTTTAGCTCAGGGCTAAACAGGAGATACGGACAGGTCTGTGACTTGGGACTCCCTACCTTCAAGGGTACCCCCAAGTTAAGGAAAGAAAGGGCACCCCCTTAGCCTTAGGGGCAGTTCAGGGGCCCAGGTTCCTCGTCCCGTTTTCCCACTACTGTCCCGTGACATTCCATTGCCCATTATTGAAGTGCCGTTCGAAAGAATTGCTGTGGATTTGATCGGTCCCCTGGTTAAATCGGCTCATGGGCATCAGTATATATTGGTGATCCTGGACATGCTATTCTGAGGCGATTCCCCTGAGAAACTCCTCTGCGAAGAGTATAGCCCACAAACTGGTCCATGTGTTTTCCCGGACAGGTTTACTGAAGGAGATCCTGACCGACCAGGTAACACCTTTTATGGGTAAGGGGATGAGCGAGTTATGCAAGGTTCTGCAAATCTCCCAGTTGAGAACTTCAGTGTTCCATCCTCAGACAGATGGCCTTGTTGAAAGGTTTAATAAAACACTGAAGAGCATGCCATAGAGAAGATGGCAGAGACTGGGACTGTCTCTTACCGTATCTGCTGTTCTCCATCCTTGAGGTTCCACAGGCTTCTACGGGGTTCTCGCCCTTCGGACTTTTGTATGGCCAACATTCGCGAGGTCTCCTGGATATAGCCATGGAAAACTGGGAAGCCGAAGTCACAGAAGCGTCATTGAACACGTGGCACTGATGCAGTAGAGGTTTGCGAAGGTGATGCCCATCGTGAAAGGACATCTCCTCCAGGCACAAGAAGCTCAGGCCAGGGTCAGAGTGAGGCAGTTCAATCCGGGAGCTAATTCCTACTGTGGAGAGCAAGTTCTTGGCCAAATGGCAAGGGCCGTATGAAGTGGTGGAGAAGCTTGGTGAGGTAAACTATAAGATTCATCAGCCAGGAAGACGGAAACCATGTCAGATCTACCATGTCAACCTCATCAAGTCATGGCAAGACAGAAAGCCAGCTGAAACTTGCTTGCTGGCCAAGTCAGAAGGTGAGGTTGAAGGTGTCGCCATAGCAGAGACAAAACACCAGTGCCAGGAATTGCTCCAGAGTAACAGGGACCTGTTTTCGGAATTACCGGGGTGCAGAAGGGTCGTACAACACGAAGTTCTGACGGAGCCACATGTACGTGTCAAGGTGAAGCCTTATCGGATTCCGAAGGGCCGTCGAGAAGTGATCTCCAAGGAGGTGGAGTGCATGTTAAAACTCGGGGTCATTGAGGAGTCCAAGAGTGGTTGGTCGAGTCTGATTGTCCTTGTCCCAAAACCAGATGGTGAACCGAAGTTCTTCAGCGATTGTCGGAAGTTAAATGAGGTCTCCAAGTTTGACACCTATCCCATGCCACGCGTCCATGAGCTAATTGAGAGACTTGAGCCCGCAAGGTACATAACCACCTTGGATTTGACGAAGGTATATTGGCAGATCCCCATGGCACAGGAAGCCAAGGAGAAGACTGTGTTTTCTACCACTGATGGATGCTTCCAGTATGTCCGGATGCCGTTTGGACTGCAGGGGGCCCTGGCTACCTTCTAGAGATCTATGGATAAAATCCTGGCACAACATAAACAATACGCCACTGCATACCTGGAGAATATTGTCATCTTTAGCCCAGACTAGGAGAGTCATCTGGAAAAGGTCCAGGTGGTGTTTGATGCTCTAAGGAAGGCAGGGTTTTCAATAAACCCGAAGAAGTGTGCCTTGAGGAAAGAAGAAGCCAATTACCTGGGATATGTAGTGGGTCGTGGCGAGATCAAACACCAAATCAGTAAAGTGGAGGCAATTCAAACATGGCCAAGACCGCTATCTAAAAAACAAGTTAGAGCCTTCCTGGGGATTGTGGGAAACTCCAGGAGGTTCATCCCGAACTTTGCAATAACTGACCTCCTTAAGGGAACAGAGTCGGTAATGGTAAAATGGTCTGAAGAGGCAGAGACAGCCTTTCAAGAGATGAAAGGGGCTCTGTGTAAGCAACCGGTTCTGGTGGCCCCTGACTTTAAGAAAGAGTTCATACTCCAAACAGATGCCTCAGATGTTGGGATAGGAGCAGTTCTTTCCCAGGAGATACACGGGGAGGAGCACCCTGTTCTCTACCTGAATAGGAAGCTATCCTCTTGAGAGAGGAATTACTTGGTCATAGAGAAGGAGTGGTTGGCCATAAAGTGGGCGGTGAACACAATACGGTACTATCTGGTAGGACATAAGTTTAGGTTGGTATCTGACCATGCCCCACTCAGATGGTTGAGGGAAACAAAGTGGAAAAATGCTAGGGTCTGCCATTGGTTTTTAGCCCTACAAGACTTCAATTTCCATGTAGATCATAGAGCAGGGAAGCTACATTGTAATGTCGATGCCCTCTCTTTAAAATTCCTTGTATGGCAGGAGAAAGTGCCAAGCCCCATGGCTTTAGGCAGAGGGGGAGGTACAGTGGTGGCCAAAAGTATTGCAATTCTGTCAGATAATACTCAGTTTCTTCCTGAAAATGATTGCAAACACAAATTCTTTGGTATTATTATCTTCATTTAATTTGTCTTCAATGAAAAAGCACAAAAAGAATTGACCTAAAGCCAAATTGGAGATAATTCCACACCAAACCTATAAAAGGGGGTGGACAAAAGTATTGGCACTGTTTGAAAAATCATGTGATGCTTCTCTAATTCGTGTAATCACCAGCACCTGTAACTTACCTGTGGCACCTAACAGGTGTTGGCAATAACTAAATGACACTTGCAGCCAGTTAACATGGATTAAAGTTGACTCAACCTCTGTCCTGTGTCCTTGTGTGTACCACATTGAGCATGGAGAAAAGAAAGAAGACCAAAGAACTGTCTGAGGACTTGAGAAACCAAATTGTGAGGAAGCATGAGCAATCTCAAGGCTACAAGTCCATCTCCAAATACCTGAATGTTCCTGTGTCTTCCGTGCGCAGTGTCATCAAGAAGTTTAAAGCCCATGGCACTGTGGCTAACCTCCTTAGATGTGGAAGGAAAAGAAAAATTGACGAGAGATTTCAATGCAAGATTGTGCGGATGGTGGATAAAGAACCTCGACTAACATCCAAACAAGTTCAAGCTGCCCTGCAGTCCGAGGGTAGGACAGTGTCAACCCGTACTATCCGTCGCCGTCTGAATAAAAAGGGACTGTATGGTAGGATACCCAGTAAGACCTCACTTCTTACCCCGAGACATAAAAAAGCCAGGCTGGAGTTTGCCAAAACTTACCTGAGAAAGCCTAAAACGTTTTGGAAGAATGTTCTCTGGTCAGATGAGACAAAAGTCGAGCTTTTTGGGAAAAACCATCAGCATAGAGTGTACAGGAAAAAAAAGAGGCATTCAAAGAAAAGAACACGGTCCCTACAGTCAAACATTTCGGAGGTTCCCTGATGTTTTGGGGTTGCTTTGCTGCCTCTGGCACTGGACTGCTTGTCCGTGTGCATGGCATTATGAAGTCTGAAGACTACCAACAAATTTTGCAGCTTAATGTAGGGCCCAGTGTGAGAAAGCTGGGTCTCCCTCAGAGGTCATGGGTCTTCCAGCAGGACAATGACCCAAAACACACTTCCAAAAGCACTATAAAATGGTTTGAGAGAAAGCACTGGAGACTTCTAAGGTGTCCAGCAATGAGTCCAGACCTGAATCCCATAGAACACCTGTGGAGAGATCTCAAAATGGCAGTTTGGAGAAGGCACCCTTCAAATATCAGGGACCTGGAGCAGTTTGCCAAAGAAGAATGGTCTACAATTCCAGCAGAGCATTGTAAGAAACTCATTGATGGTCACCGGAAGCGGTTGTTCGCAGTTATTTTGGCTAAAGGTTGTGCAACCAAGTATTAGGCTGAGGGTGCCAATACTTTTGTCTGGCCCATTTTTAGAGTTTTGTGTGAAATGATCAAGGATTTGATTTTTGCTTCATTCTCTTTTGTGTTTTTTTCCTTGCAAGCAAATTAAATGAAGATAAAAATTAGCAAATAATTTGTGATTGCAATCATTTTCAGGAAGACACTGAGTATTATCTGACAGAATTGCAGGGGTGCCAATACTTTTGGCCACCACTGTATGTAGTGTGGCTAATGGTCGCATAGTTGATGGGAGGTATGTGTCACAGAGATGGCTTGTCTCTGTGATGTAACCCGGAGTATCTTCTTTAGTGCATGTAAGCACTGAGAGGTTCGTTTGGTGCACCTGGGTCTGGGTTGCTGGAAACTATGAGAGATAGGGGGTTCTGGCTACTCACATACCTCACATTTGGGAGTGGTTACAGCCTATTTAATGGAGGCTGTTGTTTGTCACTTGGTCTATGTGTTAGGAGGGGGAAGGTCTCTTGTGTTTTGGCTCCAGACCGAGCCTGTGATCTAGACACTAACTGTTATGTTTAGGTAGCTGAGGAGGACAGGAGCAAAATATTGCCAAAGCAGCAAGACACTAGAGAGGAAAACATGAACACAGACAGAAAATAGAATGAGCAAATGCTGGGGCCCAAATCTGTCTAGAAAGCAAAGTACAGGAGAGAAATTTTGTCTGCAACCCAGAAAAACCCTAATTAAAATACCAGCACTTCTGATTGCAAAAAACCTGAGACCACACGATCTCGATCACCTATATCAGATCTCTGGTGTGACACACAGCTACCCAGCAAATAAAAATATCAATGGAACAGAGAACAAGTGCAAATACTAAATGAGAACAGAGGGCAGCACAAGCCCCCAAAGGGGACTCGGCTGAAGTCCAAGGCAAGACTGCAAGAAGCAAGGGAAATCCAACCACAGAAAAAAACAGAAAGTCACTTATCTGAATGATAGCAGGAAAGCAAGCTGAAATTCCAACAAAGACCTGGAAGCAACAATTGATTACCGGCGAGGACCATGGGGGTTCAGCTCACTTATATCAAGCCAGTCATCTCCACCTGACACCCATTCCTTAATTGGTTCAATACCCTCAGCAACCACCGGAGGGAGCCTCAGCTCCGAAGTCGTCTCCAAGACATTCACAACAACTAACCTAGCCTGTGTGCCTACAGACCTGAGGGAGCAGAGCCCTGCTAAGGACATTTTGTGTTGTGTTTCGCCTGATCTAAAGGCTGTTCATTTTCTGTTTTGTTTCTGGAATTTATGAAGCAATAAACTCCCTTGAACTTTTAAAGGAACAAGCCTCCTGCTTTCCTCCCGCCATACCCGAGTGAGTAAAACCCCTACACCTTATATAAAAATAATTATACAGGAAAGCATAGTGTCTAAGAGATATCTATTTAGGGATTATTATTACCTTACAGTCCTTCGTGTTGCAACCTACAGTCAATAGTCCTTATCAGGGTTACATGTATTGTATTCTGTTCCCTATTAATATCAATGTTAGCTGCATTTGGTGTAGGGATAGGTGCCAGAGGGGGGACAGTTTTGGATTATAGGAGGAGGAGGACACGAAAAACAAGAAACCATGAACTGTATACCCTTTTTTGGTGAGAGAATGAGTGCATGGGAATACAGCCCCCCCAAAAAATCTACAACCTAACCCTTGTCCTGGGAACTTGCTGTGAGTGCTTTGGGAAAGAGTTGTCTGGCTTCTCCATCTGGCCACCCCGTTGCCTCTTCCTGCTTGTTGCGGTGCTGCTGATCTCACCACTTCTGCACTACTGTGTTTGCTCTTTATGGCCCCTTGCCAGGTTGGGTCAATGACTTCATTGTCTCATGGATGAGCATATTTATTGTGCTCCAAAATTATTTATTTAGGAGTGAGGGCCGGCTTCTGACCCTCCAAAATTTATAAGTAAGGACTGGTTGCTAGCCCTCCAAACTTTATGTGTGCATTTAGGAGTTCTCCTCAGAGTGTGGGTTGAGAAGGATGAACAACCAGTAATCAGTGTTGTCCAAAAGGCATATAACACGTGGGTCTTGAGAAACACAACGGTACATAAAGTTAGCCATGTCTGCCAGAATCCTAACAGTCAAGACTTCCCTGTCCCCACAAGGAGGGGGAGTCTCCATCTCCTCCTCCTAACATTTCAGTTTTGTTGCTGACCAAAAATTTTGAAAAATGTATCAAAAAGCCAGTGAGGCAGATACTGTATAATAATTTCAACACTGACAGCTGATGATCTGCCCAAAAATGATTTCTGTAATCGTTGCAAACTTTTTAAAAATTAAAAAAAAATGACCTTAAAAAAATTGAGTGAAGGCCACCTGAGGGCCCTCACTAATTAATGGCAGAGGGCCACTGAAGGGCCCTCCCAAATATGAGTAAGGACCGCCTGATGGCCCTCCAAAAAATGTTTGTTAAGGGCCACCTGATTGCCATCCAAAGGTTATCAGTGTATTTATGAGGTCTCCTCGGAGCGATGGGTCGAGAAGGGTGAACAGCCAGTAATCAGTGTTGTGCAAAATTTATATAACGCGTGAGTCACAGGAAACGAAAATGTATCAAAAAGCCTGTGAGGTAAATAATTTAGAATAATTGCAATACTGTCAACCGATGATCTGCCTGTACATAATTCCTGCTGAAAATACAGCTTTTTGAAATTAAAATAATAAATAAAAATGGCCCTCCCAAAATTGAGTGAGGGCCATCAGAAGGTCTTCCCAAATGTATGGTAGAGGGCCCTCCCAAATTAATGGTAGAGGGTCACCTGAAGGTCCTTTGGTTATATGTCCCCTAATTTATCCATCCTTGTGTGTATAAGTATGCAGTTATAAGAGAAACATAGCGTCCCTGTCCACAAGCACTTGTCAACATGTCGGTCAACATGTCGGCCAACAGGTGGATATTCACAGTAACTGCGTTGGTCACAGCATGGGTGTCGTTATGAAACACGTATTGGTGTAAGGCGGGGATGGAAATCCGTGAAAAATATTGGCGGATGGGGATCAAGTACCGAGGGACGTACAATCACCGCCACCGTCATCATCTGACCCCCTCCTCTTCATTCCGCTCCCCTGGCTTTCGATCCCCCCCGGTACCTCCGGAGTCCCCGTGTCCCTCCTGGCGTCCCTCGTGTCCGATCCATGAGCGACGCCATCTTCCAAAATGGCGGGCGCATGCGCAGTGCGCCAGCCGAATCTGCCGGCCGGCAGATTCATTCATTCACTGAAAGTACATTTTGATCACTGTAATAGACCCTATCACAGTGATCAAAATAAAAACAAATAGTAAATAACCCCCCTTTATCACCCCCATAGGTAGGGACAACTAATAAAATAAAGAAAATCTTTTTATTTTTATTTTTCCATTAGGGTTAGAATTATTGTTAGAGTTAGGATTAGGGTTAGGATTAGGGTTAGGGTTAGGATTAGGGTTAGAATTAGGGTTAGGATTGGTATTAGGGTTAGGGTTGCAATTAGGGTTAGGGTTGGAATTAGTGTTAGGGTTGGAATTAGGGTTAGGATTGGAATTAGGGTTAAGATTAGGGTTAGGGGTGTGTTGGGTTAGGGTTGGGATTAGGGTTAGGCTTATGGTTAGGTTTATGGTTAGGGTTGGGATTAGGGTTAAGGGTATGTTGGGGTTAGGGTTATGGTTAGCGTTGGGATTAGGGTTAGGGGTGTGTTGGGGTTAGGGTTGGAGTTAGAATTGAGGGGTTTCCACGGTTTAGGAACATCAAGGGGTCTCCAAACGAGACATGATGCCACCATTGATTCCAGCCAATTTTGCGTTCAAAAAGTCAAACAGTGATCCCTCCCGTCCAAGCCCTGAAGTGTGCCCAAACAGTGGTTTACCCCAACATATGGGGTATCAGCGTACTCAGGAAAAATTGCACAAAAACTTTTGGGGTCTAATTTCTCCTGTTACCCTTGGGAAAATAAAAAATTGGGGGCTAAAAAATTATTTTTGTGGAAAAAAAATGATTTTTTTATTTTCACGGCTCTGCGTTATAAAATTTTGTGAAGCACTTGGGGGTTCAAAGTGCTCACCACACATCTAGATAAGTTCCTTGGGGGATCTAGTTTCCAAAATGGGGTCACTTGTGGGGGTTTCTACTGTTTAGGCACATCAGGGGCTCTGCAAATGTAACAGGACGCAGCCGACCATTCCATCAAAGTCTGCATTTCAAAACGTCGCTACATCCCTTCCGAGCACCGACGTGTGCCCAAACAGTGGTCCCCCCCACATATGGGGTACCAACGTACTCAGGACAAACTGAACAACAACTTTTGGGGTCCAATTTCTCCTGTTACCCTTGTGAAAATAAAAAATTGTGGGCTAAAATATCATTTTTTGAGGAAAAAAAATGATTTTTTATTTTCACAGCTCTGCGTTATAAACTTCTGTGAAGCACTTGAGGGTTCAAAGTGCTCACCACTAGAGATGAGCGACTTTGCCACCGGGAGGGTCGAGTCGGGTTTCGGACCACCCGACTTTCACAAATGTCGAGTCGAACGAAATCGGCCGACTATCGGCAAAAGTCGAAGGTCCGACTGAAACACGAAACCCAATGCAAGTCAATGGGGAAGCAAAGTCGGCAGGGAGTGGAGGACAGTAAACACACCTACAGTACAGTGCCCATTTCAATGCCAACGACATCAATTCTTATTACTTAAGCTTGTCAACCTTAATTTACTTTATAATAATAGTTACGCATTGAAAACTGGGGGTTATTTGGCTAAAGTTGTGGGGGGGGGGCAGGGCTGGCTCCAGGTTTTCATGTGCCCCGGGTGAAAGAGTGTCAGTGGGACCCTTTAACACATACCACAATTCATGATGCTCCGATACGGCAGAGAAATATAGGTATTGTACAATGCCAAATACTTCACTTCTTACATTACATGACTGATATCTATTTTAAATTCTACAATAGCTCAAAAAACGGACAGTATATTCCTCCATACAGTATTATGGCCACCACATAGTGCGTCATACAGAATAATGAGCCCCATATATTGCTCCATACAGAATAATTGGTCCCATATAATGTTCCATACAGTATATGATGAGCTCCACATAATGTGCCATACAGTATAGGACGGTCCCCATAGAGTATAATGAGCCCCACATATTGCTCCATACAGTAACATGAGTCGCATATAAAGCTCCATACAGTATATGATGGGCCCCATATATTGCTCCATACAGAATGGGCTCCATATAATGCTCCAGACAGAATAAGCACCATATGTGCTCCATATGATGCTCCATACCCTATATGATGCCCCATAAATAATGAATCCCATATGATGCTCCAGTATATGATGGGCCCCATGGATGATGCTCCAGTGTATGATGGGCCTATATAATGCGCCATATATAATGGGCCCCATTTATAATGCTCCAGTGTATAATGGGCCCCGTATATGATGCTCCAGTGTATAATTGGCCCCGTATATTTTTATTATTATTATTGTTTATTTCTATAGCACCATTGATTCCATGGTGCTGTACATGAGAAGGGGTTACATACAAATTACAGGTATCACTTACAGTAAACAAACTAACAATGACAGACTGATACAGAGGGGAGAGGACCCTGCCCTTTCGGGCTTACATTCTACAGGATTGTGAGGCAGGAGACAGTAGTTCGGGGGGTTGCAGCAGTTCCGGTGTTGGTTGAGGCAATATCTCCGGTAGTGGTGAGGAGGTAGCAGGGTCATTGCAGGCTGTAGGCTTTCCTGAAGAGGTGAGTTTTCAGGTTCCGTCTGAAGGATCCGAATGTGTTTGATAGTCGGACGTGTTGGGGCAAAGAATTCCAGAGGATGGGGGATATTCGGGAGAAGTCTTGGAGGCGGTTGGGTGAGGAGCGAATAAGTGTGGAGGAGAGAAGGATGTCTTGGGAGGATCGGAGATTACGTGAGGGAAGATATCGGGAGATTAGTTCAGAGATATAAGGAGGAGACAGATTATAGATGGCCTTGTAGGTCAGTATTAGTAATTTGAACTGGATACGCTGAGGGAATGGGAGCCAGTGAAGAGATTTGCAGAGGGGAGAAGCGGAGTAGTAGCGAGGAGAGAGGTGAATTAGTCGTGCAGCAGAGTTAAGGATGGACTGGAGAGGTGCGAGGGTGTTAGCAGGGAGGCCAGAGAAAAGGGTGTTGCAGTAGTCGAGGCGGGAGATGATGAGGGCGTGCACAATCATTTTAGTAGATTGAGGGTTGAGGAAAGGACGGATTCTTGAAATATTTTTGAGCTGAAGGCGACAGGAGGTAGAAAGAGCTTGGATGTGCGGTTTGAAGGACAGGCAGAGTCAAGGGTTACTCCGAGGCAGCGGACTTCTGGTACGGGGGAAAGCGTGATGTCGTTAATTGTGATAGATAGGTCAGGTAAGGAAGATCTGTGGGATGGGGGAAAGATTATGAGTTCAGATTTGTCCACATTGAGTTTGAGGAAGCGGGAGGAGAAGAAGGAGGATATGGCTGATAGACACTCCGGGATTCTGGATAGCAGAGAGGTGATGTCTGGGCCAGAGAGGTAGATCTGAGTGTCATCAGCGTAAAGGTGGTACTGGAATCCGTGGGACTTTATGAGTTGCCCCAGGCCACGTGTATAGATTGAGAAGAGTAGGGGTCCTAGAACAGATCCTTGGGGGACTCCAACGGAGAGAGGGTGGGACGAGGAGGTAGTGTGTGAGTGGGAGACGCTGAATGTGCGGTTGGAAAGGTATGAGGATATCCAGGATAGAGCGAGGTCTTTGACGCCAAAGGAGGAAAGAATCTGTAGTAGAAGGCAGTGGTCAACTGTGTCAAAAGCAGAGGACAGGTCAAGAAGCAGGAGTATAGAGTATTGTCTGTTCGCTTTGGCTGTAAGTAGGTCATTAGTAATATTGGTCAGGGCTGTCTCAGTGGAGTGATGGGGGCGGAAACCAGATTGTAGAGAGTGTCAAAGAGCAAGTTAGAAGAGAAGTGGTAGGAAAGCTCAGCGTGGACATGCAGCTCCAGGAGTTTGGAAGCGAATGGGAGCAGCGATATTGGGCGATAGCTGGACATAGCGGTTGGGTCGAGGGTTGGCTTTTTAAGAATAGGCGTGATTGTGGCATGCTTGAAAGCAGAAGGGAAGGTACCGGAAGTTAGTGATAGGTTGAAGAGGTGGGTTAGGGATGGGATAATAGTGGTGGTGAGGTTGGGGAGGAGGTGGTTGGGATGGGGTCAAGTGCACAGGCTGTGAGGTGCGATTTGGAGAGAAGACAATTAAGCTCCCCTTCAGTTATGTTGGAGAGGGAGGTTATGGGGTTGGGGCATTGGTCTGGTATACAAAGTGGTTGAGGTGGTTGAACAATGAAGACTTGCCTTGTTTGGTCGATCTTATTTTTGAAGTGTGTGGCAAAGTCCTCAGCTGAGATGAGGGAGGTAGGAGGGGGCAGTGGTGGGCGGAGGAGGGAGTTAAAAGTTTTGAATAACTGTTTGGGGTTGTAGGATAGGGAAGATACGAGGGTTGTGAAGTAGGCCTGTTTAGCAGAGGTGAGGGCAGATTTGAAAGAGAGTGTTGCTTGTTTGAATGCAGTGAAGTCGTCTTGCGAATTTGTTTTTTTCCAACGCCGTATATGATGCTCCAGTGTATGATGGGCCCCATTTATAATGCTCCAGTGTA
Organism: Oophaga sylvatica; assembly: GCA_033576555.1. Classification (NCBI taxonomy): domain Eukaryota; kingdom Metazoa; phylum Chordata; class Amphibia; order Anura; family Dendrobatidae; genus Oophaga; species Oophaga sylvatica. The sequence goes on along the minus strand of JARQOD010000001.1, from coordinate 558,142,706 downwards.
TGATGGGCCCCATGGATGATGCTCCAGTGTATGATGGGCCTATATAATGCTCCATATATAATGGACCCCATTTATAATGCTCCAGTGTATAATGGGCCCCGTATATGATGCTCCAGTGTATAATGGGCCCCGTATATGATGCTCCAGTGTATGATGGGCCCCATTTATAATGCTCCAGTGTATGATGGGCCCTCATGGATGATGCTCCAGTGTATGATGGGCCTATATAATGCTCCATATATAATGGGTCCCATTTATAATGCTCCAGTGTATAATGGGCCCTATCTATGATGCTCAAGTGTATGATGGGCCCCATATATAATTCTCCAGTGTATAATACTCCCCATATATTGCTCCAAACATTAAAAAAAATGAAATACCTCTCCTCGCTGGGCACTGCTCTACTCTGAACTCCTCAGCGTCGCCATCTTCCAGCTCTCTGCACTGTGACTGTTTAGGCAGAGGGCATATAGACGTGATGTCATCGCGCTCTCTGACCTGAATGTCACTGTCAGGAAACGTGGAAGACGTCACAGCGGTGGAGCAGGGAGAGGTAAGTATTGCAAGTGCTGGGGCCCTGAGCAAGCAGGGGGACCCACTTGTGGGCGATGGCACTGGCACAGGGCAAGTGGCCCCCCCACTGTCTGAGAAACTGGCGTACTATGAGGGGCCCTGTGCCAGTGCCGTCGCCCACAAGTGGGCCCCCCTCCTGCTCAGGGCACCAGCACTTGCCGGGTATGCCAGGTGCTCATGCCGGCCCTGGGGGGGTACAGCCCAGTTAGGGAGGTGAAAAATCTGGCATATGTTGAGGTGTAGGCTGAACGTTCAGCAGCTGCAAATGGAGGAATTGGAGAAGTCGGAGGAAGAGGAGGACAAAGCGAGCCATTTTGCTGGCAACCTATGTGTCATCAGGGGAAGGTGGTACAAAATCATTTGAAACCCAGGCATGGTTCATTTTAATGAAGGTGAGATCACCAACATTTTGGGTTGACAGCCGGGTCCTTCTTTCTGTCAGGATTGATCCAGCAGCACTGAAGACTCTTTCTGATTAGCACACTACCAGCAGGGCAAGCGAGCTCCTGTAAGGCATATTGTGCCAATTCAGGCCAGGTGTCCAGTTTACAGGCCCAGTAGTCAAAGGGGAATGAACTGTGAGGGAGAACATCGATGGGGGAGGAGAGGTAATTTTGAACCATAGTTGACAACTGCTGCCTCCTGTCTGTTGCAATCGATTCAGTATTAACAGTCGTGTGAGCGTTACTCGAGAAATCAGTCCACAACATGGTCATGAAACCCCTGTCTCCAACGCCACTTCGGCTGTGTGCACCACGAATACCTCTTCCATTTGGCCCAGTACGGCTCGTGGTAGAACCTGCACTGCTGCTGTGTGCTGGGAATGCCTCTAACAAACGGTTTACCAGAGTTGCTTGTTTGTTCACCAATATTAGCTCTAGGTTCTCCTGTGGCATAATGTTCTGTGATTTGCCTTTATAGCGTGGATCGAGGATGCTGGCCAACCAGTAGTCATCATCCTTCATAATTTTGGCAATGCGGGGGTCCCTTTTTAGGAGCCGCAAGACATAATCACACATGTGAGCCAATGCTCCAGGTGTCAATGATGCACTGCCAGTGGTGGGTGGAGGAGCACTTTCTGCCAAATCCACATCCCTCCAGTCATGCACAAACCCTGGACCTGACCTTGGCAAGCCAACATTTTTTCTCTTACCCCCTAAGAAGCATCCTCCTCCCCAAAATAATCATCCCCCTCATCCTCTTCTTCCTCTTCTTCCTCCACCTTGTCCAGGACATTTCCCTGAGCAGACAATGGCTGACTGTCATCAAGGCTTCCCTCCTCCTCCTCCTCTTCCTCCTCCGCTGCAGACGCCTGATCCTTAATGTGCGTCAAAGTTTGCATGAGCAGATGCATAAGTGGGATGCTCATGCTTACGATGGCATCGTCTGCGATTACTAGCCGTGTGCATTGCTCAAAACACTGAAGGACTTTACAGAGGTCTTTCAGCCTTGACCACTGCACACCCGACAACTTCATGTCTGCTCTCAAACTGCCTGCCCGTGTATCCTCCCACAAATGCAGTACAGCCTGCCTCTGTTCGCACAGCCTTTCAACCATGTGCATGGTGGAGTTCCACCTTGTTGCAACGTCTATGATTAGGTGGTGCTTGGGGAGGTGGAGCGATCGCTGCAGCCTCTGCATACGACTGGAGTCTACGGGCGAGCGACGGATGTGCGAGCACAGTCTTCGCACCTTATGGAGCAGGGCTGTTAACTTCGGATAATTATTTAGGAAGCACTGCACCACCAGGTTCAAGGTGTGAGCCAGGCAAGGTATGTGTCTGAGTTTTGCCAGGGCTATGGCCGCCACCAAATTACTTCCATTATCACTGACTACCTTGCCTGACTCAAGATGTAGACTGCCCAGCCATGACTCAGTTTCTCGCTGCAAGTAGTCGGCCAGTACCTCCACGGTGTGTCTGTTGTTGCCAAAAGATATCATCTTTAAAACAGCCTGCTGACGCTTACCACTAGCTGTTCGATAGTGGGACACCTCGTGTGCAACACTGGCAGCTGCGGATGGAGTGCTCGTGCGACTGCGCTCTGTCGACAAGCTTTCGCTTCTGGAGGAGGAGGGTCGAACGCCTACAGCCAACTGTTGCCTATACCGTGGACTAGGCAGCACTGTCCCACCGCCACTGTCCCCTGTGGACCCTGCATCCACCACATTAACCCAGTGCCCAGTGATGGACACGTAACGGCCCTGGCCATGCCTACTTGCCCATGCATCTGTTGTGAGGTGCACCTTTCCACTCACTGATTGTTTGAGTGCATGGACAATGCGGTCTTTCACATGCAGGTGGAGGGCAGGGATGGCTTTTCTAGAAAAGAAGTGCCGACTGGGTAGGTCATAGCATGGGACAGCGTAGGCCATGAGCTCTCGGAAAGCTGCGCTTTCAACCAAACGGAAGGGCATCATCTCTAATGAGATGAGTTTTGCAATGTAGGCGTTCAAAACCAGTGTACGCGGAAGAGAGGATGAGTACTTTCTTGTCCTACTCAGAGTGTCTGATAGGGTAAGCTGGACTTGAGAGCTGCATAAGGGGGAACTATGCAAAATAAACCAATTGTGGCAGCCAAAAGATCCCATAAAAATCAACTTTATTAATTGCAAAAGATAAAATGCAAAATACGAAAGGTGATTGGTACAGATAGGGGCAGATAGATATAGAGGTGTCAGCACATACACGCCATAAGGGACCGGGTCCCGTCTATCCACATGTCCTAATCAACATGTCAGCAATACCCATAATATACTGCAACCATCCTAGGCAATCATATATACTATGCATGTTCATATTATCATTATGCAGAATATCATGGAGGAATATACCATATACCTGATTCAGTGGGACAAGACAGGACCCCAGACCCACCCCACCTCAGCTCCTTCCTCAGGCCCTCATAGTATATATGATTGCCTAGGATGGATGCAGTATATTATGGGTATTGCTGACATGTTGATTAGGACATGTGGATAGACGGGACCCGGTCCCTTATGGCGTGTATGTGCTGACACCTCTATATCTATCTGCCCCTATCTGTACCAATCACCTTTTGTATTTTGTATTTTATCTTTTGCAATTAATAAAGTTGATTTTTTTATGGGATCTTATGGCTGCCACGATTGGTTTATTTTGCATGGCTTTTGCAGTTTTCCCGCATTGTCCTGCATGGCTATATACCCGGTATATTAATTATTGATTGTCATTCTAGTATATATTGCATTTTTCCTGGGTATATGCGATGGTTTCTGCTATCTCTTTATTATAAGGGGGAACTAGCGGTGGACATGACGGACTGAGAGGGGGTTGGTGATGGTGGTGGTGGTGGTGATGGCCTAGATTCAGTCTTTTGTTGAAAAAACATTGTGATTCCTGACTGCTTTGGCCTTGCGACGACACCTCAACATTTCTTGCTGGTGGTGTGCTAACCGGTGGGCTTACAGTGGGGGAAGCGATGTAGCGTTGCTAGCTACCTTCAGTCGGAGCAGGTGCACATGTGCTACCTGAGGTTTTGTAGTCCGTCCACACTTGCAAGTGCATGGTGTTTAAATGTATAAGCATGCAACTGGTATTCTAATTTCAGAGATTTTTCCCTCGGCTAAAGGTCCTTCCGCACTTCTTACAGATAACCTTTGCCTCATCAATAGGATTTTGGTCAAAAAAGTGCCACACTGCACTCTTCCTACTATGGGATAAATTTTCAGGGCTTGCACGCTGTGCTAATTTGACCGTCTGGCCAAGCTGTCCTGCAACCCTATTTGTTTTTTTAACACGTTTTTGGACTGCTACGGGCCTGCTAGATAACCGCTGCTGCGATGTCGATGCCTGCTGAGGATTCTTCTCCTCTTCTGAGCTATTGCCAGCGGCACCCTCTTCCCCCAATGGATGCCAATCCGGGTCAACAACTGGGTCATCCATCACCTCCTCTTCAATTTCATTTGCACCTTCCTCTGTGTCACCGTGTAAGGCCGGTTTCACACGTCCTGATATCTCCGGTACCGGAAAAATCGGTACCGGAGATATCAGTGTCCGTGTCCATGTGTACGTTTGTGTACTATGTGCGGCACACGTGTGGCAACCGTGTGCCACCCGTGTGCCGCATCAGTACCACACGGACGGCCGCCAGGGAAGTAGCTGCTACAGTAAGCCGCTGTCCCCCTGCTGCTGGTGCTGAAGCCGGATGTAATTCCACCTGCTCTACCTTACATTAGCCATTCACGCACACAGAAGACTGTATGAACAGTTCTCCGTGTGCACGTGTGTGGGACGTTTTCTGGTCTGTGTGTCCGTTTGTGTCAAAACAGACATGTCTACGTGTTTGGCACACGGACACACGGTCCGTGTGAAAACACACACATGTGCATTGACACATAGATTATAATGTGTCTATGTCTGTACGTGTCTCCAATACGTGTGAAAACTGTCACCACACGTACTGGAGACACAGACGTGTGAAACCGGCCTAAGGTGGTATAGTATGCGGGAAGAGGCACCTGAGTTTCATCATGGTCAGATTCTGGCTCAGTAGACTGCGAGGGCAATGTAGTGCTCTGGGTGAATGTACCAGCAGAATCATATAGCAGTGGCTGTGCATCAGTGCACTCCATGTCAGATTCATCTTGGACTGGGGAATTCAGGATTTGACTTGATAACCCAGGCATGGTATGTGAAAAGAGCTCCATGGAGTAATCGGAAGTGTGGCCTGCCGCATCCTTCACTTTAGGTGGGGGTGAAGGACACAAGGAAAGGTGTTGTTCCTGACCAGGAGCCTGCACTGACGACTCAGTGCTTTTTATTTTTGAAAGTTCAGAAGATGAGGAGATAAAACTGGAGGCTGTTTCGGCAATGTAAGCCAAAACCTGTTCCTGATGCTCCGGCTTTAAAAGCGATTTACCTACTCCCAGAAAAGGGAGCCTTCCAGGCCTTCTGGAGCCAGACGATGACACAGGATCAACACCTCCTGCCTTAGGTGCTATTGTGCTTTTGGCACTACCAGCAGATGCACCACCACCACCATCAGTACCAGCTGGCCCCCCACACCCACGTCCACGGCCTCTTCCACCATACTTCCTCATGTTTGGGAAAATGTACCAAAAATACCAGCAGATATATGGTACTGTATCAGAAGCGTACAGCTGTACACGGTGAAGGGGAAAATTGTAAATCTCCGTATATATTTCCGGAGTCACACACAGACGCTCTCAGGCTCAGTATGGATTAGACCAGAATATAAAAAGCAGAAAAAGGGTACTGTATCAGAAGATATCAAGTGTATACAGTGTAGGGGTAATTGTAAATCTCTGTATATATTTCCAGAGTCACACATAAACGCTCTCAGGCTCAGTATGGATTAGACCAGAATATAAAAAGCAGAAAAAGGGTACTGTATCAGAAGCGTACAGCTGTATACAATGTAGGGGTAATTGTAAATCTCCGTATATATTTCCGGAGTCACACAAAGACGCTCTCAGGCTCAGTATGGAGTAGACCAGAATATAAAAAGCAGAAAAAGGGTACTGTATCAGAAGATATCAAGTGTATACAGTGTAGGGGTAATTGTAAATCTCTGTATATATTTCAGGAGTCACACACAGATGCTCTTAGGGTCAGTATGGATTAGACCAGATTACAAAAAGCAGAAAAACTGTACTGTATCAGAAGATACCAGGTGTATACAGTGTAGGGGTAATTGTAAATCTCCGTATATATTTCCGGAGTCACACACAGACACTCTCAGGCTCAGAATGGATTAGACCAGAATATAAAGAGCAGAAAAAATGTACTGTATCAGAAGCGTACAGCTGTATACAATGTAGGGGTAATTGTAAATCTCCGTATATATTTCCGGAGTCACACACATACGCTCTCTCAGTATGGATTTGACCATAATCCAATACAAAAGGCAGAAAAAAGGTCCTGTATCAGAAGATACCAGGTGTATATAGTGTAGGGGAAAATTTCAATCTCCGTATATATTTCCGGAGTCACACACAGATAGCATGTATTTGTCCGTGATACCAGCCGGTACACGGTAGTGTGTGAGAAGCATACAGCTCTATACGGTGTGGGAAAAAAATGAACGCTCGGTAACTGTGCAGAAAAAAAGAATAAAAGTATTAGTGCTGTGTAAAAAGCAGTCTGCACAGCAGTGTACACACAGCAATACAGCTAGCAGGCAGCCTATTAACCACCGCTGCTGCACACAAGAAAATCCTCCCCTGTCACTGGCAGGCAGCCTAATAACCAGTGCTGCTGCACACAAGATAATCCTCCCCTGTCACTGCACACTAACTGTACAGCACAATAGCTATCAGCACAAGCACATAAGAACTTCTGTTTCCAGCCCTGACTCTCTCCCTACTGATAAACAGCGTCAGCAACCTCTCCCTACTGTTCAGATCGGCAGAAGTAAAATGTCGGTCGGCGGTCAGGGCTTTTATAGACACTTTGATGCCCCCAAAGCAAGCCAATCACTGCAATGCCCTTCTCTAAGATGATGGTGGACGCTGCCCATGTCATCTCATTGCCCACAGTGTACGTCCTTGCTCATTGGCTGAAAAAAGGCGCCTGCAAGCATTATGGGAAAACCGACTTTGGCACTCGGATCAACGACCGCATGGCCGACTTCACGCTATGGTCGGATTTCGCTCAGCGAATCCCGACTTTGGTGAAAGTCGGCGACTTATGAATCTGACCGATCTGTTTTGCTCAACTCTACTCACCACACATCTAGATAAGTCCCTTTGGGAGTCTAGTTTCCAAAATGGGGTCACTTGTGGGGGGTTTCCACTGTTTAGGCATCATACCGCATGTGCAGCCTGCGCGGCTGCACCGGGGCCCGGAGGTGGAGGGGGGCCCCTGCAGGGTGGCTAATAATGAAGGCAATCTGGCCTGTTTCTCTGGGCCCAAGGCTTCGGGGGGCCCCTGGCCAGATAACCCTCTTGTGCGGCGTGCAGGGAGCAATCCCTGCAGCTCTGCTGCCTACAAGAGAAAATAGCGGAGCTGCAGAGATCCGTCCTGCTTCCTGCCTGGCGCCCGCTCTTCCTCTCACACAGCAGCGCCGCTGGATGACGTCATCATTCAGCTGCCGGCTGTGCCAGATAGAGGAAGCTGCCAGTGACTGTGATGCTGCGGCTGGAGGAGAGCATGCGGCCAAGTGAGAGGTGCTTGCTGTGTGTGCTTTTTGTATGTACGTGTGTGTGCGTGTGTGCGTACATGCATGCGTAGCGCTGTGGGGAAATGTGCAGAGAGGTGAATGGTGCTGTGTGTGTCTGGGTGTGTAGGTGGAGGAGAGGGTAATGATGGGGTGATAGGGAGAAGGCAATGATGGTGGTGATGGGGAGAAGGCAATGATGGGGTGATGGAGAATGCAATGATGGGGGTGATGGGGAGAAGGCAATGATGGGAGTGATGGAGAAGGCAGTGATGGGGAGAAGGAAATGATGGGGAGGAGTAAATGATGGGGATGATGAGGAGAAGGCAATGATGGTGGTTGAGGAGGAAATAATGGAAGTGATGGAATGTGCAAGGATGGGGATGTGGGGGAGGAGGAAATAATGGAGGTAGGGGAGAAGGAAATGATGGTGGTAGTGGAAAAGACAATGATGGAAGTGGTGTGGAAGGAGGCAATGATGGAGGTGGTGGAGGAGAAGGCAATGATGGGGATGGTGGTGGAGGAGGAAATGATGGAGGTGGTGGAATGGGCAAAGATGGGGATGTGGGGGAGGAGGAGATGATGGAGGTGGGGAGAAGGAAATGATGGAGGTGGTGGAAAGGGCAATGATATGGGTAATGGAGAGGGCAATGATGGGGTGGTGGGGAAAAAAGCAATGATGGGGTGGTGGGGGAGAATACAATGATGGTGGTGGTGGAAAGGGTAATAATGGGTGTGGTGGGGAGGAGGAAATGATGGAGGTGGTGGAATGGGCAATGATGGGAGTGGTGGAGGAAGAGAATGATGGGGGTGGTGGGAGAGGAGGAAATGATGGAGGTGGTGAAACATTCGATGATGGGGTGGCATGGGAGTAAGCAATGATAGTGGTGGGGAGAAGGCAATGATGGAGGTGGGAAGAAGAAAATGATGGTGGTAGTAGAAAAGACAACGATGTGGTGCAGAAGGAGCCAATGATATGGGGGGGGTGGAGGGAAAGGCAATGATGGGGATGGTGGTGGAGGAGAAGGCAATGATGGGGATGGTGGTGGAATGGGCAAGGATGGGGATGTGGGGGAGGAGGAAATGATGGAGGTGGGGGAGAAGGAAATGATGGTGGTAGTGGAAAAGACAATGATGGGAGTGGTGGGGAAGGAGGCAATGATGGGGGTGGTGGAGGAGAAGGCAATGATGGAGGTGGTGGAAAGGGTAATGATGGGAGTAATGGAGAGGGCAATGATGGGGTGGTGGGGGAAAAAGCAATGATGGGGTGGTGGGGGAGAATGCAATGATGGTGGTGGTGGAAAGGGTAATAATGGGTGTGGTGGGGAGGAGGCAATGATGGAGGTGGTGGAATGGGCAATGATGGGAGTGGTGGGGGAAGAGAATGATGGGGTGATGGGAGAGGAGGAAATGATGGAGGTGGTGGAACATTCGATGATGGGGTGGCAGGGGAGTAATCAATGATAGTGGTGGGGAGAAGGCAATGATGGAGGTGGTGAAGAGGGCAATGATGGGGTGGGGGAGAGGACAATAATGAGATGCGGGGGGAGGACAATGAGGGGTGTGGGGGATTGGTATGGGAGGAAGGGCGACTTATGGACTTAGGAACAGGGGGAGGTGGAAGAAGACATTATTATCGCTTATTATGTGTAACACAGCCCCTAAGTATATAGTGTACATACTTATTATGTATATCACAGTCCCTTAACATATAATGTACTCACTTATTATGTATAACGCCATCTTTAGTTACATAGTTTCCTCTTTTATTATAACACGTCCCTTATTACGTACCATCCTCTCTAGTTATATATGGTGCTGTCCCTTATTATATAGCTTCCTCTGCTGTTATGTACACTGCTGTCTCTTACATAGTGTATTCTTGTTAATTTTGTTATTTACAGCGCCCTCTTTTATTACATAGTCCCCTCTCTTGTTAGATATAAAATGACTGCTGATGGAGGAACCGGTGACCAGACTACCAGTTCATCAGCTACTCCATTAGAAAGGAAGCTTTCACATGCTCCATCAGCCATCATTGCATTATACAGCTAGCAAGACAGGACGGTATGTAATAAAAAACAGGGCTCTATATAATCCAATATGTAAGGGACGGTGCTGTACATAACAAGAGAGGGCACTGTATAATAGGGGATGGCAAAATACATAATAAAGGAGACTATGTAATATATATGTATGTGTGTGTGTGGCTATATACACTGTGTTCCAAATTATTATGCAAATAATATGTTCTCAGATTTTCCCAAATTACCTATATGAATTGCAGTCAATGTAATTTTCCAGTCAAATAACTATTAGAGTACAATTGAAAGGTTTTTGTACAAACTGCCTATGATAACAGTATATTTTTTAAAAAATAAAACATTCAAACTGCACTCAAAATGCATGTTCCAAATTATTATGCACAGCAGAGTTTTCTACCTTTTCATTTTAATAAAGAACAAAAAAATTTTCATTTTTGAAATTATAAGCATTTGCAGGTTATTACAAACTGAAATCAAACAGTTTTCAACTCAAAACTTTATTCTAGGTGATGTTACATTTACACATAGAACCCCTTGCTCGAAAGGAGCTTCTGAACTCTCTCCTCCATTGAATTTGTCAGGTTTAGGATGGTTTCTGCTTCAATTGTTTTGCATGAGGACAGAATACCCTCCCAGAGCTGTTGCTTAGATGTGAACTGCCTCCCGCCATCATAGACACTCCTTTTGATGATGCTCCAGAGGTTCTCAATGGTGTTGAGGTCAGGGGAGCATGGGGGCCACACCATAAGTTTGTCCCCTTTTATGCCCATAGCAGCCAGAGATGCAGATGTTTTATGTGCAGCATCAGGGCCGGCGTAAGCACCCGGCATACCCGGGCAAGTGTCGGGGCCCTGAGCAGGCGGGGGGGCCCACTCGTCGTCGGGCACCCTGGCGCCTGTTAGCAGATGAGAGCGGTACCAGCGCCGCCACTGGGCCCCCCCGCTTGCTCAGGGCCCCGGCAGCAGCCGGCGCAATACTTACCTCACCCCGTGCCTCCGCTGCCGCAGCTCCGGGATCCAGGGGGCGCCTGCAGGGCGCCCGCGCTTCCTGTCACAGCAGCGCCGCTGAATGACGTCTTCATTCAGCGGCCGGCTGTGGCACAGAGAGCGTGGACGCCAGACAGGTGAGATGTGAGGTGTGTGTATCAGTGTGTGTGTATGTGAGAGAGTGCTGCGGTGCTGTCTGTGTGTGGTGCTGTATGTGTGATGGTGGTGGGGGGAGGCAGTGATGGTGGTGAGGAGCCGGGGCCCGGAGGCAATGATGATAATGATGGGGAAGCGATGATGATGGGGAGGCGATGATGATGGGGAGGCGATGATGGGGAGGCAATGATGATGGGGAGGCAATGATGATGGGATAGGCGATGATGATGGGGAGGCGATGATGATGATGGGGAGTCTTTCCACAGCGCCCTTTCCTGAGCCGTAACAGCGCAGAACGCAGCACAGTGCAGAGGAGAGCTCCATATTTTGTATGGAGCATTATATGGGGACCAGTATCCTGTATGGAGCATTATTTGGGGTCCAATATTCTTTATGGAGCATTATATTTGGCCCATAATACTGTATGGAGGACTATGTGGTGCCCATAATATTGTATGGAGGACTGTACTGTCCAGTCTGTACTGTGCGCTGTGAGGATTTGGCGGTTTTTGAGCTATTGTAGAATTTACAATAGATATCACTCATGTAATGGAAGAAGTGAAGTGTTTGGCATTGTACTATACCCATATTTCTCTGCAGTATCTGTGCATCATGAATCGTGGTCTGTGTTAAAGGGGCCCACTGAGACTCTTTTGCCCAGGGCCCATAAAAACCTGGAGCCGGCCCTGTGCAGCATGAGACGGTGCATTATCATGCATGAAAATGATCTTGCTGCGGAATGCACGGTTCTTCTTCTTGAACCATGGCAGGAAGTGCTGTTTGAGAAACTCAACATACACTATGGAGTTCATCTTTACCCCTTCAGGGATCCTAAAGGGGCCGACAATCTCTCTCCCCATGATTCCAGCCCAAAACATTACTCCACCTCCTTCTTGTTGGTGCCGTAGCCGTGTTTGCATGGGGTGTCCATCAACCAGCCATCCTCCACTTCATCCATCTGGACCATAGAGCGTTGCTCGGCACTCATCGGTGAACAAAACAGTTTTGAAGTCAGTCTTCATGTATTGTTTGGCCCACTGGATCCATTTCTGCTTGTGTGCAGTGGATAGAGGAGGTCGACAGGATGGCTTACGCACAGCTGCAAACCTCTGAAGGACCCTGCATCTTGTTGTTCGGGGGACATTGGAGGCACCAGCAGCTTCAAAAACTTGTCTGCTACTATGAAAAGGCTTTTTTGCCACTGCTCTTTTAACCTGACGTAATTGCCTGTAGGAAAAAGTCCTCAATTTTCCCTTATCAGCACGCACACGTGTGTACTGTGAATCAGCTACATACTTCTTGATTGTGCGATGATCACGATGAAGTGTCTTGGCAATGTTGATTGTAGTCATGCCTTGACCTAAACACTCCACAATTTGTTGCTTCTCAGCAGCCCACACATCCTCTTTCTTTCCCATTTTGGCAGAAAATGTAGGCTGCTTAATAATGTGGGACAGCCTTCTTAAGTAGTCTTGCCTTTCATTGGACACACCTGCCAAACTAATTAGCAAAGGTGTCTGCAATTGCTTACAGTGATATAAAGAGCCCTGACACACATCACCATCAATGAGTTTAACTGACAAACAAAAAAATTCTTACCTTTTCACTCCTAAACAATTTTTGCATAATAATTTGGAACACAGTGTATATATATATATATATATATATATATATATCTTTGGTGTCATAAAAGGAAGGGGGCCCAGACACATTTCTTGCACAGGGGCACCAAACTGCCAGTGTCCGCCCCTGGGTATCAGGGTACTCAGGACAAATTGGACAACAACTTTTGGGGTCCAATTTCTCCTGTTACCCTTGGAAAAATAAAAAATTGGGGACTAAAAGATCATGTTTGTGGAAAAAATATGATTTTTTTATTTTCACGCTCGGGCGTTATAAACTTTAGTGAAACACCTGGGGGTTCAAAGTTCTCACCAACATCTAGATAAGTTCCTTGAGGGGTCTAGTTTCCAAAATGGTGTCATTTGTGGGGGTTTCCACTGTTTAGGCTCATCAGGGCACTCCAAACACGACATGGCGTCCAGGCAGTTCTGCGTTGAAAAAGTCAAACGGTGCTCCTTCCCTTCCAAGCTCTGCCATGCACTCAAACAGTGGTTTACCCCCACATATGGGGTATCAGCGTACTCAGGACAAATTGCACAATAACTTTTGGGGTCTTGTTACCCTTGGGAAAATAAAAATTGGGGTGAAAAGATAATTTTTGTGGAAAAATATGATTTTTAATTTTACGGGTCTACATTATAAACTTGTGTGAAGCACTTGGGGTTTAAAGTGCTCACAACAGATCTAGATAAGTTCCTTAGGGGGTCTAGTTTCTAAAATGGGGTCACTTGTAGGGGGTTTTCACTGTTTAGGCACATCAGGGGCCCTCCAAAGGCGACATGGCGTCCAATCTTGATTCCAGCCAATTTTGGCTTGAAAAAGTCAAATGGCACTCCTTCCCTTTCAAGCGCTCAAACAGTATGCAACATGGCGTCCAATATCAATTCCAACCAATTTTGGTTTGAAAAAGCCCTGCCGTGCGCCCAGACAGTGGTTTTCCCCCACATATGGGGTATCGGTGTACTCAGGAGAAATTGCAAAACAACTTGATCTGTCCATTTTCTTCTTTTACCCTTGTGAAAATAAAAAAAATTCTTTGCAAAAGATAATTTTTGTGACTAAAAAGTTAAATGTTCATTTTTTCCTTCCACGTTGCTTCAGCTCCTATGAAGCACCTGAATGGTTAATACATTTCTTTAATGTGGTTTTGATCAGCTTGAGGGGTGCAGTTTTTAGATTCAGATGTATAGACCCCTCAAACTGACTTCAAATGTGAGGTGGTCCCTAAAAAAAATGGTTTTGTAAATTTTGTTGTAAAAATGAGAACTCGCTGGTCAACTTTTAATCCTTATAACTTCCTAAAAAAAAAAATTTGTTTCCAAAATTGTGCTGATGTAAAGTAGACATGTGGGAAAAGTTATTTATTAACTATTTTGTGTCACATAATTCTCTGGTTTAACAGAATAAAAATTCAAAATTTGAAAATTGCAAAATTTTAAAAATTTTCGCCAAATTTCCGATTTTTTCACAAATAAACGCAAAAATTATTGACCTAAATTTACCACTATCATGAAGCCCAATATGTCACCAAAAAACATTCTCAGAATTGCTAGGATCCGTTGAAGCGTTCCTGAGTTATTACCTCATAAAGGGACACTGGTCTGATTTGCAAAAAATGGCCAGGTCATTTAGGTTAAAATAGGCTGGGTCATGAAGGGGTTAATCAAAAACCATACTGTATTTTCACAAAGATACCATATTTTTCCCATATGAATATTGGCCATATAAAACTTGGCCTATATTAAATGTAAACCAAAAAAAATGTAAAAAAAAAATTTACCTACAAGTTATGGTAGGTTGGGGGTGGTGGTGGCAGGAGGCCTGCTTGTGAGGTTTGCCTTGGTTGTTGTTCAACCTCAATTTCACTCTGTGGCATGGCAGGTGCAGACAGGATGATGTACCATGGCAGGCTTCAGTTGTGGAGGATAGTAGTGGGAAGATAGGTAGTGAAGTGGGTACTCTTGGGTAGTGGCATGCCCAATTGGTTCATACCCCCCGATATAGCCATGTCGACCATACCCATGTTGGGACCAGCCTCCAATAGTGGGTCTGATCAAGTGGCCATAATGGACCTGTGTTGGCCAATGTTGGGTTGGGGCAGGCAGTGGCTGAGGTGTACAGTCATGGCCAAAAGTTTTGAGAATGACACAAATATTAATTTTTACAAAGTCTACTGCTTCACTTTTTCTAATGGCAATTTGCATATACTCCAGAATGTTATAAAGAGTGATCAGCTTAACAGCAATTACTTGCAAAGTCAATATTTGGCTAGAAAATGAACTTTATCCCCCAAAACACATTTCAACATCATTGCAGCCCTGCCTTAAAAGGACCAGCTAACCTCTTTTCAGTGATTGCTCCATTAACACAGGTGTGGGTGTTGATGAGGACATGGCTGGAGATCAATCTGTCATGATTAAGTAAGAATGACACCACTGGACACTTTAAAAGGAGGCTGGTGCTTGGCATCATTGTTTCTCTTCTGTTAACCATGGTTATCTCTAAAGAAACACGTGCAGTCATCATTGCAATGCACAAAAATGGCCTAACAGGGAAGAGTATCGCAGCTAGAAAGATTGCACCTCAGTCAACAATCTATTGCATCATCAAGAACTTCAAGGAGAGAGGTTCCATTGTTGCCAAAAAGGCTTCACGGCGCCCAAGAAAGACCAGCAAGCGCCAGGACCGTCTCTTAAAAGTGTTTCAGCTGCGGGATCGGGCTACCAGCAGTGCAGAGCTTGCTCAGGAATGGCAGCAGGCAGGTGTGAGTGCATCTGCACGCACTGTGAGGCGGAGACTCTTGGAGCAAGGCCTGGTCTCAAGGGGGGCAGCAAAGAAGCCACTTCTCTCCAGAAAAAACATCATGGACAGACTGATATTCTGCAAAAGGTACAAGCAGTGGACTGCTGAGGACTGGGGTAAAGTTATTTTCTCTGATGAATCCCCTTTTCGATTGTTTGGGACATCAGGAAAACGCCTCATTCGGAGAAGACAAGGTGAGCGCTACCACCAGTCTTGTCTCATGCCAACTGTTAAGCATCCTGAAACCATTCATGTGTGGGGTTGCTTCTCAGCCAAGGGAATCGGCTCTCTCACAGTCTTGCCTAAAAACACAGCCATGAATAAAGAATGGTACCAGAATGTCCTCCAAGAGCAACTTCTCCCAACCCTCCAAGAGCAGTTTGGCGATCAACAATGCCTTTTCCAGCATGATGGAGCACCTTGCCATAAAGCAAAGGTGATAACTAAATTGCTCAGGGAACAAAACATAGAGATTTTGGGTCCATGGCCTGGAAACTCCCCAGATCTTAATCCCATTGAGAACTTGTGGTCAATCATCAAGAGACGGGTGGACAAACAAAAACCTAAAAATTCTGACAAAATGAAAGCATTGATTGTGCAAGTATGGACTGCGATCAGTCAGGATTTGGTCCAGAAGTTGATTGAGAGCATGCCAGGGAGAATTTCAGAGGTCCTGAAGAAGAAGGGTCAACACTGCAAATATTGACTTGCTACATTAACTCATTCTAACTGTCAATATAAGCTTTTGTTACTCATATGTTTGCAATTATTATATTTCTGTCTGTGATAAATACATCTGTCAAACACACATTAAAACCAGAGGGCAGCAGATCATGTGAAAATATAATATTTGTGTCATTCTCAAAACTTTTGGCCATGACTGTAGGCATCCGGGGAGGAGGTGGCTCAGAAACTGATTGAGCCTGCACTTTTGCTACTCCGGCATTTGCAGTTGGTTACTGCTCGATAACTGCCACCTTTCCAAAACAGCAAATACCAGGTTTGGGTTATTGGGTGGTGTGCAGGCATCAATCAGAATCTGTATTGCCCATCTGGCACGCAGCCTGACCTCACGGGGAATTGAACGGAGGTACCGTGCTAGACTGCGGGCGTCAGCTTCCTCCCATCATCATTGGCAGTCCTGGCCAAATAGTCCAACACCCCACTGTCCACTTGCAACCTGGTGCCTGTGGTTGGTAGCTTTCTTCTGCGCCGGCCGTGGCGTGTGATGGCCTGGGGTGAGGTATACAGAGGCAAGGTTGGGCTGCTACGTCTGTAGTGGTGGTGGTTGTGGTTGGGTGCAGCTTGAAGGTGCAGAAGATGGGCCAGCCACTTCTTCAACCTTCCCCCACTGGATCAATAGAGACCTCGGAGTCCGAGTTCTGTTTTAAAAAAAATCAAGATTAAAAAACGATTTAGAATTGTCCCTAATAGCATGTGTAAAATGTGGTGTCATGCATGCACTTACGGTCTCAGATCCAGAACGGGAGCCAGAAAATTGAGACGATTATAATAAATATGTTTTTGTTTTGTGGGAGCTGCATCCCCACTCCTGGCCCGCTGCTTTCGCTCCCGCCGGTATTGGTCCCTGCAGCTGTGCCAAAGTTTTGTGACATCAGTGACTGCAACATAACACGAAAAAATATACACCTACATTAATCCCATACCGGGATTTTTAGGGTGAGGGAACCATGAATACCAGGATATGGATGAGCAGGTACCATGCATACCAGGATAGGGATGAAGGGGTACCATGCATACCAGGATGAGGAATGGGGTGCCATGCATACCAGATTTGGGTAGGGGTGAGGGGACCACATACCAGCATAGGGATGAGGGGTACCATGCATACCAGGATAGGGATGAGGGGTGCCATGCATACTGTAAGGTTCTATGTATATATTCCTGAAACTCAGTTTGTTCGTCAGCCATTTTACTTTCTGTCTTGCTGCAGCTATCTTGCCCTCAGTCAAAATGGAGTTTCCAGCTTGCATGTTCCCGCCCTGATTCTCTCCTTTGCTTCTTAAGCAGCCACAGCTGAGCAATCAGTGCTTCAGAATCTAGCCTGCAGTGAACCTGTGACTTGACTCCTGTAAGCCTTGGACCTTGTACTCCAGCTATTCCTACTGAGGAACTCTGAAGCACTTGTGGACTCTGAACCCTGCTCTTTGAAAGACCCACGTTTGCATGGACTTACGGTAACAGAGAAGAAGATCCTGAATCTGTATTGGAGAGTGATTGCTGAGCTTGGATTACTCTGGCCTGCTGTGTCTCCTGTTTCTGTGTCTGCAAACTGTGTGACTATTTCTGCAAACTTGTATGAAGTAATACAGGACTTTTCTATATCAAACCTGTGACTCCTGTGTTTTCATCGCACCCAAGCACAAGACGCTATATGAACTGTACTACATACATTACAAGATTCTGAAGCCAAAACGTTAGTGTCTGCTGGGTCTGGAAGGCTGTGTCTGCTGTACTGTGGATATCAGACGTCCGGTTGTACTTTCTGTGATGACAGTGGTTGTGACTTCTCACAACCATTCCAGGTGAGCAATTCCCTTAAGTTTTTTCTTTTTGCAGTGTTACCACAGGTAAACACTATTGTTTTTTTTTTTTCCTTTCTTTTCTCTTTTTTGTCTGCTGTAACTCTGGATATCAGATGTCTGGTTGAAACTTTCTGTGATGATAGTGGTTGTGACTTCTCACAACCATTCCAGGTGAGCAGTTCCCTTAATTTTTTTTTCTCTCTGCAGTGTTGCCACAGGTGAACACTATTGTTTTTTTTTCTCTCCTCTTCTTCCAGTAATCCTGTCTTAAAAGATCTGGAAAATGGAGGCCCGCATAAAGGAACTTTGCGGAGTGACTGATAATATCCTTGCAGATTTGCAGAATATAAAGACCCGTTTTACAAATCTACAGGACCTCAATAATCACAATTTGCAAGTGGTTGGACAGACTACCCAGGATTTGCGATCCAGGATTGAGGTTCTAGAGGGGCGAGTCCAGGCTCCTGCCGTAGCCCGAGTGCTGGGATTCCCAAGTTGCCCCCTTTTCGTTTTGGCGGTGAACGTGAGAAATTCAGGGGATTTATTAATCAATGCAATCTTTTTTTTTCTGCACATGCTTCACAATTTCCCACTGAACGATCTAAGGTGCTTACTATAATTATGTTGCTTACCAACAAGGCTTTAATGTGGGCAAACCCTCTGATTGAGACTGAGGATGATTGTTTGAATCACCTTGATGATTTTATTTCAGCCATGGGGCAGGTGTTTGATGACCCCAATCGAGGTGCAACAGCTGAAGCAGCCATGTTAGCTTTGCGCCAAGGTAAGCACTCGGTAGCTGAATATGCCTTGGATTTCAGGAGATGGGCCCTTGATACCACCTGGGACAGTTCCGCCAAAAAATCTATTTTTCGAAAGGGGTTATCTCCACTGATTAAGGATGAACTTGCTCGTGCCGACCCTCCCACTGCGTTAGGTGACTTTATTAACTACTGCATCCGTATTGATACTCGTCTGACTGAACGCAGGCAAGAGAGATGGTTCGAAAGCAATCGTACTAACCTTTTCCTACCTTCCTCTCCAGCTAAGGAACCTTTGAGTAGGATTACACGGGAACCTGAACCTGAACCCATGCAGGTAGACTCTTTACAACGACGGGTTAGTGATGCACGCAAGGAACATCGTTTTAAGGAGAATCTATGTTTCTATTGTGGTAAGTCAGGGCACTTCATTATAAACTGCCCCAGCCGTTCTCGTAAGACTACTGCAGCACTCATTCATTGTGAGTGTTGCGAGAGGGGATCTGTCAGGTCCGAGCCTCAGGCTCCAGAGAGATCTGCAGCAACAGATCTTGATTTCTCGGACTTAAACTCCGTTACCTCTGAGGACGTTGACTGTGTAAACGCTGCCATTTTTCAAGTTTCCTCAGCGGTGTCCCAGCTGAGTTGTAAGAAAAACAATTCTCATTGCTTTCTTTCCATCAAACTCTCGGTTGACTCAGCTTGGGTGTCTAGCTCTGCTATGATCGACTCAGGTGCAAGTGGAAATTTTATGGATGTCTCCTTTGCTCTGAAACAGGGAATACGTTCAGTGAAGAAGGCTACTCCAGTACAGATGGAAACTGTGGATGGCTCCCTGCTGACCTCTGGACCAGTGGATCAGGAAACAGAGCCTTTGAGGGTTCTTATGGGTAAAGATCATCAAGAGAAACTGTCCTTTATGCTTATCTCTTCTCCCCACTTTCCCATTATTCTAGGGCTACCATGGCTGCAGGCTCAGAATCCTACCATTAACTGGGAGACCAAGGAATTACACTTTCCAGAGAAACAGATGAGTCCAAAAGTTTCAGCTTGCTCTGTTCCTAAAGGAATCATGTCAGTCCCTGAACTACCAGCTGTATACCAGGACTATGTGGATTTATGTGACAAGAAGAACGCTGACCAGCTTCCTCCTCACCGTCCATATGATTGTCCAATTGAATTATTGCCTGGAGCAGAGATACCTTTTGGTAAGATCTACCCCCTGGCGGGGCCCGAGCTAAAGGCTTTAAAGGATTACATAGATGAAAATCTAGCCAAGGGCTTCATACGCCCCTCTTCATCTCCTGCAGGTGCACCCATCTTCTTTGTAAAGAAGAAAGATGGATCTCTGAGACCATGCGTAGACTATAGGGAACTCAATAAGGTTACTATTAGAAACCGTTATCCATTGCCTTTAATCCCTGAGTTATTGGAGAGAGTGCGACATGCCAAAATTTTTTCTAAACTAGATCTTCGTGGGGCCTATAACTTAGTCCGTATTAGACCTGGGGATGAATGGAAGACTGCATTCAGGTCACGCTATGGACACTTTGAATATCTAGTTATGCCTTTTGGTCTGAGTACCGCCCCAGCCACTTTCCAACACTTGGTGAATGACATCTTCAGGGATCTCCTAGATACATTCGTGGTAATTTATTTGGATGATATTCTAATTTTTTCTAACTCCACAGAGGAACATCATGGACATGTGAGAATGGTCTTGGAACGTCTAAGACAAAATCATCTTTACATCAAACTTGAAAAGTGTGAATTCCATAGGACCGAAATTCAATTTCTGGGGTATGTACTGTCTACACAAGGAATTAGTATGGATGGAAGCAAAACCCAAGCCATCAAGGATTGGCCAAGTCCTAGAAATGTGAAGGAGGTACAGCGCTTCATCGGGTTTGCCAACTTCTATAGACGTTTCATTAGAAATTTCTCTGAGGTAGTGTCACCTATCACTCAACTTACCCGGAAAGAGTCTAGGTTTTCCTGGACTCCCCAAGCCCAGGAAGCATTTTCCCGTCTAAAAGATAAATTTACCACTGCACCTATCCTAGTACATCCCAACCCCGAGCTTGCCTTCATAATAGAGGTGGATGCTTCAGACTGTGCCGTTGGAGCTATACTCTCTCAGAGAACAGGTGAGAAGAATGTCTTGCATCCCTGTGCCTTCTTTTCCCAGCAGTTGTCTTCGGCTGAGAGGAACTACGATGTGGGCAATAGAGAGTTGTTGGCCATTATTGCCGCCTTCAAAGAATGGAGACACCTTCTTCAGGGAGCTGCACAGCAAATAGTCGTCCTGACAGACCATCGTAACCTTGAGTTTATCAGGTCGGCTAAGTGCCTGACTCCTCGCCAGGCTCGCTGGAATCTTTTCTTAAACCAATTTAATTTTATCATCTCTTATAGACCAGGATCGCGCAATGGAAAGGCTGATGCACTCTCTAGGATTTACTCAGCAGAGACACGTCCAATTACTCCTCCTAAGACTATTCTTCCTGACTCTAGATTCCTAGGAGTAATTCATAATCAAGACCTACTTAAGGACATCAAGGAAGCATACCATGCGGATTCCTTTTTGGCACAACCCCCAAGGGACGTAAGTCTTGTCTTTAAGAATGGTGTGTGGATTCAGGGACAACGTCTGTATATTCCTGAAACAGTCAGATTAAGAGTATTGCAACTCATTCACGATTCCAAGATAGCTGGGCATAGAGGAATTCTAAAGACACAGGAATTTCTTTCTCGTTTCTTTTGGTGGCCCACTTGCAGGAAGGATGTTTTGAATTATGTCACTTCATGTGAGGTCTGTGCAAGATGCAAAACACCTCGCTCCTCACCAACTGGTCTGTTACAGCCTCTTCCCACCCCGTCCCGCCCGTGGGGATCCATTTCTATGGACTTCATTGTGGAGTTACCAACCTCTCAGGGGAAGAACACCATTCTAGTGGTGGTTGACCGTCTAACAAAGGCAGCTCATTTTATCCCTTGTGTCGGCTTACCCACTGCAAAACAGACATCAGATTTGATGATTAAAGATGTGTTTCGCTTACATGGAGTACCGGATGAGGTTATTTCGGATCGAGGGGTGCAATTCACTTCTAGGTTTTGGCAAAATTTCTGTGCAGCATTGGACATTAAAGTAAACCTTTCTTCTGCTTTTCATCCCCAGACTAATGGACAGACCGAACGAACCAATCAAACCCTGGAGCAGTATCTCCGCTGCTTTATCTGCCACCTACAGGATGATTGGGTGGATCTACTTCCATTAGCTGAGTTCTCGTATAACAACTCTCAGAGTGCCTCCACTAAACAGTCTCCTTTTTACTCTAATCTAGGTTATCATCCTAACATTCTACCACGATTTCCCATAGAAACGCCTTTACCAGCAGTGGCTGAAAGAATCACGTCTTTACAGAAGAATATGGATCTTCTAAAGGAAAATCTGGAATCGGCTCAAGAAAGGTACAAGAAAGCAGCAGATAAATTTCGTAAACCTGCACCAGCTTTCAAGGTAGGAGACTTGGTCTGGCTGTCAACCAGAAATCTTAAGTTAAGGATTCCATCGTCTAAGTTGGGACATAAGTACATTGGACCCTATAAAATCAGTAAAATTATAAGTGCCGTTGCTTGTCGTCTTCAACTGCCCAGAACTATGAGAATCCACCCTGTCTTTCATGTATCCCTACTAAAGGCTGCGACACCCAATACGTTTCCTGGACGTTCCTCTCCTTGCCCTGACCCAGTGCTAGTCGATGGTCAGGAAGAATTTGTGGTGGAAAGGATTTTAGATTCCAGGTTGTATAGAAATCAGTTACAATATCTGATTAAATGGCAGGGCTACCCAGTGGAGGACAACTCATGGGAACCGGTCAATAACGTTAATGCTCCTCGCTTGCTCCGTCAGTTTCATCAGAGGTACCCACACAAGCCTGGTCTGAGGTCATCCGGAGGTTGTCCTTAAGGGGGGAGTAATGTAAGGTTCTATGTATATATTCCTGAAACTCAGTTTGTTCGTCAGCCATTTTACTTTCTGTCTTGCTGCAGCTATCTTGCCCTCAGTCAAAATGGAGTTTCCAGCTTGCATGTTCCCGCCCTGATTCTCTCCTTTGCTTCTTAAGCAGCCACAGCTGAGCAATCAGTGCTTCAGAATCTAGCCTGCAGTGAACCTGTGACTTGACTCCTGTAAGCCTTGGACCTTGTACTCCAGCTATTCCTACTGAGGAACTCTGAAGCACTTGTGGACTCTGAACCCTGCTCTTTGAAAGACCCACGTTTGCATGGACTTACGGTAACAGAGAAGAAAAATCCTGAATCTGTATTGGAGAGTGATTGCTGAGCTTGGATTACTCTGGCCTGCTGTGTCTCCTGTTTCTGTGTCTGCAAACTGTGTGACTATTTCTGCCAACTTGTATGAAGTAATACAGGACTTTTCTATATCAAACCTGTGACTCCTGTGTTTTCATTGCACCCAAGCACAAGACGCTATATGAACTGTACTACATACATTACACATACCAGGATAGGAGGGGGGCAGCACATACCAGCATGGGAGACCATATACCTTTAAAAATGCTTGCCAGGGGACCATGCACATCAGGATTGGGGGGCGAGGGGACCATGCACACCAGGATAGGGGGTGAGAGGACCATGCATACCAGGATAGGGGGTGAGGAGACCATTCACATCAGGATTGGGGGGGTGAGGGGACAATGCACATCAGGATTGGGGGGTGATGGGACCATGCATATCAGGATTGAGTGGTGAGGGGACCTTGCATATCAGGATTGGGGGGTGAGGGGACCATGCATACCAGGATTGGGGGGTGAGGGGACCATGCATATCAGGATTGGGGGTGAGGGTACCATGCATATCAGCATTGGGGTGAGGGGATCATGCACATCAGGATTGGGGGGTGAGACCATGCACATCAGGTTTGGGGGTGAGGCGACCATGCTCAACAGGATGGGGTGATGGGACCATGCACATCAGGATTGGGGGGTGAGGGGGCCATGCACATCAGGATTGGGGGGTGAGGGGACCATGCACATCAGGATTGGGGGGTGAGGGGACCATGCACATCAGGATTGGGGGGTGAGGGGACCATGCACATCAGGATAGGGGGGTGAGGGGACCATGCACATCAGGATTGGGGGTGAGGGGACCATGAATACCAGGATATGGATGAGCAGGTAACATGCATACCAGGATAGGGATGAGGGGGTACCATGCATACCAGGATTGGGGGATGAGGGGACCATGCATACCAGGATGAGGAATGGGGTGCCATGCATAGTAGATTTGGGTGGGTATGAGGGGTGCCATGCATACCAGGATAGGAGGGGGCAGCACATACCAGAATGGGAGACCATGTACCTATAAAAATGCTTGCCACCCGGGCATAGAACGGGTTAATCACTAGTATATATATATATATATATATATATATATGTCATACACTTCTACATAGTATAATAGCCGCTAATTCAATTGCTGGCTTTTGTGAAATTTCAGACCCGACATGAAATGACACATGGTTTACATACAGTTAACCATGTCATTTCATGTAGTTTGATATATGGTTTTCACTAACAATGACATGAGTGTATGTGTGCAAAATTTCATACAGCTAGGGGTTAATTAAAGGTCTAAATTCATTGAAAAAAAATGCGTGGGCTCCCGCGCTATTTTCTCAACCAGACAGACAAAGCCAGCGAGTGGTTGCAGATAATAGTAGCCTAGGGAGGGTGCATTTATTTTGTGCCCCCCCTGGCTACTAACATCTGCCCCCAGCCACCCCAGAAAAGGCAAATCTATAATTAGATGCGCCCTTTCTTAGCCTGTCTATTCCCATTGCCCTGTAGCGGTGGCTAATGGGTTAATAATGGGTTAAAGCCACCTTGCTATTGGAAGGTGACTTTAAGCCAGGTTAATAATTGAGAGTTGTCAATTAGACAACTCTCAATTATTAATCCTATTGTATGAAATAAAAATAAAACACACACACTTTAATTAAAAATCATTTTAATGAAATAATCACACAGTTTTTGACCATCTTTTATTTTACAGGTAATCCGTGCGAAGCCCTTGTTCTCCTGTAATAAAAATAAAATAATAGAGCAACATTATTCTTACCGATCCGGTGCTCTGTCAGGTCCCACGCTGTAATCCTTCACAAAGGGTTAACTGGCTTACAGCAAGCAGCACAGCTAATGCTGGCAGCTCAACTGTAAGCCCCCGAATGAAGGAGTTCCTCTTCCGGCCGACTACATCAAACTACATACTACTATCAAACTACATGAAATGATATGGTTAACTGTATGTAAACCATGTGTCATTTCATGTCGGGTCTGTAATTTCACAAAAGCCGGCAATTGAATTAGCGGCTATTATACTATGTAGAAGTGTATGAACTATAAATATATATATATATATATGTGTCACAATGACATGTATATATATATATATATATGTATATATATATATATATATATATATATGTATTCTATGTGTATATATCTAGTGTTTTGTGAGCTGTCAGTGTGATTTTACAGTAGCCGGGGATGAATTGCCGGCTTTTCAAAGGACACCGGTGCGTATAAATCGGACAGCTCTCGCATGGTGGAAGTGCTGTCCGATTATTTCTCGCACCCATTGACTTGCATTGATGAGTCTCATCCAAAAATCGCTGCAAATAGCAGCATGCGGCGACTTTTTTCTCACTCCGATTTCAAATGAGAAAAAAATCGCAAATGAGAAGTCACCTATTGAATAACATTGGTCTGAGTGCAATCCGATTTTTTATCGGCTTGCACTCGTCCGTTTTTCTCTCCAGTGAGTATGAACCTTAGTCTGAGATTGGTATAAAGATCATGATACTTAACAGCCATCAGTAGAGTTCCCACATCCAGATGCGTTTCTGCCTGGAGTTCTCCGGCTTCATCAGGGGACCACAAGAGAGTAACAATGTCCCTCATAGAAGGCCAAAGTGAAAATTGTTATGTTTCGGTAGCTGAGGAGGACAGGAACAACAGCAGGGCAGCCGAACACCTGAGATGTTGGTAACTGATGGGTTGCAGATTCCTAAACTAACGACACAACTAGAGGTAGCCGTGGAGCGCTCCTACGTTGATCCTAGACGCCTCATCACAGCCTGAGAGATAACTACACCTAAAGGCAGAAAGATGAAAGCTATCTGCCCCGGAGCAGATCCCCAAAGAAAATAGGAAGCCCCCAAACATATAATGGCGGTTAGACAAGATGAAAATACAAACATAGGCAGAAAATAGACTGAGCAAACGCTGGGGCCACAAGCTGACTAAATAGGATAGGAAAGGAGAGATTACTTTCTGCAACCCAGAAAACCCTACAAAAATCCAACAATTCTGATTACAAAAATACTGAGATCACACGATCTCGCCACCCGCTAAATCAGATCTCAGTGTGAACAAAAACCAAGCCGCAGCCGCTGAAAAAACAGGAAAAAGCAAATGAGCAAATAACAATGGCTGCAGAAAAACTGTGAGGAGCTCAGGCCCCAGGAGGGGACCTGGCTGACCTCCACAAAAGTGCAGAAAACAATGCAAAAAGCAAGCACAAAAAGAAAAGCAAAAAATATCTTATCTGAAAGCAGGAAATGCAGGCAGGACTCCAGCAAACTTCAAAATGAACCAGGAACCACAATTGAGACAAGAACAATTGATCACCGGCAACCATCATGGGAGGGAACCTCCCTTATATCAGACCAGTCCGTGATTCCAGATTGCCACTCCTCACTGAAAGGTTCAGTACTGTCTGTAACCACCAGAGGGAGCCTCTGCTCAGAAACCATCTCTAACACATTCATAACAGTACCCCCCCCTTGAGGAGGGTCACCGAACCCTCACTTGTGCAACCAGGCCGATCAGGATGAGCTCGGTGATAGGCACGGATCAGTCTCCTAGCATGGATGTCCGAAGCAAACACCCAAGAATTGTCCTCCTGACCATAACCTCTCCACTTAACCAAATGCTGGAGTTTCTGTCTAGAAAAACGAGAATCCAATATTTTCTCAACCACATACTCCAGATTCCACTCAACCAAAACAGAGTCAGGAGGCGCAGCCATAGGAACCACTGGCTCGAAAAACATCTTCAATAAGGACTTGTGGAACACGTTATGGATCTTAAATGTCCCTAGAAGAAGCAAACGGAAGGAAACAGGATTAAGAATCTCCATGATCTTATAAGGTCCAATGAACCTGGGCTTAAACTTTGGAGATGCAACCCTCATAGGGATATTTCTTGAGGACAACCAAACCAAGTCCGCCACTTTAAACCGATGACCATCAGTCCTATGCTGGTTGGCAAACTGTTGGGCCTTCTCCTGAGAGAGAGACAACCTCTCCACTACCTGGTCCCAAATCTGCTGCATTCGCTCCACAACAGAGTAAACACCCGGACAGACAGAAGCCTCCGCCTGTCCCGAAGAAAATCGAGGGTGAAACCCAAAATTGCAGAAAAATGGAGACATCAAGGTGGCAGAGCTAGCCCTATTATTAAGAGCAAACTCAGCAAAAGGCAAAAAAGAGACCCAGTCATCTTGATCAGCAGACACAAAACATCTCAAATAAGTCTCCAAGGTCTGGTTTGTTCTCTCGGTTTGTCCATTGGTCTGAGGATGAAAAGCAGAGGAGAAAGATAATTGAACACCAAGTTTAGAACAAAATGTCCTCCAAAATCTGGAAACAAACTGGACTCCTCTGTCAGACAAAATGTTCTCCGGAATGCCATGTAACCGAACCACGTGCTGAAGGAACAAAGGCACCAATTCGGAGGAGGAAGGTAACTTAGGTAATGGCACAAGATGTATCATCTTGGAAAACCTATCACAGATTACCCAGATAACGGTCATTCTCTGAGAAACAAGGAGGTCGGAAATAAAATCCATAGAGATATGGGTCCATGGCCTCTTGGGCACAGGTAATGGTATTAACAAACCACTGGAGCAAGAGCAAGGCTTGGAGTGAGAGCAAGTCCCACAGGACTGCACAAATTCCCTGACGTCACGAGACAAAGTAGGCCACCAAAAGGACCGACTCACCAAGTCTCTGGTACCAAAAATCCCGGGATGACCAGCCAACGCGGAACAATGAATCTCAGACATCACACTCTTCTTCCACTGGTCTGAGACAAACAATTTCCCAATAGGGCAGCGCTCAGGTTTATCCTCCTGACATCCTTCCAAGGCCAGTCTCAAATTGGCGAGATGGCGGAAAGAACTACACCCTCTTTCAAAATAACAGTAGGATCAGATAACTCAGGAGAGTCCGCAAAGAAACTCCTCGAGAGGGCATCCGCCTTAACATTCTTAGTGCCAGGAAGAAAAGAAACCACAAAATTAAAAGGTGTGAAAAACAAGGCCCACCTGGACTGTCTAGGATTAAGTCGCTTGGCTGATTCGAGATAAACCAGATTCTTATGCTCCGTGAGGACCACCACCTGATGTTTGTGGCTCCTTCCAGCCAATGTCTCCACTCTTCAAAGGCCCACTTCATGGCCAATAACTCCCGATTACCCACATCATAATTACGTTCAGTTGGAGAAAATTTTCGAAAGAAAAAGGCACAAGGGTTACTCTTAGAGGTATCTGGATCTCTTTGGGACAAAACGGCACCTGCCCCAATTTCAGAGGCATCAACCTCCACCTGAAACGGTAGAGAAACATCAGGCTGCCGCAGAACAGGAGCAGAAGTGAATCTCTGCTTAAGTTCCTGAAACGCAGAGACTGCCTCAGGAGGCCAATTCACCACATCAGAACCCTTTTGGTCAAATCAGTCAATGGTTTAACAATACCAGAGAAATTACCAATAAATTTACGATAAAAATTGGCAAAACCCAAAAATCTCTGAAGAGCCTTTAATGAAGTAGGTTGGACCGAATCACAGATGGCTTGAACCTTGACTGGGTCCATTTCAATAACAGACGGAGACAAAATGAATCCCAGAAATGAGACCTTCTGTACGCCAAAAAGACACTTTGATCCCTTCACATACAGTGCATTCTCTCTCAAAATCTGGAACACAGTCCGAACATGTTTCACATGAGAGTCCCAGTCATTGGAAAAACTCAAGATATCATCCAAATAAACAATCAGAAATTTATCCACAAAATCCCTGAAAATATCATTCATGAAGGATTGGAAGACAGAAGGAGCATTAGTGAGCCCAAAGGGCATCACTAGGTACTCAAAATGCCCCTCTGGGGTATTAAACGCCATCTTCCATTCATCCCAGTGCTTAATGCGAATAAGGTTATACGCCCCCCTGAGGTCAAGCTTGGTAAACCAACTAGCACTTTTCACCCTGGAAAACAGGTCAGAAATCAAGGGTAACGGATATTGATACTTCACACTGATCTTATTCAAGAGACGATAATCAATACACGGCCTCAATGAACCATTCTTTTTGGCCACAAAGAAAAAACCGGCACCCAAGGGTGAAGAGGATGGTCTGATATGACCCTTCTCCAATGACTCCTTGATATAAGATCGCATAGCATCGTGTTCAGGTACAGACAAGTTAAAAAGATGACCTTTAGGAAATTTACCACCAGGCACTAATTCAATAGCGCAATCGTAGCTCCTGTGAGGGGGCAAAGATGCAGATTTACTTTCACTAAATACATCCGAAAAATCAGTCAAAAAGTCAGGAACATCCTGAGACTTGGGAGAGGCAGAAAAAACAGGAGTGTCGGCATTAACACATTGGCAGCCCCAACTGGTCACAGACACAGATTTCCAATCCAAAATAGATTTATGAGACTGTAACCAAGGGAAACCTAGTACAATAATGTCATGCAGATTATACAGCACCAGAAATTTGCAACTCTCCTGATGATCTGGTTCAACCCTCATTATCACCTGAGTAGAAAACTGGGGTTTATTCTCCGCCAAAGGGGTAGAATCAATGCTCAGTAGGGGAATAGACTTCCGCAGGGTTATCATGGGAAACCCACAACGTTTGGCAAAGTCAAAATCCATCAGGTTAATAGCTGCTCCTGAATCAACAAAAGCCTGAGCAGAAAATGTGGACAGGGAGCAAATCAGAGTAACAGTCAACAGAAATTTAGTCTGAACACTACCCAAGACAACTGAGCGTGCAAAACGTCTTCCCCGCTTAGGGCAGACTGAAATAGCATGAGAGGCATCACCACAGTAGAAACATAACCCACTGCGCTTTCGAAACTCATGACGCTAAGCCCCAGAAGTCACTCTATCACACTGCATGGGCTCAGAAGCTGGCTCACAAGGCAATACTATCTCACGCATACCTCTGCGCTCACGCAAACGTCTGTCAATTTGAATAGCCAATGACATAGAATCATTGAGACCAGAGGGAGCAGGGAATCCCACTATAACATCCTTTACATTCACTGACAGCCCTTCCAAAAAGGGCTGCCAAAGCATCATCATTCCATTTGGTCAGGACTGCCCACTTTCGGAATTTCTGACAGTACAACTCAGCGTCTTCAAGACTCTGATTTAATGCCAACAAGGTTTTTTCAGCTTGATCAGTGACATTATGTTCATCGTACAATAACCCCAGAGCCAGAAAAAATGCATCCATATCATTCAAAACAGGATCCCCAGGTGTCAGTGGAAAAGCCCAATCCTGAGGATCGCCGCGCAGGAGAGAGATGACAATTTGAACCTGCTGTGCTGCGTTACCTGAAGACTTAGGCTTTAAGGCAAAAAACAACTTACAGTTATTTTTGAAATTCAGAAATTTAGCCCGATCCCCCAAAAACAAATCTGGCATGGGAATCCTAGGTTCCACAACCGGCAACCCAGCAAGATAGGTAGCAATACTCCGAACCTCAGTGGCAAGCTGATCCACACTGCCAGACAACTGTGCAAACTCCATTGAGAGAAAAAAAAATCCTCCTCAGCACCCAGAGAAAAAGAGGGAAAAAATGCAACAGACAGAAAAAAGAAAAAAAAAAATCTCTTTTTCAAAATAACTTTATTATAATTTTTAGCAATGAGAGTAGGGTATTACAGTCTTACGTCTCAAATAGAATATAACTTTCCATACTTAACAGTACTAGACATCAATCGAGTTAATCATGGAGCTGAAGAAATCTAACTGTAGAATATGTCAAGTAGCTCGACAGTAAGGATATTAATAAATAATAATAACATAACCATAACAATAACATTACTAAACTAACAGTAGAGGATATCAATTGCTAATCAATCAAAGAGAATCTTTGCCGTGAGAGGATATAGGAGAGAATCAAGCCAACATAAGCGAGTTTAAGAGATCAAGTCTTGCCAAGGATTCCATTTTTTACAGAAGGAAGTAAAGCTGTTATTAGCCAGTGCATGGCTTTTCTCGTATGACATGTGCAGAGACATTTTGTCTACAATGTCGGCTATTTTAGGAACCGCTTCTTCCTTCCAAAGAGAAGCTATTTGGTTTTTGGTTACCAAGAATAAGTGGATGATTAGATGTCTGTTTGAGTGAGGGATTTCCTCAAGATCGAGAGACAATAAGGCCAATTGAGGGGTCAACGTCACAGTTCTAGAAGTGATCTTGTCCACCAAGTCAGAGACATTTGACCATAGTAACCTTATCTTGGGGCACTCCCAAAAGACATGAAGAAGATTCCCTGCGAAACCACAATCTCTCCAACAATTAGAGGACACTCCCGGAAAAATTCTTGCCATTTTAGCAGGTGTGAAATACCATCGGGAGACTAATTTATAATACGACTCATGGAGGGAAGCACATATGTTTGAGGAATAAGTAGCTTTAAGTGCTTTCCGCCATTGATCGTGAGAGAAATTCAAGTTCATATCCCTTTGCCAGTTAGTCTCGAAAAGGGTTTCCTTGGGTACTAGATCTTCGTTTGAAAAGTTATAAATAAATTTGGATTTCCAATAAAGGTTATTGTCCGGATTACAAATTAACATGCCTACCATCTCCGTGATAAGAGACTTTTTCCTGATAAATTTGGAGATGAGTTTTTTAATGAAATAAAAGATTTGGGCATCTTCAGGAGGAAGTTTATGTACTGACAACAACGCTTCATATTCAATGAAATCTTTGCCATCAAAAATATCCTGTACTTTCGTTAAACTAGCCAATCTCCAAGAGCTAGGAATCTCCTTTTCCATTATCAAGCCAAAAAACTTCAGTGATATGTCTTTGATTTGGTCATATCTGAACCTCTTCCTGCTTTGTGTTTGAATTTTGGCCATATAGGTCCAGGCATATAAGGTAGCAGAAATAGTCGGCGAGATATGCGATACAGAGGGGGATGATAGGACATTACTTAAAATTAATTTTGCCAGAGGAGTGTTCCTATTATAGTGTCTTTCAATCTCTGACCAAGCCGGGCCATTATCCGGCCTGAGCCAAATACGAGACTGTTTCACCAAGGAGGAGTAGTAATAGTTAACCAAATTTGAGAGAGCAAGGCCTCCATTTGTTTTAATTTTGGTGATAGTGGTGAATGCTATCCTTGCTCTCTTCTTGTTCCATACGAATGTGTTAACTATACTTTGTAGTTTTTTGATTAGCTTTAACGGAATAAGTAAAGGTAAAGCTCTAAAGGTGTATAAAATTTTGGGGAGAGTAAAAAGTTTAAATAAAGTAATTCTCCCGGCCCAAGAAATTTCCTGCTTCCCAAGATTATTAAGTTCAGATTGCACTTCATTAGTGATTTTTTGGAGGTTAAGATCAATCGTCTTGCGAAAAACTCTAGAGATAAGTATGCCAAGATATGTCAGCGACTCCTTTTCCCAATCAAAATTAGTATTCCCTTTAATACCGCAGATATCATCCTGGCTCAAGAAAAAGTCCAAAATTTTAGACTTTGATTCGTTAATTTTGAACAACGATGCCTTTGAAAAATCTCCAAAATCCTGGAGGACATGCATAATAGAACATGAAGGATTTGTAAGGCTGAGGATGACATCATCCGCAAACAGGCTAATTTTGTACTGTTTTGCCCCTATCTGGATTCCCCTAATTGACTCATTCCCTCTTATTCTCTCAGCAAGTGGCTCCATGATAATAGTGAATAGCAGAGGGGACAAGGGACATCCCTGTCTTGTACCATTCGTTATTGGAATGTTTTTAGATAGGTGACAATTTACATACACGTTTGCTGAGGGATAAGCATATAAGGCCATGATTGTTTTAATTATATTGAGGCTAAATCCAAATTTTTTAAGGGCCGCTACCAAAAAGTCCCAATTCACTCTATCAAACGCCTTCTCAGCATCCAACGCTAGGAGAATTGAAGGAGTTCTTTTAGATCTGATAGAGTGAATTAGATTGAATACCTTTCTAGTACCGTCACTGGTCTGACGTCCCAGGATAAAGCCCATCTGGTCTTTGTGAATAATGCTTGGAAGAATAAATTTGATTCTATCGGCAATGATTTTTGAATATATTTTTACGTCAGTGTTAATTAGTGAAATTGACCTATAATTTTTGACCGACTCCAGGTCCCCTTTAGTTTTGGGAATTAAGATTATAGTGGCCTTTAGCATTTCCGGTGGGAATTAAAAAAAAAAAAAATCTCTGACAACTCTGACAACTTTTTTTTTTCTTTCCACACTATTTTTCCCTTCTGTGAGTACCATATAATTTTCAGTTATGGCCGGTGATACTGTTATGTTTCGGTAGCTGAGGAGGACAGGAACAACAGCAGGGCAGCCGAACACCTGAGATGTTGGTAACTGATGGGTTGCAGATTCCTAAACTAACGACACAACTAGAGGTAGCCGTGGAGCGCTCCTACGTTGATCCTAGACGCCTCGTCACAGCCTGAGAGATAACTACACCTAAAGGCAGAAAGATGAAAGCTATCTGCCCCGGAGCAGATCCCCAAAGAAAATAGGAAGCCCCCAAACATATAATGGCGGTTAGACAAGATGAAAATACAAACATAGGCAGAAAATAGACTGAGCAAACGCTGGGGCCACAAGGTGACTAAATAGGATAGGAAAGGAGAGATTACTTTCTGCAACCCAGAAAACCCTACAAAAATCCAACAATTCTGATTACAAAAATACTGAGATCACACGATCTCGCCGCCCGCTAAATCAGATCTCAGTGTGAACAAAAACCAAGCGCAGCCGCTGAAAAAACAGGAAAAAGCAAATGAGCAAATAACAATGGCTGCAGAAAAACTGTGAGGAGCTCAGGCCCCAGGAGGGGACCTGGCTGACCTCCACAAAAGTGCAGAAAACAATGCAAAAAGCAAGCACAAAAAGAAAAGCAAAAAATATCTTATCTGAAAGCAGGAGATGCAGGCAGGACTCCAGCAAACTTCAAAATGAACCAGGAACCACAATTGAGACAAGAACAATTGATCACCGGCAACCATCATGGGAGGGAACCTCCCTTATATCAGACCAGTCCGTGATTCCAGATTGCCACTCCTCACTGAAAGGTTCAGTACTGTCTGTAACCACAAGAGGGAGCCTCTGCTCAGAAACCATCTCTAGCACATTCATAACAGAAAATGCTGTGTGCCGCATTTCAACTACCGGGTGACGCCATCAGACTCACATGTGGTTACTTCAGATTTCAAAGCGAAGCTGCAAAGTGGTCACTTCCAGTTTCAAGTTGAGGTTTGGAGCATCCCAAGCTCTACGTGGAATGCAGACTGCGTTCCAACAAGTTGCGCACCGGAAGTGACATCACCAAGTAAAGAAAGTGAAATGCAGATGTGTTCCACTTACAGGAAGCCAATCCAAATGTCAGATTGCAGGGCAAGGATGGACCAGTAATGGTCTATTTCTACAAGGAAACAGTAACCCGCAAAAATAAAGGTACAGTCCTTGCAATACCCTCACAAGATACACAGACATTCTAAGAGTAAGTATCAATAAAGCATTGTGTTCCACATTAAACATTATAATCAAACACCAAAGAAGATAAGGAGGAGTATATTTATAAGAACCCATGATGCTTGATATATATTCACAAACCGTGGCTAACTTTGAGCATAAACCGCCATATAACAATGGCTGGACCTATACAAGTACCTATATTTTGGTCAGATGAAGCTTAAGAAGCTAAGTTATACATTTAGTCCTTTTGGACAATGGGACTATAACCAATAAATCCAAAATATATCCAACGTGTCTCTCGTATTTTTGGTCAGATCAAACTTGAAAAGCTAAGTTGTTCATTTAGTCCTTTAGGACAAAGGGACCCTAACCAATATATCCAACATGTCTTTTGCTGAATTATTTTTTTATTCCAATTCCCTTCTATAACTGAGGGCTGAATTGTTTCAATGACATGGAAGGAAATACTTCCACTATCACCCACATGTTTACAATTCACATGACATGCGAGTGGAATGTCCCCTGCCATGCCTAATATCCCCACGATATTCACTAATTCGGACACGTAGTTCCCATTTTGTTTTACCCATGTAGTCCATGGGGCATGTGTATGTACACAGGTAAAACACTCCCACGGGTTTGCAATTAGCAAAACATTTCATATTGTTAAAACTGCAGAGAACACATTTGAACGTCCCTAATGATCTATTTTGTGGCCTAGTCCCTTCCTTCTTGGTGGAATCCAAATGACTGTGTACCACGCAGACTTTGATCGATTTGCCCTTCCTATACATCAATGATGGTTCAATGGAAATAAAATTGTAGATAACTGGGTCAGCGCTCAAAATTCCCCAATTTCTTTATTTTCTTTTTAAGACATCCATGAAGTTCATGGGATCCTTGACCAGTACTTCATATGTTGAACAGTGAGGGACTAATGGTACTGCCACACTAAGCAATCCCGCTAGCGATCTCGTTAGCGTTGCATACTAATGAGATCGCTAGCGGATTGTTTCTATATCGCTAAATGCTGCCGCATTTAGCGATATAGTTAACGACGCTATCGCCGTTAGCGATCTTCTTAACGACTTTAGCGGTACAAAAGTACCGCTAAATCGCTAAGAAAAGGTGCCACACAGCGATTAGATACTTACCCAGCGGGAGCGCCGACGAGAAAATAGGGTCCGGAGCGATTCCAGCGACGAGCGAGATCACAGCAGGAAGCTCGTTGCTGGAAGCTGCCGCACTGAACAACATCGCTAACGGGATCGCTAAATAGTGACGTTTTTTAGCGATCCCGTTAGCGATATTGTTTAGTGTGGCATACCCTTTAGTGCAGGTCTCTCCCCTCCTGAAATGTGCCCCCACCCTTGCATCCCCAAGGCCATAAAAAGCCATGCAGTGTTTATCTTTAATTAAAAACCAAGAACAAGCTTTTGAATCTCCTAACACCAAGGTGTGAAAACTTCTGCAGCTGCAAGCCAGCTGGCCCTTTTGTGTGACTAAATACATGGATATACCTCGTCGTACAACAAATCACAGCAAGGCTATGAGATATTGAATCTGGAAAATTACCTATAATAACAGAATGCAATATCTCTGAGCCTAGCCGAGCACATCATCTGAATCAGCGTTGCTTCCCCATACGCCCGTGCTCAGCAGCCAATTATAGCACTCTGTGCTATGGAGTTATAAAGCTTAGCCACCAGGAATTACATACGATAGGCATATTTGGACTTGATGCGCAAATAAAATCCAGCCAAATCCAGTGGCACTGCTGCCATTCCATTCAGAGCTTCGGGTGGAAAGTTGTGGGCCATTCACGGTTCTGGACTGGAAATCATACTCTCAGAGATGGGAGGAGAGAGGCTGCACAAGCCCAGGGATGGGCGCAGAGTGTAGGAGGAGCAGCCAAGGAGATAAGTGTCAGCTCCTTACTTGGAGCTCAGTTCTCTTCTGGCCGGAGGACCTGTTATCAGACAGAGCTAGGAAAGCCTGTAACTAAGATTTGGACCTGTGATCCATCAGCGCTTCCCTGTGGTCACATGCTGCATAACACGGTAATTGCAACTTATCTATACCCTATCCTTTGTACTACACTCCTGTCTGCATACCTGTATATTGTTCTGTAAATATATGCTTGTATATTTCTAGTGCGCCTTTTAGGCGATTAAATATAAAATTAATCTTGGGCTGCTCTTTTATCTCGATCCACGAATCCCCACGCCCGCATGCTCTGTTGGTTATATGATACGCTACCGAGTTGGTTCCTGACCCGATATAAGCCTGTTGTCAGACGGGGCTTATTCCAAACGAGGAACTGGTGGCAGAATACTGTATTGTTTTAGTGATGAACTCTGGCAGTGATGGCCGGAAGGTTTATATATATCCCCAGCCTGAACTGGTGATATATATCCCCCCTCACTGGGAGAGCCTCACTAACTCGCACCTATAAGGGAAGCCTTTCCTGTGACTATTTGCCTTCGGTACAGTTCCCTGACTGACCTGGGGCAAGTGGTGGAGCCAGAGAGCCGACCCCTATTCTCTCCCTCCCCCGAGGCAAGCGATTTCGACCCCCCCTCACAGTCGGCAAGAATGATCTGACACATAACATATTTGTCCTTGTACATCACTACCATGTTGCCACCCGTATCTGATGATTTCAACACTATAATCTTGTTCTCATTAAAAAGGGCTCTCCTCTCTATGAAGGACAGATTATGTTGGGTAGATTCATATCTAGGGTCAATATTCCGTATCACCTCACTAACAAATTGGAGAAATATCAATACTTCCCAGCTCACTATTAGGGGGCATCCTTGTACTCTTGGGTTTTAAATCTGAGGAGGCCTTCCCCAATCCCTCTTTGTCCTTCCTCTAGCAACTCTGTTAGTAACCTCACATCTGGAAGGTCATCCAGGGATATACCCAATTGCTGACTTCTCACTTTATCGTTTTATGTGAAAAATCTTTTCTATTTGAGATTCCTGGCGAACAGGTTAATGTTCTTGATCCACTCAAAAGGGCAAATCTAGTTGTAGGAACAAATGATAATCCTTGAATCAGGACAGATTTTTCTGGGTCCAAAAGTATATGTGATGATAGATTAATAATTTGATTGCCCCTCGCTGTACATAAGTTCTTATACATTCTCCTCATGTGTGGTTTTGCTGGGTGGTACCATCCCATAACTTGTAGAGGACTATCCTCTGGGTCTCTAAAAAAAAGAGGAAGAGGAGGCAGTTGGTGGGCAGTAACAGTGGGTAAAGTTTGAATGCTTGGATGAGGTTTGGATATTATCCTGTCATCTACTTGTCCTAATCATCTTTTGAAGTAACCCAGTCCGTCGCTGCCCTATCTGTTTTTGATGTATCCTAAATTAATTTAGAGCTAGTCTCTATGTCAGAAGATTCAGGGTCCGATGAGGAGATATCTGTAGTAGGGTTCACACACTCTGTTAGAAATGAATATGCTCATTTCTCCTTAAATTCAGAACAGTCCCTTATATATTGCTTATGTTTCCTATCTTTAATGCTCAATTGGTAATGTTCTACTGCAATTTTCAAGGTTTCCTCCCTACTATTGAACTCTGGGACTAGCTTGTGTTTCAGTGCACCTTCTGTCAATTCATTCTGTTTGAGTGAAGTTCTTTCTAAAGTCACTTTTTCTTCATCCAATAAAATCTGCATAAATCGAATAGAGGACGCTACTAATTCCTCCTCTCACTTGGCCTGCAGTGATGAAGACCTACATCTTGGTGCGGCGGCAAGATGAATCCTCAAACCTCGGGGGACAATTCTGTGTTTAATATACTGCATTTTTCAGACTATAATGCACACTTTTTTTCCTCCAAAAATTTGCAGGAAAATGGGGGGTGTGTCTTTTAGTCCAGATGTACCTGCTGTGGCTGTGGATGGGTGAGTGGGGGAGTGGCAGATGAGCAAGTCACAGGAGAGGTCACAGACTAACACGTGTGCCCACTGTTAAAGAGAATGGAATATTCACTGCTCCCCATGCCCATATTCCCTCCCTCCTCTCTGCACTGAAGCAGGTGCTGAGACGTGGGAGGACTATAGGAGTGGGGAGCAGAGAATATTCATTTCTCTTTAATGGCAGGCACAGTGTTAGCAGCTGCCAGCTCCTGCAGTGGCTGGTCAATTATGTGTGTCCAATATTAAAGAGAATGAATATTCACTGCTCCCCACGCACATGGAAGTGGAGAGCAGTAAATATTCATTCTCTTTAGTAGTGGCACACATGATCACCTAGCTGTGGCTAACAGTGTGCCTGCTATTAAAGATGAATATTCACTGCTCCACACGCCCACAGTCCAGGTTGTGGGAAGCAGCGAGAATTCTGGCAGTTGTCGTCGACTTGTAAGCAGTGCATCATGTCACTGCCATGCGGTGCTTACAAGCATAAATCAGCTGCTGGCATCAGAA
Source organism: Oophaga sylvatica (assembly GCA_033576555.1). Taxonomy (NCBI): domain Eukaryota; kingdom Metazoa; phylum Chordata; class Amphibia; order Anura; family Dendrobatidae; genus Oophaga; species Oophaga sylvatica. Next base: position 558,103,759 of record JARQOD010000001.1, on the reverse strand, counting down.
CAGGACGCTGCAATGGAGCGCAGGGAAGGTAAGTAGAATGGTTTATTTTAATGTTTTTCTATTGGGGCCATGCATGCCAGGATGGGGATGGGGGCATGCATACCAAGGTGGATAACGGAGGCATGCATACCAAGATAGGGATGAGTGGGCCATGCATACCAGGATAGGAATGAGGGTGCCATTCATACTAGGATAGGGATGAGGGGACCATGCCTATCAGGATAGTGATGAGGTAGCCATGCGTACCAAATGGGGATAAGGGAGCCATGCATACCAGGACAGGTATGAAGGGGCCATGCATACTAGGATGGGGATGAGGTGACCATGTATACCAGGATAGGAATGAGGGGACCATGTATACCAGGATAGGAATGAGGGGACCATGTATACCGGAATGGGGGCCATGTATAACATGATGGTGATGAGGGGGTCATATGTATCAGGATCGGGATGAGGGGACCATGTATACCAGGATGGGAATAAGGGA